>JAGDYQ010000003.1:2307685-2452399 GCA_021962125.1 Bulinus truncatus
CTGAAACAAAATAAATCAAAAAAGTTTATTTTAAATTTTAAGTGCACTGTTTGAATGTATTATGTGTCTACTGCAACTGTACCAAAAATAATCAAATCTTATGATACCTTTGTTTGGTAATTGTCACGAGTGGTCTGCTTGGAATTTGGAAAGTTTGCTTGGTTGATTTGAGAATATTGTATTCTTTTATTTCAATTTCATTCAACTGTAATCGTCTGTTTGTAATTAATTTTGTAGGAAAGAAAATTTGTCAACAAATAAAGCTTGTAAAGTTTTAAAAATAATAAGCGAACACTCTACCAATATTGAAGCTCCTTCGCAGTCAGGAGTATATAAGGCAACCTATAAAGAAGCAGATTTGTTGAAGTTGCAGTTTATAAAAACAGCTTATAAAATTTTGAATGGTGCATACATTTTGACAGAAAATGAATAGAAGGAGAAAAACAAGTTGTTTTACTGAAAAACGTTGAAAAAGAAATTCGATTAGCCATATTGTCTCTGACAAATGGAAAAGCAGAGACAATATTTAAAGCGAATAGGGCTGTTCTAGCTGAATACGAACTCTATTCATGTATTCGAGTAATTATTTGCGATACAAGGAATACAAATTTTGGCAGCAAAAATGGTGTGGTACACAAGCTGCAAAATTACTGTCAAAAGAACAGTGGACAAATCCCTCAGTACATAGGCTGCCAGCTTTATGTTTTAGGCCTAGTACTCAAGCATGCTATGGATTCTGTTTTCGGCAGGGAAACGTCTGATCCAAACATTTCTTATCCATTTGTTGCTGAAATTAGCGCAAATTACGAGCCACTTAAAGAGTCACTTGATTCTCAAGATAGTAGTTCAGAAATCATGTGAGAAAACAAAGGATGGAAAGACGATATGAAGTTCTTACATCATTTGACGCAAGTATTTCACTATTACGAATGAAATAAAACCTTTCCAGTAATTCATTTCCAGAGACTGACGGCTTTAAGTAATGCTCGTTGGAATTCAAGTGCAATACTAGCACTTCTGGCATTCCGGAAAATAGAAACGAGAAATTTGAACTTGTGTGTACTTTCATAGCGAGGACATGCATGGTCTGAAGTATGGTTTTCAGATCAAAGGGACTGGAAAATAGGAAAAGAGATTTTAGCACCTGCTTTGCATAGATACACTGAAGCAGAAAGATGCTTCTTGAGGCACTGGGTCTGTGAAGATTAAGCAATACCTGGTATAGAACGAAGCAACTGCTATGCAGAAAGAGCTATACAAAAAATGCAAGATATTGTTCCACGTTGTGAGACTTCAAAGAAACTATTAACTGTTTTATTCTCACTAATGATGAAGCATAAAACTTAATTTATGTTTTCTATGCTGTCCTTTATTATCATTTCATATTTTGGACATCTCTATACCCATGCTTACATGCATTGCAATTGTTGTTCTTATGTAACTGTCCGTTACAGTGTTGTGTTATATATATATATATTAATATATAATATTCGTTTTAAGGTTTGGTGGGGAAGGCTTTTCAAATATTTTCAGAAAAGGTTATTTGTGTCATAATACACGGATTAAAAGTCACCTTTTCTTGCCATGTAAATATGAGGTTACAAAAAAGTCATAACCCTAATAAACACGCAATAATGACAATAACTTTACGTGAGAGGTGTATGTATGGTGAGTGGATGAACGCGCAAGAATTGAGACAGATGTCACAGCGAGATGTATCGGTAACTGACTAGGAAAAAACTGAAGCAAATGTCGATGTGAGGCAGCCGCGGCTTTTTAAAACACGGATGTCAGGATCAGAAAGAAGCCGACTTTCTGGTTTTCCCGGGATTTGGAAGGGGGGGGGGTGTTTGTTTTGCCGCTGCACGGTTCGGTTAAACCGGAACTCAGTTAAAACATGCTCGGTTAATCGGTACTCTACTGTATTAAAAACTTAAATTTACTGTTCTAATTAAGCGGAATGTTGTCCCAATTAAACATACACATTTACTATTGGCTTCTTGGTTTGGTTTCCGTTCTTTGAGATTTGTCCAAAATAAGCGGCTGTCCCAATTAAGCGGTGTCCCAATTAAGCGGAATCCACTGTATATGCACGGGCATATTAAAAAAACAGACCTCAGAGAAGGTTGATATCTAGTCATAAAACAATAAACAGAGTTTACATTTTCATATTTTATTTCATCCTTTGTACTGGTATAAATAAATAAAGTGTTGTCTGTTTTATTGATCACTTTGTTTATTTAGTTAAATCAATTTTCTTGTGAAGTTAACATGTGAATATCCAACATTTCAAATAACATGTACATTTTCTAGGTCAAGTCCTCTGCCAGCTACTTAAAAGAAGAATGTCAACTCGGTAAATATATTCCACTTTTTAAATCTTAAACAATCTCTACTTTTTTTTATAGTAAAACCCCTCCACCCCCCTCCCCTCTCTGATCGATGTTCCTTTGATCTATGTTATTTTTAGCACTGTTCCATGTAGTGCTGTTCCGTTTAGCGTTGTTCCATTTAGCGCTGTGAAATATTTGTTGAAATCTCGCGACATTTTTTATACGTGTGTGTATATTCTATATATTTCACACTTTCCCACTATTTTACAACTTTTTCTTAACTTCACTTCTTGTCTGTCCGCGGAATTTTGCAATCCAATTTCAGACCACTTTCCGATAAGCTATAGCTCTGATACTTTCAATATAGCTCAGAACTTGATGACAATGTAATACTCTACTGCGCCTGAAGGGGGAGTAGCACTGTAAAAATATCAAAAATATGGACTTTTTTTTTCTTGCATTTTTAGGTACTTATAAACATGTTAGCTATCATATTCTATACACAATTAATATCGCTAATTAATCTAAATTACTTTTAAAAAAAAAATGTTTGATGTCTGTATCCTACAAGTTTACAAAAAAAAGTCACAAAATCGCCCATAATGACATATTTTTTATCATAGCAATCGAACTATTTGACGTGGCATGTTTTGTATTAATGTTTACAGTCACAGTACGGTGACCTGATTTCAACTAGCGTGCTCTTTATATCTAAAAATAGCCTCAGTATAAGAAATCTCCGCTAGAAACTAACTACTATCGACCTAGTTATATTATAACGAATTATTGGATTGGATGGCTCTTGAATTAATATGCTAGACTGCGCGCGACGGGTTACCCATATGGCGAATAGGTCACAGTTTGGAAAATCAAGGGAAATTACTGGTGCTATACTAAAAAGTTTTTCGTTTTTATAACAATCAGAAGCTCTTATAAAGTCTATTACTATTACCATCTTACCAATTTATTCAGAAATTATTTTCTGCTTTTTAATACGCAAGAAAAACGTTGTTTTTTATAAAATATTTTTTATAATTTAATTTTTATTTTACCTATTAATATCGTCCACAGTAGCTGTTTAACGTTGTTATTTCTTACAATATATCTACCTTCTACAGCAGGGTCGGCAATATATCTAGATAACAGATTTTTTTTCTCAAATTACGGGACATTCTTAGAATTTTTTTCCACATTTATGTTTGTTAAAATTCATTTCTCCCCTCATTTATTAAACAAAACATTTGTATGTAATTCATGATGTTTTATATATCTAATATATGTAATTCATACGGTTTTATATATATATATATATGTATATATATATATATATATATATATATATATATATATATATATATATATATATATAGACAACATTTGTATTTCATACTGTTTAAAATATCTAACATGCTGTTTTATATATCTAATATATGTAATTCATACGGTTTTTATATATATATATATATGTATATATATATATATATATATATATATATATATATATATATATATATATATATATATATATATATATAACATTTGTAATTCATACTGTTTAAAATATTTAACATATGTAGTTCATACAGTTGAAAAGATACCACTAACATTTTGGTTTCAAAACGGTTTTTCGCTTTAATGGTGAATCTTGAAAGACCATATATTTTTGCGTAAATGTAAGCTGTATGTGCTAATGTAGTGATTTTGTTGTTTTTTTAATTCCCTTTTACTACATAGTGGTAGATAGTTAATTATTGTCTAATTCAAAGATTGGCAACCTTTTTTTTGTACCCCGAAAAGCAATGAGTCAAACATTTGCAAGAGAGCTGAACTAAGAGCAGATAAATAGTTTTCATGAAATAATAAAAGTTAGTAAACTTCAAATATATAAATAAGCTGAAAGTACCAGACCGTGGGACGGAACAATTAACTGACGGTTCATGTGTGGCCCGAGAGCCGTGGGTGGCTCATGTCTTCTTAAATGTATAATATCAAAATTTGATTTAAAAATCATCTAGTATCACTCTGTTACAGACTGCAGCCAAAATAAGGTAGACATCGCCTTACTGATAGACTCGAGCGCAAGTATTAGTACAGAAGCCAACTTTAATCTTGGTCTTGCGTTTATCAAGGATTTCCTTTATAAATTGTCTATCAGCCCGCGGCACACCAGAGTGGCAGCTGCGATGTATGGTGATGGAGTTTACAAAGAAAGTGCTTTTGACTTTAAGTAAGAAATATAAAACATGCATAAGGATTGTTTATATAGTAGTATATATAGACTGTAATTTAGCTTAGTCACTTTTGTTTACATGGACTGTTATTTTAACAACTCCGTCACTTGTACAGCATGTTTAAACTTTATTTTGGAAATATTTATTTTACGCACTAAACTCTCTGTTCTGGTTATGACTACATCCAGACTAATGTATGATATTATTTTCATGAAGAAATATTTATCTTTTCACGTCAGCCATTTGCCTCCCCTAATGACCGCCATTGACCTCCCCTAATGACCGCCGTTGACCTCCCTTAATGGCTGCCATTGACCTCCCTTAATGACCGCCGTTGACTTCCCTTAATGGCCGCCGTTGACCTCCTTTAATGACCGCCGTTGACCTCCCTTAATGGCCGCCATTGACCTCCCTTAATGGCTGCCATTGACCTCCCTTAATGACCGCCGCTGACCTCCTTTAATGACCGCCGTTGACCTCCCTTAATGGCCGCCATTGACTTCCCTTAATGGCTGCCATTGACCTCCCGTAATGACCGCCGTTGACCTCCCTTAATGGCCGCCATTGACCTCCCTTAATGACCGCCGTTGACTTCCCTTAATGGCCGCCGCTGACCTCCTTTAATGACCGCCGTTGACCTCCCTTAATGGCCGCCATTGACCTCCCTTAATGGCTGCCATTGACCTCCCTTAATGACCGCCGCTGACCTCCTTTAATGACCGCCGTTGACCTCCCTTAATGGCCGCCATTGACTTCCCTTAATGGCTGCCATTGACCTCCCGTAATGACCGCCGTTGACCTCCCTTAATGGCCGACATTGACCTCCCTTAATGACCGCCGTTGACTTCCCTTAATGGCCGCCATTGACTTCCCTTAATGGCTGCCATTGACCTCCCGTAATGACCGCCGTTGACCTCCCTTAATGGCCGCCATTGACCTCCCTTAATGACCGCCGTTGACTTCCCTTAATGGCCGCCGCAGACCTCCTTTAATGACCGCCGTTGACCTCCCTTAATGGCCGCCATTGACCTCCCTTAATGGCTGCCATTGACCTCCCTTAATGACCGCCGCTGACCTCCTTTAATGACCGCCGTTGACCTCCCTTAATGGCCGCCATTGACTTCCCTTAATGGCTGCCATTGACCTCCCTAAATGACCGCCGTTGACCTCCTTTAATGACCGCCGTTGACCTCCCTTAATGGCCGCCGCTGACCTTCTCTAATGATCGCCGTTGACCTCCCTTAACGGCCGCCACTGACCTCCTCTAACGACCGCCGTTGACCTCCCTTAATGACCGCCGTTGACCTCCCTTAATGGCCGCCATTGACCTCCCTTAATGGCCTCCATTGACCTCCCTTAATGGCCGCCATTGACCTCCCTAAATGACCGCCGTTGACCTCCCTTAATGGCCGCCGCTGACCTCCTCTAACGACCGCCGTTGACCTCCCTTAATGACCGCCGTTGACCTCCCTTAATGGCCGCCATTGACTTCCCTTAATGGCCGCCATTTACCTCCCTTAATGACTGCCGTTGACCTCCCTTAATGGCCGCCATTGACCTCCCTTAATGACCGCAGTTGACCTCCTTTAATGGCCTCCGCTGACCTCCTTTAATGACCGCCGTTGACCTCCCTTAATGACCGCCATTGACCTCCCTTAATGACCGCCGTTGACCTCCTCTAATGGCCGCCATTGACCTCCCTAAATGACCGCCGTTGACCTCCCTTAATGGCCGCCGCTGACCTCCTTTAATGACCGCCGTTGACCTCCCTTAATGGCCGCCATTGACCTCCCTTAATGGCCTCTATAGACCTCCCTTAATGGCCGCCATTGACCTCCCTTAATGACCGCCGTTGACCTCCCTTAATGGCCGCCATTTACCTCCCTTAATGACTGTCGTTGACCTCCTTTAATGACCGCCGTTGACCTCCCTTAATGGCCGCCGCTGACCTCCTCTAATGACCGCCGTTGACCTCCCTTAACGGCCGCCGCTGACCTCCCTTAATGACCGCCGTTGACCTCCTCTAATGGCCGCCATTGACCTCCCTAAATGACCGCCGTTTACCTCCCTTAATGGCCGCCGCTGACCTCCTATAACGACCGCCGTTGACCTCCCTTAATGACCGCCGTTGACCTCCCTTAATGGCCGCCATTAACCTCCCTTAATGGCCGCCATTTACCTCCCTTAATGACCGCCGTTGACCTCCCTTAATGGCCGCCATTGACTTCCCTTAATGACCGCCGTTGACCTCCCTTAATGGCCGCCGCTGACCTCCTTTAATGACCGCCGTTGACCTCCCTTAATGACCGCCATTTACCTCCCTTAATGACCGCCGTTGAACTCCCTTAATGGCCGCCGCTGACCTCCCTTAATGACCGCCGTTGACCTCCTCTAATGGCCGCCATTGACCTCCCTAAATGACCGCCGTTGACCTCCCTTAATGGCCGCCGCTGACCTCCTTTAATGACCGCCGTTGACCTCCCTTAATGGCTGAAATTGACCTCCCTTAATGACCGCCGTTGACCTCCCTTAATGGCCGCCATTGACCTCCCTTAATGGCCTCTATAGACCTCCCTTATTGGCCGCCATTTACCTCCCTTAATGACCGCCGTTGACCTCCCTTAATGGCCGCCATTGACTTCCCTTAATGACCGCCGTTGACCTCCCTTAATGGCCGCCGCTGACCTCCTTTAATGACCGCCGTTGACCTCCCTTAATGACCGCCATTTACCTCCCTTAATGACCGCCGTTGAACTCCCTTAATGGCCGCCGCTGACCTCCCTTAATGACCGCCGTTGACCTCCTCTAATGACCGCCATTGACCTCCCTAAATGACCGCCGTTGACCTCCCTTAATGGCCGCCGCTGACCTCCTTTAATGACCGCCGTTGACCTCCCTTAATGGCTGCAATTGACCTCCCTTAATGACCGCCGTTGACCTCCCTTAATGGCCGCCATTGACCTCCCTTAATGGCCGCCATTTACCTCCCTTATTGGCCGCCATTGACCTCCCTTAATGACCGCCGTTGACCTCCCTTAATGGCCGCCATTTACCTCCCTTAATGACTGTCGTTGACCTCCTTTAATGACCGCCGTTGACCTCCCTTAATGGCCGCCGCTGACCTCCTCTAATGACCGCCGTTGACCTCCCTTAACGGCCGCCACTGACCTCCTCTAATGACCGCCGTTGACATCCCTTAATAACCGTCGTTGACCTCCCTTAATGGCCGCCATTGACCTCCTCTAATGACCGCCGTTGACCTCCTCTAAAATACCTAAACAAAAAAGTGTGACTGTGTCCCTGTACAGTCTATGTAAGGTTATATAAGTGGTAGGACTAATACTTCCTCACTAACAGCAAGTATGGAAACAAAGGGGAATTACTGGATGCTGTCTGCAGATTGAGATGGATGCATGGAACTGAAACTAACACAGGAAAAGGTCAGATCAGCCTTAGTTTTGTATACTGCTTTCTTTATGTTTATTAACACACACACACACAAACAGACAAACACACAAACAGACACACACACAGACACACACAGACACACACCACAGACACACAAAGACACACAGACACACACACACACAAACAGACAAACACACAAACAGACACACACAGACACACACACAGACACACACAGGCACACAGACACACACACACAGACTCACACAGACACACACACACAGACACACACAGACACACACACACTCACCACACACACACACCACACACACACCACACACACGCATCACACACACACCACACACACACCACACACACACACCACACACACACCACACACACACACTCAACACACACACACCACACACACCACACACACGCACCACACACACACCACACACACACACACCACACACACCAAACACACCACACACACCACACACACACCACACACCACACACACCACACACACGCACACATCACACACATACACCATACCACACACTCACACACACACACACAAAGCACATTGGAGCAGTCAGTTCTACCGTTACATTAGCCTATGACCGTCAACAACTATTCTATAAATGTTTAAAATTTCGGCTAAACCCAGTCTCGATAAGGGGCTCATTAAAAAAAAAAAGGGGGGGGGTCCTAGCTGGACACCTTAAATAATAATAATATTAAACTTCACTGGTCACTGTCTATCTGATTGTGTGCCTGGTTAATTATTTCCCCATATTGTCATCATGGCATTACTTTTGTCATTATTAAGTTATCAAATAACTGTCTCCAGGTATTAACTACATGGTCAGAAACTTCCTACCTCGTATGCGGCCTGACGCTGCTAAAGTTCGGATTGTGATCACCGATGGACAGAGTCAAGATCAAAAAGTAACTAAATCATTAACTGTTTACTGATAATAACTTCAATTACATATGCATCGTACCCAGTGTAATGCACCAGGGAAGTAGCTCTCCTCAGTCTAAAGTTCATTGGAGGCTACCTCAGGGGGGGGGGGGCTACTTTTATCTGTTGATACCAAAGGGCACCAACAATATTATACCTATATTGAAGAAATGGGGTTTACAATATCATCTTCATAAGTGTGACAAAATGTAGCATTTATAATTTTATAAGTGTGAGACATTGGGCCTATATTATTATTTTACTGAAGTAGCTTTTGGTTTTCCATCATTTAATTTACCTTTATTACGATAACTATGGAAATATATATTTGTATATATAAATTTGCGCCTAGGGGTCGGGCTATATTTTGACACCGACTGAGGTTGTTGGTTGTTTGGTAATTCTATTCTTGTACCATTATTGTGCCACTGATTAATAACTCATAGGATTGGGATTTCTAACGATTCAATTCACATTCTGAAATGTAACACTTCATATTTATTTACAAATTAACAGGCGACAGCTGCTGCCGCTAAAACTGCCAGGGATAGAGGAATAACGATGTTCGCTGTCGGGATAGGTGAGTAGACAGACAGCTTCTTCTGTTGGCTGTACAAGTGATTAGTAGTCACTGCACCTTAGAGATGAGACAGTTGTGATGTGATGTCAGCAATGCCGGCAACTATTGTTGTGTGGTAGTGAAAGCTGTGATATGCTACACCATTACACCAGTACGAGTGATGGTGGGGGCTGTCGAGAGTTTTACATTGAGAGACGTGAAACAGATAAACAGTGAAAGTGCACACTTTGGTTTGTTTTTAATTCTCCTACCTAAGGGGTGGTGCAAAATGTATTTAATCATGGGCTCTGAAATTTGAAATAATCTTCTGACCTAGAGCACATTGATAGGAGCCTCTTTTAATTGACTCTACTTAAAATTAGGGAGCGACCGATAATCGGATCGGTATCGGACCGATATTGGCACTATCAGTTAATAGCGGATCTGACCGATTTTTGTAGGAAATGCGACAGATAGTCGAACAAATATTGGCACTATGGGTTAACTATCGGACCCGGCCGTTTTTGACTGCCGATACATTGTTAAAAAAAAATCCGTAAATAACCCAATTCTATAACCAGATCAGACAAGATTTTTAAAAAAAGAAAAAAAAACCCGTACTCAGAAACTGTCACGTCCACAAAAATTGCATCAGAGATATGACCTTGAAACAATAGGATTGGCATTTTTTAATTCTAATGTATGACCTTGAATGTGTATTTTTTTTTGGGATGGGAAGTTGGGGGGGGGGAACAAGACTTACGTGTGGGCGAAGTGTTACGAAATATGACAGGGAAGGGGTGAGCATGGGTTGACATACGTCATTAGCTGTAGCACGAGAAAAACACGTGTTCGGCATTGATGTTGATTAAAAAAAATATCGGCATCGGTATCTGTATCGGTAAAAATGCTGGGGAAAAATATCGGTATCGGACTATCGGTAAAAAGGCATATGGGTCGCTCCCTACTTAAAATTAAATGTGCATTCGTGTAAAACATCGAAATGGGTCACACTTCACCCGCGGGGTATAGTTTACACACACCCCTGATCTAGGAATAATTGAGATTTTTCTCATGTATAATGTGACCGACTGCTCTTCTTTAGAGGACATTTCCCATAATTTATGTCCTCCGTTGAGCAATTTCTATTTTTTTTTCTTTTCATTATTTCAAGAATAATTTGTAATTGTCCCTAACTGGACATCATCAATTCTATCCATTACTATTCAAACAAAATTATCTCTTTCAAAATTGTTATTATTAAGAGTATTAGCATTTTTACGATATGTAGTGCTATCAATCTTATTATTATTTATTCTGTTCAACTTCTTTCTCTCATATTGTGGCATTAAGTAAAAAAAAATTAAAATTGTTTAAAATTCTAATAATTTGTCCTTCAAATAAAATCATCCTGTGTTAATTTTTCAAAACAATGTTTTCTGCTGTCTAGGACAACTCGTAAAAGATCGATTGTATCACAGGTACGGACGATTAGATCTGTACGAACTTGAAAATATCGCGGGAAGCCCCAGTCGTGTGCTCACAGTGGGCGATTACTCTAAATTGAATTCGATCCTCAAAGATTTGATAAAGAAATATTGTTACTGTGGTAAGTTATCATCATGGCATATTTTTAGATATTAAATACGTTTTTTTTTAAGTCGGAATTCTTTGATTAAAATATACCCCCCCACCCCAATGATTACAAATCATTTGCTCGTAGTAATGATTTTTTTTTCGTGTTTGTTTATGTCTGAGTTAAAAATACTTAAACATTTTGCAAATATCTTAGCAACACACAATTTTCATTAAACTGATATTTAAGTGTTTTACTATTTCCTAAAATAAACCGCGCAGACGTTTGTCGTCTGCAGTATAGAGAAATTTAACGAGGCAAATGAGTACCTAGAGGAGGGGTGAGAAAATGTAAAATTTACCTACAAGTAAAGTATACAAAGATACCGTTCGAATCAGGGGGACGGATGATCGTGTGGTCAACCAGAGGGTTTCTCGTTCTCTCTACCGGTGGATATTTCAGGTTATGGCTTAAGTCTCCCCCCCCCCCCTAAATCTCCCGTGTTGCCTCCATGGCCATGCACTAGCGGCTATGGTGGGGATGAAAGAAGGGCGTTATAAAAAAAAAAACCGTCCCATTAGTTGTTTATAGGCTCTAAGAGATTTCATCTCATCCTTACGGGGACTTCACACACACGCACACACACACATACACACAATATTCTTTGTCTTTTTATTCTTGAAATACTCCCATTGGCCAAAAAAAAAACGTCGTTGTGGCCTACAAGGTTGGGAAGAGGGAATGTACCCGATACATTGATGCTGGCCATACGTCCGTAACAGGAGGCCAACGCAGCACTCTATAATTTGCATATATATATATATAATATAATATATATATATATATATATATATGTGTGTGTGTGTGTGTGTGATTTCATATTTACATCGTACACACAAGTATTCCGAGAGATGTTCTTATCGATAAGCAAAGAAGACAACCACTATGGATCTCGACTACCAAAGGGCCATGCTTACAGTATTATCTCCCATTAAATCTCAAGCCAATAGGGAGGGGGGGGGGGAGGAAAGATATTTTTTCCTAGGGTCCGAAAAAATCTATGAAGCCCTGTGCCTTGGAGAACATCGCCCTTCTTCTCCTCTCCCACCCCCTTAAGATCTGTGACTGGTCTGCGCGTATGTTATATCCATGAAAGCAATGATCGTGAGGAAAAAAAAAAGAAAAATACACACACACACGCATGATACGATTCTGTCTGTTACAGTTTACCGGCAACTGCCAGTAGATATCGCACTTCTTATAGACTCGACTGCCAGCATCGGTTCTCAAAAAAACTTCACTCTTGGTATCGAGTTCATCCAGGAAATTCTTAAAGACTTCGACATGAGAGCAAATTTGACCAGGGTCGGTGCAGTAATGTTTGGTGACGGGGTCTAAACAGAAAGTGTCATTCCCTTTGGGTAAGGTCTTTGTAATTTGCGTTTAGCGTAACTTGAACAATATATTTACATAGACTTGTGCACTTACTTAAATTTAACACCACTGTCAGTCGTATGGATATCATATCAAGCAAAAATGACGGGTGGTCGTGCGGTGTAGAACGCTCGACTGACGAACGGAGAGTCCTATGGGTACCTGACTTATGTTGGGGGAGTAAAGGCGGCTGGGCGTTGTGCTATCCACATGATCCCTTTATATGTTGGAGTTACTGAAACAGATGAATTCTACACTCCATCTGCCCCGATGAGCCCCAAGGGGCTTAAGGGAACTTAGAAATAATTTTAAAAATCAAGCCCTCCCCCACTTCGCATTCTCTGTAAATTGTATGACATTATGTGAACCCCTTCCTTTAATTATATCAGATGATATCCTTCCCCCCACCCCCCCAACTATTATGTGAACCCCTTCCTTTAATTATATCAGATGATATCCTTCCCCCCCCCCAACTATTATGTGAACCCCTTCCTTTAATTATATCAGATGATATCCTTCCCCCCCCCCCAACTTATTATGTGAACCCCTTCCTTCTAATTATATCAGATGATATCCTTCCCCCCCAACTATTATGTGAACCCCTTCCTTTAATTATATCAGATGATATCCTTCCCCCCCCCCAACTATTATGTGAACCCCTTCCTTTAATTATATCAGATGATATCCTTCCCCCCCCCCCAACTATTATGTGAACCCCTTCCTTTAATTATATCAGATGATATCCTTCCCCCCCCAACTATTATGTGAACCCCTTCCTTTAATTATATCAGATGATATCCTTCCCCCCACCCCCAACTATTATGTGAACCCCTTCCTTTAATTATATCAGATGATATCCTTCCCCCCCCCAACTATTATGTGAACCCCTTCCTTTAATTATATCAGATGAGATATCCTTCCCCCCAAACTATTATGTGAACCCCTTCCTTTAATTATATCAGATAATATCCTTCCCCCCAACTATTATGTGAACCCCTTCCTTTAATTATATCAAATAATATCCTTCCCCCCAACTATTATGTGAACCCCTTCCTTTAATTATATCAGATGATATCCTTCCCCCCACCCCCCCCCAACTATTATGTGAACCCCCTTCCTTTAATTATATCAGATGATATCCTTCCCCCCCCCAACTATTATGTGAACCCCTTCCTTTAATTATATCAGATGATATCCTTCCCCCCCCAACTATTATGAACCCCTTCCTTTAATTATATCAGATGATATCCTTCCCCCCCCCAACTATTATGTGAACCCCTTCCTTTAATTATATCAGATGATATCCTTCCCCCCCCCCCAACTATTATGTGAACCCCTTCCTTTAATTATATCAGATGATATCCTTCCCCACCCAACTATTATGTGAACCCCTTCCTTTAATTATATCAGATGATATCCTTCCCCCACCCCCCCAAAAATTATGTGAACCCTTCCTTTAATTATATCAGATGATATCCTTCCCCCCCCCCCAACTATTATGTGAACCCCTTCCTTTAATTATATCAGATGATATCCTTCCCCCCCCCAACTATTAAGTGCACCCCTTCCTTTAATTATATCAGATGATATCCTTCACCCCCATTGAACGAAAATTGTCGGATATATATTTCTTTAAAATATGATTTCAAATAAAAATCTAATTTATAATACAGACACAATACTTACAAACATGGTCTTTCAACAAAACAGACACAATACTTACAAACATGGTCTTTACACAAAACAGACACAATACTTATAAACATGGTCTTTCAACAAAACAGACACTATACTTACGGACATGGTCTCTTAATAAAACAGACACTATACTTACGGAATCCGCGGGACTCCCGCGGGATTGGAAATAAATTTATCGGGAGTCCCGTGGGTTTGGGTTTTGTTTTGCGGGAGTCCCGTGGGTTTGGGTTTGGTTTTTGCGTTAGTCCCGTGGGTTTGGGTTTTGTTTGAGTGGGACTTTCGCGGACTTGGATATGATTGCTATTGAAATTTCTTTAAAAAGCGCCTGTAAAAAAGTCGCTAAAATATTTTAATTTTTTTTTTTTAAGGTGGTTACACTAAAAATGAACAAGTGATTCCTTATTTATAATTTTCGCTTTGACTCTGCGTTTTCAATTCGTTAATGCGCATGCGCAGTTTATTATTATTTTGAAGTGATTTTCCATTCGTTAAATTTAAATGTAAATCTGAATGTTTTTTACTTCTCTAATTCTTTTTTTTAATTTTCAAATAATGGGTGATAAAGCAAACATTCAAAAGTTAGTTTACACAAAAAGCGAGCGTATTCAGTTTTACGTAAATAATGGGAGATAATTTGGGAAAGTTTCAATCGCTTGCATATGGAAGGTGAGGGTGTGCCATTCGCGGTATGTACAAGATGCGGTACCATTATAACTTGGAAGGCACCCGATGGTACGAATAGTTTGTAGACGCATCTTGTAAAAACAGATCACCAGTTCCAAAAATTACATCAATGACTAGCTTCATTCCAAGTCAAGAGAAGATTCCTAAACAGGTTCCAGTTCAGGTTAAAACAGAAATCACAAACACCCTTGTTTCAATGTGCGCTAAAGACATCAGGCCCTTTTCATTTGTCGAAGGCTGTGGTTTCCAAGAATTGGCGGCAAAATTGATTAACATTGGTGCAAAATATGGGAATGTTCCTGTTAATGAGATTTTGCCTTGTGCTACAACTGTTTTAGGCATTTGGGTAATGTTGTGGAGAAAAAAAATCTCAAGAAAGTGTTAGTGACCTCTTATTTATACATGAACTTAAACTGTAGAACTGTTTATTTTACTTATTATCTTAAATGTTTTTCATGTATGTTTTTCGAGAGGATTTCTACAAACAAATTTTTAAACCATTATTTATGATTTATAATAGAATATTTTTTGATGGGGTTTGGAAAAATTTTCGCGGGAGCGGGTGGGGTTGGGAAAAAATTTTGCGGGAGCGGGTGGGGCTGGGAAAAATTTTCGCGGGAGCGGGTGGGACTGGGGGGAATTTCTTTTTGGGAGTGGGTGGGACTGGGTATGATTTTGACTCCCGTACAGCTCTCTATTACGGACATGGTCTCTTAATAAAACAGACACTGTACTTACGGACATGGTCTCTTAATAAAACAGACACTGTACTTACGGACATGGGCTCTTAATAAAACAGACACTGTACTTACGGACATGGTCTCTTAATAAAACAGACACTGTACTTACGGACATGGTCTCTTAATAAAACAGACACTATACTTACGGACATGGTCTCTTAATAAAACAGACACTATACTTACGGACATGGTCTCTTAATAAAACAGACACTGTACTTATGTATAGTTTTTGGCGGACACCACGTTTAAGTGTACGAAAAATGTATAATTGACTTTTGATGTGTATGTTGTGTTACTTCCAGTTATGAAAGGGACAAAGTGGACACATTCAGGGCTCTCACCAATCTGATGTGGATGCGAGGTAGCAGTACAGAGACAGGTGAAGGTCAGTTTTCACTTTCTGCACTGTGGGTACACCACGCTGTGCAACAGGCTATTCATGTTTTCCGGGTTTTTTTTTTTTTGAGGGGGGGGGGGAGGGGGGTACAATTGGGTGCCCTTAACAAAAAATGATAAAAGGTGAATCCGTGTGTCCTACTCTGGGTTGTCAGATCAACTGTTGTCATGTTGACCTAATGCCAATTTTTAATTCTCAGACTACCATACATTTTGAAAAGGGCCTGTCTGTTAGCTGTCTAGTCCTGAAAAATGTGTGTAATACATTTTACTAAGTAGATCAAAAAAGCAGAGGGGGCCAGACAAAACGCAGGGGGCCCGGCCCCCCTGCTCCCCCCCCCGCACTCTACGGGCCTGCCCATCCCCAGGGACGAGCCGCGAGTGTTGCCGGTCATAACTCTTAGAGAAAAAAATATTGATGTTTTTTCTATGCTATATACATAGGCACAAACAAACATACATTTATACATGTGTATACAAATAAAACTAACAATATATACGATATAAATATACATGGATGTTATTAACATTTAAACATGTTGTCATTTTATTATGAATGATTACGCTAACTCTAATCAACAAGCACAATACCATAAAATAGTATTATCTCTAAATATGACTATGACCGGTAACACTCACACCCCGTCCTTGCTCCCCCACCACCACCCCCGACTAAACACATGAAACAGCTGATGGTGGTGACGGATGTGGTCGGCACACAACACCCTTCCACTCCGTCCCACTCAAGCACACCTGCGCAGCCTGCCATTTCGGGCTGAGGGTACAGGCACACTACACCCTCCCCTCTGTCCGAGTGGCAGGAAAAACCCCGTTCCTTGCCATTCTGGTCGATCGGCAGTACACACACCCTGCTGGTCTGGCCAGTTTGGGCAAGGATTAAAAACCCATCTTTCTGCCATCTCTGCAGATGATAGCGGGCAGACCCACCCCGCCGCTCTGTATGGATGGCAGACATGCATCAGCGCCGCTAACAGTGCTGGTGTGGTAGGCACACTACACCCTACCATGCTGGCAATGGCGGCGTTAAAAAAAACAACTAAACACAGGAAACTGAAGACCCCAACATGGGGGATTAAAAAAAAATATTCCTGGCGCTTTAACTCAGAACATCATATTGGTATAAGCTTCAGGTGTAAACAAGGTGTAAGAAGCTGATGATTTCCCCATTCTTATCTAGAAGTGTGAGTGAGGCATGTATGCTGAGGCTGAAAAAAAAAAACAAAAATCAATGAGTTGCCGACCAGGATCCAGTAAACATGGCTAAGAATTTCATACATGGACCAGTAAACCAAAATCATCGTAATGATAAGCAATAACGATCTGGTGGTTTCCCAAGAAATCACTCATGGCATAAGTTGACATGTCGCGATATCCCCCTGCAAAAAGTGATTAAATGAAGGCTGGACATGCCAAATATAAACTGACCTAAATGTGTAACCAAAAAGATTTGTGTTCATCATGATAATCCTTTCATAGGACAAAAGTGAACTAAGTCCAATCATGACTATGAATGAATATTGGTTTCATGATGACTAGCTTCTAGTTTGTCTGAATATATCCACCAGGTATTAACTACATGGTCAGAAACTTCCTGCCTCTTATGCGACCTACAGCTGCAAAAGTGGGCGTGGTGATAACCGATGGTCAGAGTCAAGACCCAAAGGTAGGGTTAAGTAGGGTAAACATACAGGTCCGTCGCTTATCTATTGTGGCGCCCTGTTTGTGCGTGTTGAATTTTTCGGCACCCTACTCCCAATCTGAAAAGGGCAAACAAATTGAACAGCGCTCTTTAATTCGGCGCCCCTTTTCAGTACGACATCCTGTGCGGCCTCACAACCAGTAGTACCCTACCTACACCACTGGGTACTTATCATCAGTAGATTTGTGCCATTTCATTCTCGCTGTTCGGCAGTACACACGCCTTGCTGGTTTGGCCAGTCTGATAAAATGCTTAAAGCCTTTTTATGGCCATGCTTGCCAATGTAGCTAGAACATTCCCCCCGACACATGTCAGACATTTTGTCATGCGCAGCCAATAAATCTGGTTTGGAAAGCACACGACGAATTGTCATACTAGCAGCAAAAAATGTAAATCTTGAATTTCTATAGCTATATTTTCATGATCTACTACACCAAATTTTTAAATAATTTAAAAAAAAAATAACAGAAAAAAAAACTGCATAACTTTAAATTTACAAAATAAAATCAGCATAAAAATAGAATATAGTGAATAAATAAATTAATATATATGTACATATGTGTGAGTTCTGCGTAAATAAATAATTATATATATATATATACATATATAAATATATATACATATATAAATATGTATTTACTAATTTATTAAATGTTTACAGAAAACTAAGCAGGCGGCAGAAGATGCCCGGATGAACAACATTACAATGATTGCTATCGGTGTAGGTGAGTAGAAAAGTAATGTGAACTGTGAAGCTCATGTAAGGTTAGTAGTAGTGTGCAATCAGCTGTTGTCTATATAAGTTATGAGGTATGTGAAGCGCTTCTGTAAGATCATATGAAACCGATAAATGACTTTTTTCAGTGTCCTTCATTCATCCTCACTAAAGCCAAAGGCTATAGTGCAACAGCGATAGAGGCAGCAAAGGGAGTCGACCCCGTAGGCCATAGCATGCAGGCTTGCCGCATGCAACAAGAAGATCAGGCTAGCCACCAAAGCATGACTCAGATTTATTGAAGCATCCTATTTCATTGTGTTAAAATAAATAAATAAACTCACCTTTTATTGAAATTTTTATTTTACATGTGTACAGGGGAGCCGGCAAAAGGTAGAAGACATTCTAAAAATGGAGAACTTGATTTGGAAGAACTGAAGGCAATTGCAGGAAACGAAACGTTTGTCCTGACTGTGAGTCATTACTCAAAACTTGGCACAATTAAAAACCAACTGCTAAACAAATTTTGTATAGGAAGTAAGTCCAAGTTTATTATAAACAAATTTATTTTGAATGTTATGAAGTAGGCCGATTGCTTATTTCTTTTTTTAAAATAATTTATTATCAGGAAACTTTTTAAATTTTCTTATAAAAAAAAAAATTATTAATGAGACTTATTGCTTTTATTGTGACAGTTTCAGAATACTCTTCAATGTCAAGGCCAAGATAATGTGAAGAATCATATCTATGAAAGTATCTGATCTAATGTGGCCAGAAATGAACTTCCCAATACCCCCCCACCCATCTTTTTCTTTGTCAAGTAATTTATACTTGATCTTGCATGTTTCACTCTTTGAGTATGTAGAGAAATTTATTTCAAAAAAAAAAAAAACATTAAAAAATACAGCATATGAAAAAAATCATAAATGCGTTATTTTTTTAATATCCCACTGTTAAATGTTAAAACAGGTGTGAATGGGAAAACAGGTGTGGCTGCAAATGCATACTGAGTCGCTGTAATTATGTGCATTTCATCCAGCTGATTGTTACTATGGTATTGCTTTTGCAGTGGTATTTCACTTTTCTGCTTTACCCTGAGGCTGCGCCTTGGGGACACCACAGAAGATTCAAACCCGTATCCACCCACAGTCCATGAGGAGGGGGGGGGGCTACTTCACTTACTCTCTGATACAGAAGTGGCATTAGGCAGGGGTGGGGGAAAATAAACAAAAATAAAGTATACAGTTAAATACAACAAATAAGAAGACATGGCCAAAAATAAATACACCTCAATATTGCTTTAAATTTTTGCCTTAAAACTCATTTTGCTTTAAATTTTGCCCCTTGATAAAATATTAAAACGAGCCATCTCTAATCAATAATTCAAATCAACTTTTCAAATCTAAAATTTAGAAAAAAAAAAGTCTGCTAGATTTAAAATGATTTTATAAGTAAATGCATCAAGAAAATAAATGTTAATGACTTTTATTCAGTTCAAAAATATTTTCCAAAACAAGTGAAACAAGCAAATTGATTTCGTGAAAACAAATAATTAAAAGTAAGTTACTGAATTAAAAGCTTAGAACATTTTCTTTTAAGAAATCAGTGACATAAGTTTTTTGTTTTATTCCTGTGATATATTCTCGGTCATAAATGCTGAAAGTAAAAGTGTTCATCTAGACAGTTTCAACTCCATTGCAATCCTGGCCAAAACATGACAGCACAGGGGTTGGTGAACCATGGTCATTGAAATTTACCGGAGTAAAGAGAAAAATTTTGATTCTGACAAACTAGGAACTGAAGCTGTATACATCAGCCTCCTGATACAGAGTTCACTGGACAGTTGTTGCTGAACACCTTTACCTCACGAGAGTTAAGAAAATTAAGCCAGGAAGTTAGCAGTCATGATGGGAAGTAATTCATGATGAACAGATTTTCTGTGTAATTGTATTCTAAATGCACTTTTTTAAAAAAATTAAAAAATTCCATAAATCTTTTGAATAAACATCATGTCTGACTTTTTTCCTTAAAAATATTGAGGGTAAGTTCAGTGCAAATTAATTCACTTTGAGGGAGTGTGGTACATATTTCACCCACCCCTGCATCCAGGGTAATAAATTATTATTTTTAAAAAAAGAAAGAAAAAAAAAACTATTTAAAAAAAGGGAAGTAAATATTGGCCCCTTTAGAAATACAAGAGTTACATCCCGCAGTATAAACCATAAAGTGTTAACATGTTTCCCTCAAATACATCCTATAATTGTATACAGAATATTTATAACATAGAATGAATTAACAAGACTGATTATCAAAAAAAGAATTTGGAAATATTTTGTGTCATAATCAGATCAACAGACTGTAAGATAAACAACAAATCTACAAAGACAACCAGAAGTATCATGAGGATCAGGTTACAATGATTACACAACTTATAGAAAGAAAAGAAAACTTAAAAAATATTTCACTACAGTTATAACTAAAGATGTTACATGCAGGGCTATTCTTATGGATAGGCAAACTAGGTGACTGCATATGGGGCCCCAATGACAAGGGGGCCCATTGATGTTCAGCCCTATGCCCCCCCCCCCGATATTTTAAGGTGACTTTGATTACATAGTCTAGCAGCAAATGTTTTCAGTAAAAGTGACTGAAGAATTATTTTTGTTTTACATGGCGCCTGCATGTATGTTGATGCAAGTTGTTTTCAATATGTAAGTCAATTTTTTAAAAAGATTCAATGAGGTATGAAATAAACGTTTAACCATAAAACATAATAAACATCATGATTACAATTTTTTGTTTTTTTTTTATTCTTTTAACGTTCTCATCAAAGTGGATACAAATTTCAGTTCATCATTTTTAAAATGAACAATTTTTAATGCTACAAAATTACATGTGGTCATTTTACTGGAATAGAAACGTCACCCTAGCTTTATAAAACTCCAGTGAGAACAAAAAAAAAAATTAAAAAATTGGATACAATTGTAAGATTCATGGTAGTGGACACAAATTTATTCATGAAGAAGTTTTTCAGGCTGGTTAGGGATGAGAGTCTGGTCCAGTATCATGTCCAGTATCATGGTCAGCTCCATGGACCTTAGCCATGTGTTCTGAGTATCTGTAAGTGGGAAAAATAAAACAACGGACATTAGATCAATGGAGTAAAAGAAAAAAAAAAAAAAGTAAAGTTTCCTTGGCCTACTGGGCCATCGCGATAAATGAAGTGTAGAATTCATCTGTTTCTATAACCTCGGCATATGAAGGGGTTGTGTGGTTAGCACAACGCCCAGCCGCCTTTACTTCTCCAACCTAAGTCAGGTACCCATTTAAAGCTGGGTGGACTTGTGGGACGACTTTGAAACACATTTCACCTGGAAAAATTCCCCATGGTTCTCACCGATGATCGAACCCAGGACTCTCAGGTCAACAGTCAAGTGTCTACACCACTCAGGCCACCCGTCCCACAATGGAGACTACATTGAATAAAAAAAAAATGCTCAATAGTCCTTATGACTCAACAGATAAAACGTTGAGTAGGCAATATACAAAACAGATCTGATTCCAAAATCAATACAGCACAAACAGCAAAGACAAGAAGACAACTTTCCTACGGTAATTTTTTTTTTTTTTTTGATTAATAATTTACCATCGATTAAGAGTTGTTTTTTTTTAATTTTTCAACCATCATTCGTATTTTTTAAAAAAATTTTCTTTTTGAGAAAATAATTCACAAAATAAATAAGCTAAAATTGAGCCTAGACACAGCATATTTTTTATTAATAAATAAATGTTCATTACAAAACTTTAAACATAATAAAATAATTGAGAAATTGAATTTAAAGTTTGTCTGCAACGGACAACTTACTTCTCATGCCAGTCGGCCATCATGTCTCTCTTACAGGACTCAGTGTGGGCCAGTTTGTACAGGACCTGATGAAGAGAGAAAAATCACCCAGTACATGTAAATTTTAATACATACTAAAAAGTAATACTAAAAAGTAATACTAAAAAAGATAAATTGTTTTTATGTCCATAAACTTTTCAGGATACAGGATTAAAAAAAAGAATGCACAAAAAAATTATTTTCTTTGCTGTAAACTTGAAGTAAATTTTTATAAATGTAAAGACAAAAATAAAAAAAAAGAAATTTGCCTGACTGACCAGGAACACCATCAGATGAAGGATTATCGTGTAGAAAAAGGCAAAGGCTCTTGCTGTCTTGTTGCCCATAATCAGACGACCCTGGATAGAAGATAATATGGAAATTTGGACATACATGTATATTAAAAGAAAATCACATTTTTAAAGAAAATCACCTACAAAACCAATGTTTCAAATCAGTTAAAGACAGGAATTAAATAAACAGAAAAGACGAATTCATCATGAGAATTTATAGTGTTTTGGTAAAATTTATACAAAAATAGAAAAAAATCAAAAGGGTCTAAAACTGTCTAGTATAAATAGAAAGAATACTTTATATGTGTATTGAAGAAACAGTACAGAATACTTTATCAGTGAAGAAGCAAAAGAATACTTTTTATGTGTATTAAAGAAACAGTGAATACTTTATATATGTATTGAAGAAACAGTACAATACTTTATATATTAATGATGAAGAAACAAGTACAGAATACTTTATGTGTGTATTGAAAATAGTACAGGAATACTTTATATGTGTATTGAAGAAACAGTGCAGAATGCACTATGTATTGAAGAAACAGTACAGAATACTTTATGTATACCGAAGAAACAGTACAGAATACTTTTATATGTGTATTGAAGAAACAGTACAGAATACTTTTATATGTGTATTGAAGAAACAGTCCTCCTTTTTGTAATCAATCCCCCAATTTGCAATCCCCCAATTTGTAATCACCCGATTTGTAATCACCTTGTAATCCCCCAATTTGTAATCCCCTTGTAATCCCCCAATTTGTAATCACCTTGTAATCCCTAAATTTGTAATCCCCTTGTAATCCCCCAATTTGTAATCACCTTGTAATCCCCAATTTGTAATCCCCTTGTAATCACCCAATTTGTAATCCCCCAATTTGTAATCACCTTGTAATCCCCCAATTTGTAATCCCCTTGTAATCCCCCAATTTGTAATCCCCTTGTAATGACCCACCGTCGCAATCCTTGTAATCCCCCAATTTGTAATCCCCTTGTAATCCCCCAATTTGTAATCACCTTGTAATCCCCCAATTTGTAATCCCCTTGTAATCACCCAATTTGTAATCCCCCAATTTGTAATCACCTTGTAATCCCCCAATTTGTAATCCCCTTGTAATCACCCAATTTGTAATCACCTTGTAATGATCCAATTCGCAATCCCCTTGTAATCCCCCAATTTGTAATCCCCTTGTAATCACCCAATTTGTAATCACCTTGCAATCACCCAATTTGTAATCAGATTTTTATACTGACACAATAAGAATATATTTTTTATCCAATGACATGGAATATAAAGAAAAAAAATTCTTCATATAAGATATACATAAACAATTTTCCAGTGCCGAACCTAGGAATTTGGGGGCCTTGGGGTGGGGGGGGGGGGGGCTTGGTCTCTGCATTTCGACATTCAACACCATGACATGAAATAATGTACTGAATATTTAATGTAAAAAAAAAATGTTTTTGGGGCCCCCCCTCATGCTGGGGCCCGGGGGGGACTTTCAAATTTTTGAACCCCCCCCCCCCCAGGTTACGCCTCTGTAATCTTCATACCATGCTGAGAGTTATCTTATCATAGGGCTTCAGTTCAAGATATCTTCGTTGTCTTTCCTGAAATAAAATAAATGCAGAATAATGAGCAATAAAAAATATTTGTCAATAAAACAAATCAAAAGTGTGAACTGTGTTGGGTTAAACTCATATACAGACAACATATGAAACTAGTTCACTCTCATTTCACAACTGACCTTTCTGCTGAATGACGTGAATGGGTCTAATCTTTCCTCGTACTGGCTGGAGTAGATATTTGTAACATCATCGGTCAAGGTACCCTAGAGGTAAATATTGACATGAAAAAACAATTAATACAACATTGCAAAGCACTTGCTTCTTTATAAAAAAAAAAAGTGAGATAAATTATATTTGTCAAGCTGATGCTGTCATTATTTAAAGACTTAAAATTTAGCTTCTAGAACAGAAAATGTTAGTTTCTTAAATTCAGTATTGAAAAAGCCAGGTGGTAAAGAATGTGTGTATTTGTTTTGTGTGGCAATGACCAATGGGAGAACAAGAAAAAATTTAAATCAGATATACACAAGTTAAATCTAAACCAGTGAGAGCATTGCCATTATTAACACCAACACCATATAAACATATATATGTATATTAAAATCCAGCCTCAAGGAACACTGAACAACTGATGTAAAATAAAAGACAAATATTAAATTTTACTGCTACCATAAAGCACATATGACATCAGTAGTGCTAGTGAGCTGTCAATATAACACTACCAACAGTCCCAAGAAAAAAACTTTCATGTTGTTTAATTATTATTATTAAGTGTCACATCTACTGCACAGAAACCTCAGTTTTCTACTGATTTTTAATTTTTTTTTTTAATTAAATATATTTTCTAACATTTTGGGTGCTACATTAAATTTCCTTATGCGCATCTTTCAAATAACTTATTAATAAATTCAAAGACACAGATCATCACATTTTTGTGAAATGCTAATGCTTAACAAGTAAATTTTTGTAGTTTACTCATAAAATTAAAATAACTCAAACAGTTTGAAAAATTTATGTTGAAATCGGATGAAGTATTAAACAACAAGAAACCAGTTATCATCCACAATTTTAAGAAAGCAAATTTATTCCATTGAACCACTTTATGTGGTAAACCATTAAATTTAAGCAACCAAAAAAAAACAACAACTATAATTTAATAGCTTAAAAGACTAAAGCGAAAAATTGCAATGAACAAAATATATATTCACTCTTTTCTTGCTGGTATAAATGTACAATATAATCTTGCCAGCTATTAAAATAATATCAATTAAAAATATTGAACTCAGACAATGAGTGGTAGACTAAAATGTAATATATAGATAAATATTCATTAAAATATTTTATTTGAATTTAAAAAAAAAACAAACAAACAAAAAAACAAGAGCAAATTAAATGAAAAGTTTCTCAAATGAAACCAAAAATTCCCCCACCTCTCCTACCTCCTTGTCTGGCTATAATTACAATAAAAAAAAAGATCAAATATCAATTGATGAAGAGAAGAGTTGAAAATGAAATAAATTGAATAAAAATTGCAATATACAGTAATTATATACATGCATGGTTGTAATGTAAAATTATCGGTCTAACAGTTGCAGATTTATGAGACAAACAATTTAATGAGAGCAAAGAAAAAAAAAAAAAGATGTTTGAATTAACTTGAATACGTTTCTGACTGGACTAACAGTAGCAGTCAAAAAAAAAAAGTTTATTTTACTGGAATAAAAAATAAAAAGTAAGGTTAATATTTTTTTTCGCAGTACAACTGGGTGAAACAGCAGAGCAAAGAAAGACATTCCATTATAGATCCTAACCAGACCATCGGGGTCAGATGAAGTAGAGTTTACCTTTCACTGCAATCATTGCTATTGCTATTCTATGGGATTTTATGGTGTGTACATTGTCCAGCCGTTGGGTCTATCAGACCCAAGAAATGTCCCAGCGCTCAAGATGTTCTGGTTGACATTCTGTCCCCTACATATCATATAGCGAGCAATTGTTTGTTTTTTTTCTTTTTTTTCTTCAAAACAAGATCTACACATTTCCAAAACAATCCATCAACAGCCTCATTCAAAATGTGTTAAAAACATAGAAATGTTCAGCCCTCAAATGAAGTTAATTTTCTTGTTAGTCAAGTCAGTGGCATCAATTGACACTAATCATTAGCCCAATTGTCACGAAGCATTACATTAATACAAGTGTAGCGAAATATCATTACAAAACAAGATCTTCTAATGAGTGATTAAAAAAATAGAACTATTTCAATCGGAGCTGCACTAAAATCAACAACGAGCCACGTGCTGCTCTATGAGCCACATTTGGAGACCAATGAATTAGACTGACACCCGGAAGACAGTATGATTACAAAAGAAAAGAATTGCAAATTCTCCTGATTGTCTACCTTGTTGGGATAACTCTGTAGAAATCTGATTTTCTCATACAACTTGACATTGTCAGATCTGAGTTTGTCCATTTCATTCTGGAGTACAGTCACCTGTTGTTGCTGACTAAGTGTTTGCTGATGGGGTAAAAAAAAACAGATTAATAATAATGCTTTAGTTTAGTAACTGGACTAACAGAGAAACAAAAACTTTATTTTTTTTTTACATCTGAACACTGTTTTGTACAGAGGGGACCTTAAGACTTTCTATAATTAGGAAGACTGACTGTCGTACATACAATGTGTCTATACATTCGGCTGATATATAATTTAGATAAGAATATATTTTTTTAAACACGTAATAAACTTTATCATTTCTTCATCAGTATAACCATTTTTATCAACATGAAATGCACTATTATTGAGGAATCTTGCTTTGGCCCATATATCTCTTTCCACTCAATGTTTATGCAGTATATACTGCCGCATTCTTAAGAAACTTATCAAAACAAAGTGAAATGGATGATATAGCATTATAATTATTAAAATGTTAAAAATAAAAGTTTTCAACTTAGAAATTCTCTCTCCCCATAAAGAAAAACCAACAAGGTTTCAACTAAAGCAAGAAAAATGTTATTAAAATAAGTTTTATATTTTTAAAACTCCGCAGATTAGATGTCCACTCTGCCAAAGTCCATACTAAAATTCTCTTCAACATGTCCTTAAAAAGTTTAATTGTTTGCTGGATGAAGCATAAAGGAATAAGAAAAAAAGGTTTTTGGAAACAAATATGTTTTAGGGAAGACATTTTTAAGAAACACACACAAACATTTCAGAATATTAATTCAGAAGTGAAATTGATCATTTTAGACTTTTACCCATAACAATTAAATACTGGTCAATTTAAAAAGAAATTTTGCAGAAAATCTAACAAAATATTTTAAGAATAAAGTAATTTTTAAGCTCCTCACTAGCGTGAGATCTAGTTCTAAAATGAATGCAAAGAAATCTGTATTACAAATATGTTGTTTATCAGTGAAATATCTGTTAACTAGAAAACATGAACAATTTGCAAGTGCTTACTGCTTCCAGCTCTTGGGCCCTCAGTCGATATCTTTCTCTCTGACTCTGAACAATTGGCAGCAATGAATCAGCAGCTGATTTACTACCGTCACCTGGGTGGTATTGAGTTAGAACTAAGTTTTATTCATTCATATGCAGATTTATTAAAAAGTTTTTTAATGAGGTAGAAACAGGTGTTAAATGAAAATAATGAACATCGTCAGGAGATACCTATATCAGGAGATACCAAGGTACTTATATCAGGAGATACCAAGGTACTTATATCAGGAGATATCAAGGTACTTATATCAGGAGATACCAAGGTACTTATTTCAATCATCACAGTAATGTAACAACTTCACAACCAAATGCAACATTAATTTTATAAAATTTGTTTTGTTCCTTAAAAGGAAAACAGATGAAATGAGCTAATAGAATGATTTCCCAGTAAGTTTGTTATCAATAAGCAAATAGAATGATGTCTCAGTAAGTTTGCTATCAATAAGCAAATAGAATGATGTCCCAGTAAGTTTGTTATCAATATGCAAATAGAATGATGTCTCAGTAAATTTGTTATCAATGAGTTAATAGAATAACGTCCTAGTAAGCTTGTTATCCCTTGATTGAGTCTGGATTAGTAGGTAACCACTGCCTTGACGAGAAAGAAGGGCTCAGATTTTTGTGAAAAATCATATTTTTTAAAGTTTATGATATATTTAACTCTGATGCAAAACAAACAATATTGCACTCAATATGATATATTAATTTGTCATGAAAGTTTTTTGACATAAGTGAATATTTCATCAAAAGTGAACAAAAGCATTATTTTTGGACAAATTTTGTCATTTTATTAGCACCAGCTACAGAAAATTACATTTCTATCTATTAATTTCTCATTTCCTGCCAATAAAATAAAAATTTTCATCAAAAACTAGGGTTTTCTTTTGATTGATGTCTGATTATTTTATTACTAGAGCATAAAATGACTGTACACCAATACACCTACCATGAAAAGTTTTTGAAATGGGGAAGGATAGGAGTCACACTTTGATTTTACGAATCATAAAAGTTTCCATTTAATAATTTTTAGCTGAGCACATTTCTATATAACTTTTGACACTGACATTACAAATGTTATAATAAAGCTTCATAGTTAAAATATTTGAACAATTCAATGAATGCTTTTCTTTAACATCAATATGTGTATAATGATGCATATTTTTCTACTTGAAATATGCAATGTTTTATTTCTAGCAGTGAACCATATTAGTATGCTTGTTTAAACAATTTATGTATTGTTTCGTTTATTTCTTCTCTATTTACAATTTTTGTTGAAATAAAATTTTGGATCATTTCATTTGTAGGGGTGTAAAAACTACTTAATATTAAGTAAAAAACGATTCAAATGATTTTTAGAGCACCTAGATTTTGCAGGAAACGCCAGGTTTTACCTCTAGTACAGTATAGTATTTTAAAATGCCTTTTAAAAATATTTTATGTGATATTTATGATGGCTGATTTTTAGATCCTATAGTCCTGTTTTATAATGCATATTTTGGTCTTTTTTAGGGCATAAACGCAGGCACTTATTAAAACATTTTTAGGTCATAGAAACCTAAGCCCTAATGATGTTTTGAAGTGCCATTTCTTCATCCCTAACATAGGTCAACTCAATAGGTGACAAGCACCATTATGATTTGAAAACAATAAACGGTACCACAACCAAGCCAGTCACTGCAGTGTGGAATAGTTGGCAAGATGACTACCAAGGCAGCCAAGGTGTGTAATGATGGAGGTTAGAACATCACTGACACCCAACAATGGATGGTGGGTTGTAGCAATATTCTGACCCACACTTTAAGTAAGCTGGGTTCAGTCATCTGTGATGTCATTTATGTGTTTAACAACTCCCCACTACTCTAGTACGGACGAATCGTGTGAAAGAACAAAATGACTCACTGGATGTCATCGGGGAAACTTCCTTCATGATGTTTGCAACAGCTTCGGAATGTGGGTCAGTTGGTCCAGGTTCACCCTGCAGAATGTTGAATGAATGAGTCAAATGTTTTAAGGACAGCTGTTTGTTGTGGCATAGTGCATTAATATTATCTGATAAAAACTGATAAATGGCAATTGCATTTTTCATTTGATACCTAGATGTAAAATGCGCTGGAAGTTTTAACTTAAATAAATTGAAAAGTAAAAATGTCATCAATTCGAAGGATTCCACAGCTAAGGTGTGCCTAAATATGTGTTTTTATCAATATTTTTTATTGTATGATGGGAGGTTGTCTGTAATTAGGTGTTCCCACCTCGGCGACACCTCTAAACAATGATGACAGGGCATTGACATTTCTCAGATCTTCTTCCAGCTGTGTAATCAAACTCTTCTGTTCATGCAATGTGGCTGCAGCTTCCTTGTAGTCCTCCTGCAGTTTCTGTACCTGAGCTAAAATCAAAAAATAAAAAACTACTTTTAAAAACAAATTCTATCAACCAACGACACCATAAATCGTCCCTGATATTAAATGTTCGATTCCCACCATGAAATATAAAGTCAGTAATTTCTCCCTCGTGTAATAAAAAAATGTGCGCTTTTATGCTCCCTGTAATTATAATATTGCCTGATTCATAAATGCACTATTAATGTACATAAGTTTTTAATTTATTTATATTTCTTAATCAATTCTCAATCAACAGTTTTTCTTCATATATCTGCTACTGAATATACCAGTAATTATTAAAAAAAATTATTGTAGATTTAATACTCCTGAATAATGATACAAATCTGTGGCAGCAGTGGTCTACCCTGAAACATGGTATGAACTATAAACCTCTATCTCCATGGCCTGAGACAGGAGCAGCCAAATCATTTTAAATAATGTCAAAAATATATTTATTTATCTCCGCCTATCATCACACTTACTTTTGACTATTCCGTAACATTCGCTTTTACTTAACTATGAAAAGCTAATCAAATATTTGAAAAAACTGGGTGCATTAATAAGATCCAAGAGATCAATTTATTCTATGATTAAGAACGCATCATTTTATATCTTCGTGGTACAACATATATTTTTTATAAAATCCTTAGGCCTCGTCAAATGAATGTATTTAATGTTTATACATGTATGTCTAAAAAAACAACTAATCTTTGAAAATATTTTGTATCAAATATTTGCAATAACCTTTAAGGCATACAATTTGAGATCAGTTGTATTTCTGTACTAATAATATTCATTACTTCTATTTTCAAAAATTAATAAAATTTATTTGTAATTCCATTGTCTTGTGATACTCGTCTTTTAACTTCCATTTTTCCCTCAAAATGAAAATGATTCTGGTAAGGGTTTCTTTGAAATAAAGGGTCTGTCACAAAATTTCGCCTTTTTGGGTTTAAATGAAGGAAAAAAAATAATGAACAAAGGAATTATTGATAACAATATCAACCGAACATCTGGTATAATAAGCACGACAAAACACAAACATAAATCAACAATACTTCACAACACTCAAAGATGGAAAGTCCAACACTAGAGACCATGTCAGATCTTGCATATATGTTTATTAACATGAAATAGGCATTAAAAGCACCTAGATCCAGGTTGATAAATGCACTTAAACAGTTTGCTTTGTATTTTTTTTCAGAGGACTAGCAGGAGATAGAATGGTGATGATAGAAAAAATATGAAGGAATGAAAATTTTGTCTTTTTATGAGAGATGTTTTAACAATGCTATGCATATTCATCAGATACTTAATTAAGTCTGGAAAGGCGCCACGAAAAATTAAATAAGTGAAATCTAAGAGATGAATATTTTTTTTTTACTTATTTAACTTCATAACCCTTGACATCTGATTTCAAAAAAAATTATTCTCTTGCTTTTTTTTTATAATTACACAGGAGATGTCTGAGTAACTTTTCATATCTACATTGACCGCAGTGCTGAACGGATATTATATCAGTCGTGGACTGAGGAGAGAGAGGGCCTGATATTCTCAGCATGTTGTTATTTTAGTCATAACTGAATGAGCGGTCAGGCCTTCTGTTTTGCTCATGAAAAAAAAAATTGTCCCCAAATATTTTCATGGCATTCAAATACTTTTTTTTCTTTTTAATATCATCATTCAAACAACGAGGAAAAAAAAAAAAACTTGATCAGGAGATAAAAATGGACAATATACAAATGGTCAAGAAAAGAATAATGAAAGTTTTTTTCTTCTTTCTGGAAACAGCATGAGAGCATAATTATAAGAGATTTATATATATATATTAAGACATACATAATAATAATAATAAAATAATAAAAAAAAAATAACAACAAACAAATTGTGAATTAAAGCTTTATAATATATATATATATGTATGTATCCATTAAAATGAAGCACAAAAAAAAAAATGACTGATCAAGACCAACAAACAAGGGATATTGAGCAATTTTTTTTGGTGAGAACATCTGGTTCTTTGTGGCTTGGCCAAGCTTTTACACATAACTCAACAAGGTGTTTGTGGTGGCTGTGTGCATGTGTTATGCATGTGGATATGACTGATGGGACTCTTTGATACATTAACATTAGTTTTAATGAAACTTCTGGGAGGAAAAAGAAATGTTATATATATACAGAATATATATATACAGATCGGTGGAACAAATCTTTTGAAAAAAAAAAAAGCGGTAATATTAAGTTATACTTAATAAAAAAAAAACGACCGTATAATGCAATAACAAAATGGGCAATGAAAAAAGTTTACTATTTAAAACTGTTAAATCTTTCAAGCCCGTCAACGTTCTTTTTTATTTTAAATAACCTACTGAGTCGTCTTTCTCTGAATATCATTTACTTATTTTTTTTAAAAAGGGGGTGGGGGGCTAAACAGTTAAAGAAAGTACTAACAGATTTCAGTGAAAAATTGATAGCACTATTTTAACAAAAAAAAAAAAAAATAATGGAGAAAAGCGTACGGCACAACTGAAGCCTTGAAACAAAACAACAAAAAAAAAAACACTATTATGTCTATAAAATAAGTGGAGCTGATTAAAAATTTCATCCCATTATTTCATGGCCCTATTTGAATATAACATTGAAGTCATGCACTGAGAGAGAGAGAGTGTTTATATGGTATTTACAAAATTTACAATCAAACCATTCACATGGCCGAGGTGTAAGAGTCAAGAATTTAAAAAAAAAAAAAATGAAAAGCACAGACTGAAACAACAATTTGTTTTATTTCCTTCTGTTGACAAATGAGAGAATATAAAAATATAGAATATATAAATGTAATAATAATAATAATAATAATAATAATATAATAGTCATAATCAATAGTAGTGGTAGTTGTTATAAGAATATATGTATAAAATCTTTGGTAGCAACAAGGGGGGGTTGGCATTTCGGAAAGATGGTGAGCAAAAAGCCTTGAGATGGGTTTTTTTTTTTTCTCAAACATTAAAAAATAAAGAAAAATGGGTTTAACAAAAAGAAAAAAAAAAATGTACGTTTCTCTTAAATCATTTGTTATTGTTTTTTTAAATTGATGACAGTAGAAATAAATGAATTACAAACAGAGTTAAAAAAATTTAGAGCCATCCAAGGAAACTATTCTTTAACAAAAAAAAAATTAATATAGAGAATTCCAATTATTTATTTAAAAAAAAAAAAAAGAAACTAAAACAAAAAGCAAAAAAACCAACCCATTTGCTTTCTCAAGGCCAAGTCTTGTTCACTTGTGATAAAACAAACAGAGAAAAGAAGGAAAAAAAAAAACATAACATAATTATACTTGTTATTATTTTTTACATCAATATCTTTCATGTTCGGCCATTACGGTAAAATGGTTAAAATTTCAAGGGACAACAATACATCATCACAGTCCAACTTAAGGGCTGTCACAACACATCAAAAAAAAAAAAAAAAAAAAAAAAAAGATTCAAATTGTAAGCTTCCATTCCCTTTGAACAATATAGGGAGAAGGGGGGGTGTCACCAAAAAGAGGAAGATGCCCGAAAAGTTGAATCAGTGTGCAGGAAATAATTTTACAACAAACAAGTGAGCAAGAGTCCGCGAGAGGAAAAAAAAAAAAAACAACGTGTCTCTGTAACTTTTTTTTTTTTTTTAAATCGTCCAATTTACCCAAAGACGCCATCGCAGATTAAAGGACTCGGTATAAATGTAAAACAATAACTGTACAAATAATAAGAAAAAAAAGATATTTTATAAATTATAGGCTTGCACCCCAATAAAATGAGTACTCCAATAAAACCTGTAAGTGTTACAAAACAAATACTTAGATCTTAAGCTAGATAATTCAAAAGCTTGAACAGTTATATATATATATAACAAACATTTCAATATATATCAAACAAAATGCAAAAAAAAAAAAAAAATTAGGTTAAAAATTATTATTATTTTTTTTTTTCAATTCAAAGAAAAAATACAACATGTTTAAAAAAAAAATGTCATTGAAAGCAATAACAGTGACATCTGTAGGCAATAGAAACCATCCTCTGACTCACAATCGGTAATTTCTCAACATTTACATTAAATAAAAAAAATACTGCACATGAAAAAAAAAAAAGGGAACTGACCAATCAAATAAGTCATCCTAAAAAGAAAACTTTTTTCTCAGAGTCAATCTGTCAAAGTAAGATCTATTGCTGCAAATTACTTAGGGAACTTTTAATTAAACAGAATGCGAAAGGTCCCAAACTAAAGCTTTTTTTTTGCAAGTTATATGTAAAATTAAAAACCTGCCATATTTCAGAAGTGAGCAAATTGTGGAATGGTTAAATTATTTCAGATCATTGAACACAATGAAAAGTTGAACTGAAGTGAATGAAACAGCTGGACTAGATGAAACAAGGAACATGTTGAAAATAATTATGGAACATCGTTTTCAGGAACCAACAGAGAAAAATGTCGACATTACTAAAGGGGATGCTGAAGAAGGGAACAATTTAGTGTGGCTACTTTCTAGACAGCAACATCTACCTATTGTCTAAAGACACATAACTGTCTGGCCTTTAGTCCAAAATTTAATCAAAGCTTTTCAAGGTAGAAGATTTTGTGAAGTCATACTGGCAGATCAAGTTCATGTATTCAAGGCACGGTGCAGAATTTATCTTTTGTTTAGCTTAAGTGAAATTTAAACTCCCCAGCTTATCACTTCGTTTTGCTATTTGATACAAAAAATCTATTTTACTCTAAATTAATGTATAGTTTAACAAAGCATACAGAGATTAAAAAAAAAAAAAATTAATTGTACACTGGCACCAGGGCAAGCAGACGCCTGGACGAATTTATAATGTGATCAACATAGAAACCAAGAGAAGCTCTGTCAGAAAAAAAAACTGTTTCCCTCGCTGTGATTTCTGAGAGGGACATAAGAAAAACTTGTTCTCGGGTCTACAGCCGAAAAAATAAATAAAATTTAACAGAACCTAATGGCCGACGACAACAATTGAAAAAAAAAAAAATCAACATAAAAAGGTATCAGGCCTGAACGCATGGCAAAATAAATCGACAGATTGTAAGTTTGTACTCAAGGGTCCTGGTAATGGCCAATTCTTACTGAACATAAAGGACTGCAGTCAACTCATTCATGAAAAAAATGTGACAATAAAAAAAAACATGACAAAATCTCATAAGTCATCAGACATTGTGTGTCCGATATAAAAATAAAAATTATATAACGTCTGTTAACTGAAGGGCGAACAGAATGATTTGAACAACGTAGGTGTTATAGCGATTTAAAACAAACAAGCAAACAAACCATCCTGTTATGAAAGAATTATTATGTAGGTTACAGGTATATGATTACATGTCTATATGTTATACACAATTAATGTTGAACGGTTTACCTACATTATTTGAAAAAAAAACAAAATGATTAGTATGACCTGGCACAGTTTACTGGCGCAATTTTTTAAAAAATAAACAAAGTAGCCAATAGTATTCGCAACATAACTGAAAATTTCACAAAAATATATATAATTATATATATATATATATATGTATATTTAAATATGTGTATACAAATAAATGAAACAAAAAAATAGTTAACTGTAATTAACCACAATTAGCAAAAATAAAAACTGATTTAAGAAAAAAAAACACAAAACATATTAAAACAAACAATAAACTAATCAAGTGATTAGATGAATTCAAATTTTAAACACAAAAATCAAATTGTTATCTCAACTAAACAAAAGGTGTAAACACTTAAAAAAAAAAAAAAAAACATAAACAAAAAAAACGTTCAAAATGCCATTAAAAAGACCAAAAGTCTCATGAGGTTTCATGATATCCATGTGAAGGAGCTACTGGTGGATCTAAGCGGTCCATGGTACAGCTGAACATTTACCTACAAAACAAAAAAATCTGGAATACATTGGCAGATACAAGATATTCTGAACACACACAAAAAAAAAGAAGCAAAAATATTGCAGGCAGCATGAACTGACTTTCTTATAAGATCAACTGCTTAAGATTCTCTAAAGGGTGGAAGAGTTATCATCATTCAGATTTATAATTACAGGCTGGAAAAGAAATATTTTTGGAATTCTGACCGAGTGTTACACAATACACACATGGAAAATGAAAAATAAAATTTTTTCACTTCACTAATGAAAGCTATAATGTTAAAAAACATCAATTCATTTTATTTTGAAATTTTCATGCTAGAGAATTTATCAAAATTATCTTCATAAAGAAAATGTGCAGCATATCAGAAGAAAATGTAATTTTTAAAAACAAGAAATGATATTTTAAACTGGCACTTGAAAAAAAAAATTAAAAACTTGAAAAGTACATTTTATTCCTCTTTTAACTTTACTTTAATCTTCAGGTGTATCCTGTGGTATTCATGACCTATGTATTTTGCTAATCTCCCACTAAAGTTGTAGTTATTAACATAATGAAGAGTCCATGACAAATGTAATTCATTTCATTCCTTGATCTATTGAGGTACATTAAATTTTCTCCCATGAGATGCGAGTTTAGAAAAAAAAAGATTTATAATTGAACACATTAATTTAACTGAAATTTAAGTTTTTGAGTATCCACAGAGATTTCAGGAAGTTTCATTTCATCAATAATGTGAAGAAACAAAGTCAGTTGAAGGCATTTTTTTTGTATTTTCCTGTTTCATAGCATAAATGAAACCCTAAGTCACATTTAAATTTTAAAACAGACATTACCAACCTATCCACTATTTATAAATCATTAGGCAATAGAACAAAAAAACAAAGAAGAGTTGTGACATATTGCAACAGTCAGGGTGAACACTTTTTGACTACTGATCAGACCAGAGAAGAAAAAAAAAGGAAAAGTATATCTATCCGCACAAACGACTAGGCAGAGTGCAGCGGTCATCAACATGTGTCAAGGTAATTTGAGAGGGGAGGTTCCTCCAAGTCCAGTTACAACTAGTGTACTGATTGTAAAAAAAAAAAACGACAACGGCATAACAATTGAACACTTAAGATGGTTTGTACACAAGTTATACGGCCTATTTAAAAAAAAAAAAAAAGCAGTTAAAAAATAATTAAGGCACAGATTTGAAAAATGTAGGCAAAAATTGAATCCGTTTAAAAAGTTTCTTCCATACATATTGTAATATATTCTTTCTTTTTTTTTTAACAAAAAAAAAAATTATAATTGGTAATAAAATAGTTACACGCCATTAGAGGAAAAAAAAGATAAAATAATAAGATGCAGTGGACTCTCCCCCCCCTCCCTCCCTCCCTCCTTCCCCCCATGAAATAATATGGATGTCTTTAAAAGAAATAATTTTAGAACACATTTCTATTAATTGCACACTTTTTCTATTCAAGCACCACATAAATTTTGAACACAATTCATTACTTGTTGGGGGGGGGGGGGTTAAAAAAAAGTAAGTAAACCAGGGCGACTGAAAATATAAAAAAAAAAATGGTGGGGAGTGCTGTACATTTTTTTTTTTATTCAAAGCCAAAGCAGGCGGTAAGTTCAAAGGTCAATCAGATATGCTAGTCACAGTGAGTGAGTAATATAAAGCTGATAAGAAGAAAGAAAGAAAAAAAAAAACAGTGTGCTAGGAAACCATATGGCAGATTAACTGAGAGGACACAATAGATGTCAGGGTACAAGAAACAACTTGTGGAATGCTGGAACCATTTTTCAGAAGAGACAGGATATATATATATAAACACAGAAGTAACAAAAAAAAAAAAGAACGAAGTTTAAAAATATGACATTATACAGTGTTGGTCCTATATGAGACGTCTACACATCTTTCTTGTTGAATTTTTTAAAAGATTCGTTTGTCTTCCATTTCCAAAACAAACAAAATACTTCCAAGGGAGAAAAATAAGAATCAAGAGCAAAGAGAAAGGGGGGCAACCAATAGCTTATAAAACTATTCCCTCGGTTGCAGAGGTAGTATTCTCCGGGACTTTCAGGTCTCCTTAACAGAGATAATTCCAGATATTTATATTTTTAATTACTGAATAAAGAAAACTGCAAAACCTTTGGCGCAAGGGGTGAACATACAGTGGGGAGGGGAAATAAACACAAGATATAAAAAGGTGTAAATAAGCTGCCTTATTATATTTTTTTTTCTTCAAAACATGGAGATATATCCAACTACAACACATTTTTTTGACCATCTGTAATTGGCGTAATAATATTATGAACACTGAAAAAAAAAAATAACACATGACTCGTGAAATCATGTGCTCACCTAATGGTTTGTTGTACACAATCATGGACACACCTCTGTAAATTTTTTTCTTTGTTTTCAAAAAGACGCTAGGCATGCTACGTAAGAAACAAAAATGTAAAGAAAAAAAAAGCAAGGCGAAAAATAAAATGTTAATGGGTTTCTCAAACACAAAAGTTGTTTTTTTCGGTTACATGAACAAAGCAATAGATAAGTTTAAAAAAAAAACTAAATCAGAACAATATTAACCCCATTCATTCAACTATTTGTATTAGAAATAATGATGACATGAGAGAAAAGATCACTTTGGAAGTAATACTTATTTGGGCTGTGCGCTGTCTTCATATACCAAACATTGTAACAAAGAGCACTGTACACAGGGAGTTCAAAGTTCAGGGCAAATACTGTACAGGAGAAAAAAAAAACTTATTGGAGGGGTGAGGAGGGAGGGAGAAAGGGTGAGGGGGGTGGTCAACAGCCTGACATATAACACTAAAACCTGCAGTCAGCCTGACATATAACACTAAAACCTGCAGTCAGCCTGACATATAACACTAAAACCTGCAGTCAGCCTGACATATAACACTAAAACCTGCAGTTGGATTTAAGAGAAAAAAAAATATGGAGTGTGACCCAACATGAAATGAAACAAACCATATTAAGATTTGTTTCCAAAGGCTTCACTGAATTATTATATACCTAGGTTTCAACATGAAGGGGAAATTAAAAAAAAAAAAAAAAATCATGGTCTAACAAAAATACATTTTTCAAAATAAAAAAAACGATGACAGTTTATGGGTCAGATCATTGACTGAGATTCGGTAAAGCATTTAGTACATGGGGGACAGGGCAGTGGAGGGGCATGATACAAAATTTTCTATAGTACAAAAAAAAATCTAGTGTCCACTTAACTGATGAGACTCACAAAGTAAACATGAAAGTCAAGGGATTAGTCTGGATAAAAGTCAATAGACATTTTAAACTCTGTGTATAATATTTGTTTTTAAAGCTTTCTTTTACTTTATTTTTTTTCCTTAATTGGACAATTTATGACAAAAAAAAAAAAAATGAACAAAATAAAGCTATTCATGTATAGTTAATACAATACATTTTTTCTTTTGTAGAGAAATGAGTGATTCAGTTCTGACAATACTTAGAAATAGAGGAACAAAGTTCGTTGTTTTGTACATATATAAAACGCTCAGCATGCATATAAAAAAAATATATGACATGCCTCTGTTTTATGTAAGCGATACAGACTTGGGGTAAAAAAGAAAATGAACAGAACACAAATTCAAAGAAGAAGAAAAAAGTTCTGTAAGTGTGACAGATGAAACACCATCATAAAATATCCCAGTCTTCGTGAGGTGAATTGGTCTCTATATGTTTCTGAAGTTTCTGAATGGATGACAGGCTCCCGTTCATCTCTTCCTCATCATCATCCCAATGTCCCACGGGGGACTTAATTGCCTTTTGAATCTTCTCTATTTTTTGTATACGATTGACGGAACCGTCTTCAAATCTGTGCCTGGATGACAAGCAGCTACCACTGGCCCTGCTGCCAGAAATGTCACTGTCATCACAGTTTATCGATGACAAATTGTCTACTTCACCATTCAGGGCACTGTGTGAAATTCTGCTGTTGCTCATTTTCTCTTCACCGACACTGTTACTACTGCTTTCTGAGTGGTCGCTGTTTCTTAACAATTCTGGAGACTCATCAATCAATCCTTGACTTTTGTCCATTCCAAATGTCCTATCAAGCTGGGCCCCTTCAAAAATTCTTTGAGGGTTAGAGCGCTTACGTTTATTGACGCTGCCTGCGGCCCCGCTACTGCTAGTGGATACAGCAACACTGTTGCGATTGTCTGAACAACTCTCCATGCTGGGGTGTAACAGCTTCACACTGTCCTCATTTTTTATCTCAGCACTGGCCTTTCTCTCCTGGCCTTCATTCCCTCCGTGGTCCTCGTTTACTACCTCTTCTTTCACTTTGAGGTTGTTGTTGTTGTTGCTGTTTGTAGTGTCAAGGCCATCCGGTTCATCCATCTCATCTTCGTCATCTTCCAGGCCTCCATTGTTCTCTTTATTGTCTTCGTCATCATGGACAGAGGGCATTTTATGCATAAGGGACATTGGTTCAAACTGTGGGAACATCCACTGATTCAGATCCGTAGGTGTGACCCCTCCGTGGAAAAACTGGCCCGGGGGCATGTTTGAGGTTACATCCCCGGACATGCTCGAAATGTCACTCTGATTAGAGCTCTCATCTGGTTCTGATTTGATGTTCGATTCCCCACCAGCATGATGCTGCTGCTTGGCACGCATGCGGTGATTGTGAAACCAGTTGATGACCGTTTTGACACCGACATTTAAGCTTTTAGCCAATGCCTCTATAGTGCTCTGATTGGGGTATGGATCCTGAGCATAGGCCTGGCGAAGAGAATCTTTCTGATCCTCTGTGAAGAAAACCCGAGGGCGTTTAGGCTGGGTGGGAGAATCAAAATTTCTATCCTCTAAACTGCTCTTTCTCCGTCTATGAGCTGTAAAATAAAAGAAAACAGAAAAATAGATTTAGTTTTGATGAAATCTTTTAGAATCGTAATTCAAGTTATTCAGGTCAATAATTTTTATCCTGGTTTACTTTATTAATGAAGATTTTTTTTTTTTTAAATTATGAATTGCCAGCAATCGTTTAAAAATATTTCAAAGATGAATTTTTTCTAGTTTTGTATCGAAATTCTAGCAGAGCTTTACTAAACATTCAATAACCAAACAGAATAACTTTTATAATCATAAAAATATTATAACAGAACATTTGCTTTGAGGCTTATGTTTAGTCTTTTTTTAAGGTATGGTATTGGACCGATATAAATATTGCATAAAATAAATGTCTGCACAGAATTATTAACTGCCTTATTATTTGAAACATTAAAAGTCATATGATCATGCAAGACCTTTTAGCAGCAAAAAAAGAAAATTCAATAAATAATAACACATACACAGATACACACACATACGGGTGCAGGCCGAACGAAATGTTTCATCAAGTATTAGATCTATGGTAAAGGGTTACTGTGAAGCTATTACGCATGACACAAAACAATAAAGACCACAACACTTTTGTAAAAGAAGAGTACTGAATTAATACACAAGTTATATTAATGTTTAATATATTGGTAGTACAAGCAAAATTCAAGTTAATGCTTTATTTCTGCCTGGGGCTCACGCCACCGGAAAATTAAAACAAAAAAAAAAAAAAAGTGGAGGAAGCTGTAGAGCTTCAAGGACCCCCCCCCCCTCAAAACTAAACTATTGTATATAGGTACCAGCCTATTATATATAGGTCCCAGCCTATTATATAAAAGGTTAACAAGGTGGATTTAAATCTAACAGAATTTACTAACATTAAGACAAAGCCACAACAATACAAAAAAAGAAATTATAATTTTTTTTTTACTTTTGGTCTTGATATTTTTTTTTTATGATGAATACAAAACAGTGTGAAGGACTTGAAATGATGGTTCAACACTAAAAAAACAACTATCCAATGTCCGAACCAATTAACAATATTACAAGGAAAAACACACACACACGAAAAAAAAAGGAGACGCAAAAGAGCTAATCAGAGAAACTGGCAAATCACCGAGCAGCATATGGATCACAAGACCAAAAAAAAAACACATTTCCTTGCTATTTTAAAAACATCGAGACATGTTAAAGTAATACAGTAGATGATGAAGGTTTCACATACTAAACAACTCAGTGTAGTCAAAAAAATTGGACAGCCAACTGTGATCTTCATGGTCCCAGAGAAAAAAAAAAAACAAAAACAAAAAAAATTAAAACCAAAATATTTACTTTTCAAATAAAAACCAAAAAAAAACTACGATGACTACGATAAAAGAAAAACTTTGAACATCCAAACTTAATTTCTCTAAGCATCATTTTATCGCTATGTTCCTTTATTATTATTTTTTTTTTTACTGTTATGTCTCATGATAGGGGATAGAGATTCTTGTTTTGGTTTTTTTTTTTAAAAGAATTAGAAAATAAAACCGCATGATAATACTTTTTTTTATGAAATATGATTATGAACCAAACTGTCTGTGGATGCGTATCATCTTAATTGCTTTTTGAATGTGTTAATTTATTAGTTATTAATAATGCTTAATTGATTAGTACTATCAAGATGCCAGCAGTCATACAATTGAGGCTATACAATGCATTGGGGCAACAAGTTTAAACAGGTCATTATGAGAATGCAGTTTAAATTAAAAAAAAAAAAGATTAACTGGAAGGAATTTGTGAAAAGAATTAAGCAATTTTTAAAAATCAAGAGCACATATCACTCAAGTCTGCAGAGTTCAAAAAAAAAAAAATTTCAACTGTTAATCAGACTGTGAAATGTGAAAAGTTGAGACACAGAAAACATAGACAGGTGAACTGTGAAGTAGAAATATTCTCAAATCAGTTAATTGGTGTTATGCTAATAGCAATTTGTTTTAATAATGATAAGATACAGCATAATGAGCAGATTATCCTGGTGTACTTTTATTTTTTTTAAGGTCTCTGGGGTAAATATGTGTTTGTATACATAACATAAATAAATATACAGATATATATAGATATATGTGAATACATAGAGCAGAGATAGAAGGCAGAGATAAATCAATACAGCTCTCTATTGACTGTTGGGGCAGTCCGTAGGAATCTAGCTGCTCACATTGCAAGAAAAGAAAAAAAATATAGAATGAATGATTGACATGAAACCAGAACATGAAAGCATTTATCTTCTAACAAAGGATAGAAAGGTATAAACTATGAAATATGAAAGAGTACTTTTCTATGAGGCAGATTTTTAACTTGAGAAATAAAAAAATCAGCTATGATCATGCTTTTTAAAGAATGTATAAAGAGGAAAGAATAATGTCAAGGTAAAAAAAAAAATGCTACCCACGACAAGATAGAATGAACGTTTCTTTTGAAAATATTTTAAATACATTAAAGAATATTTAATGTCACAAATCTCATCTAGCTCAATATTATTCGGCTGCCCAGAACAGTGAAGACGATGAAAACTGCATACAAAAATTATTTTTTTTTCTTCTAATGCAGGAAAAAAAGAAGTGAAGAAGGGGAATATAAAAAAACAGAGATATAGAAGGAATACACTGGGGTTACATGGCGGTGTAGGCAGGCAGCGAGCTGGTTTGTTTAAAAATGTTGGGTAGCGCCAGCGAGACACCACCTACCTTTCATCTGTGTCTGATAGAGCTTTAGGTGCTCCACATTCTGGGGGTCTCCCAGCCACAAGTGCATTTTGATAAAAGGTTCACGCCCTTTGATGCTCAGCATGTGCCAAGGTTTGGGCTTGGAGAGCAGCTCTGACACAGAGCCTTGGGATAAACCCAGAACTGCTTCCCCAAACAGCTTCTGGCCCAGATTATGGAACTGGAGTACATCTTTCACCCTCGAGGTTAAGGACAACGTTTCGATTTCTGAGGTCATGGCAATGACTTCCAGCATTGACGAGGGGTAAGCAAATGTGCCCCAGACTCGCTGGAGCATGGCCTGATCTGAGCTGAGGAAGTGTTCAGATAGAGGCAGCCCCGATGGGCCTATCCCAAGCGGAAGGGATGGGGGCAGCAAGGGCGGAGGCCCCAGCCTGGCCCCTATTGATGTGGGGGTTGTAGGGGAAGGAAGTACCGGAGGAGAATGGCTCATGGACAGAGTCTGGGGGGGCATGGGTGGGAGCGGGTAGTGCCGGGACACAGACAGTGAAGGTGAATGCTGTGATGACGGAGGAGAGGCAGACGGAGGGGATGAGATGGAGTGCTGTGTAGGGTGGAGTAGATGGGTCAGTGACAGTGCTCCTGGTGGCTGTGAGGCTAGGAGAGGAGGTGGTGCTGGATGCTGCTGCGGCAGAGAGCTGCCTTGACTACGAGAGTGAGCAGGCAGATCACAGGGGGACTCTATCAGAGGAAAATATAAAAAAAACTGAAGGAGAGGAGGGTAAAAAAAAAATCTCTACTAACTAGGAGGAAATAATATCTACTGCATGTCGAGCCAGGAGTTAAAATGTTTTTTTCCAACAGATTTTACAAGATACTGTCTCATTCTAATTGTTTAAAAAAAATTGCGAATTTCCGAACAGTAAAAAGCTAAATAATTCCTTAAATATGTTGGCGTCCAACAAATTTCCTGGGGAAACTTTTACATTTCTTTTAAATTTATTTTTATCCAATATTACGCACTGCTCTTACACAGATTTTGATGATTAGAAAAAAAAAAATATCAAGATAACATTTACTTATTTCACAACTGAAATATTGAATATATTTTTAGCTCGTGGCTTGACACAAAAAGTAATCAACAAGAATCGAACAAAACATTTTAATTATTCTTTTTTTTTTTTTTTTAAACTAAAGGAATACTATTATCTACATAAAATAATTTCAAAGTGCACAAAAAAAATAATTTTAAAGCCATAAAAATGATTATTTACAAAAAAAAAAATTGTGTATTAAGCTATGACTGATAAAAAGAAAATATCTAAATCTAATCAGTTGATATGTTGCAAGCTGAAAAGAAAAAAATATGGGGAAAGCTAACCATGGGAAGTCACAGTTACGTGTGTATAGAGCAGGTAGAAAATGAAAGATTTGATCCTATGACAGAAACTTTTCACCTAATTTAAGTTTTCCAAAACTATATTTCTTTTTAAACTCATTAAAAAAAGAAAAAAAAAAAAAAAAAAAAGAAATAATTTTAAGACAGATCCTATCTACGCCAGGGAGGAGGGGGGGGATTTTTTTTTTTTTTAGTATTAAATTGAAGTAAATCTACGGCCTACAAGAGCAACAAACATGAAGCTGTGTCCTAAGTTAACCCTAGGCAGCCATCAAATATTTCCATAAGCATACTCATGGGTCGGTTAACTAGATTTTAAAATTAGCAACTACATATCAATTTAATAAAAAAATCATAGCTAAATAAGTGAAATATTAATTTACAAAAAAAAAAAAAAAAAAAAATGAAACAAAAAAGATAAGTACTGATAAAACTAAAAAAAAAAAAAAAAAATACTATCAGCCAATCAAACAAGAACAACAAATGAGAAAATTGAAAGGATAGCATACCATATTCTAGGAATGCATTAAGTAAAATAAAAAAAAAAGGTGACAGAATTTTAACCAACAAGTTTCAAAATTTTTTTAAAAAAGACATAATAACTAGGATCAAATATTCTGTAACCATGCTACTAATAACCCAATCAAAATGTATGATTATTAAAATGTTTAATTAAAAAAAAGAAAAAGGAAACCGATTGTAAATTAAATAATTTCATTCTAGGTGCAATTAAAAAAAAAATAAAAGTTTTTTTCAGACAATTTATATTTTCTAGATTTAATGAAAGTTATACCCACCAGGTTCAGTAGATCCTCTTGAGTTGGACCTCATCAGTTTATCTGGAGGGATACGGTACTGGGACGCTACCAATTTCGGTATGGAGTCTGCATCTTCCAAGAATATCTGCATTCTTATGAAGGGCTCTCGTCCTTTTTGTGTTAGCATGTGCCAGGGTTTTGGTCGTGCCAACAGATCAGACACAGATCCTTGTGACAAGCCAAGGACACTTTCGCCAAAAAGTCTTTGGCTGATAGAATACTGGGAGAGAGTTTCTTTGACCTTTTTCACCAGGTCATCGGTGTTCATATTTGCGTAGCGGTCAAATTCCTCCTGTGTAATAGGTGGCAGAACAGCACGTAGTGGTTTGGCATTAGGCATACCTGCAGGCGGGCGAGTGGTCAGAGAATTGGCTATATTCTGCATCCTCTGCAAGGGAGATAAGCATTCTGCGGGTGGGACAGAGCCATACCTGGGTCCACCGCCAGATCCATGCTGCTGCTGCTGCTGAGTTGGTGTCAAGGGACTGTTAGAAACATTCGAGTCATGACCGTTCACTCTGGGACGAACTAAAAAGAAGGCACTTCCAGCATGTCTACCCGACTCACTGCTAGGGGATGAGTCTGGGGTGGAACCTGACTGAGATGAAGGTTTGCTCAAATCTATAGCACCATAGTTGTTGGTCTGAGAGCTCAGATCATCAGAGGTACTGTCGGGGGGCTCTGTTTTCAGGCTAAGTCCATTCGGGCGCGTTGAATGGCAGTCTAATGCTAAAGGTGACTGGGGGCTCTCCGCCAGCGGCGGGGACGTAGGCGAATGGTGTGGGTGCCTAGATGAAGAGGACGAAACAGACACGCTGTTCTGGGGTGCGGAGTTAAGGCGATCCAATTCCTGGGCGTACATGGCGCTGGCCGCAATGTTGCCGGCAGCATCTGCAGCCTTTTTTAGCTTCTCTAGCTCCTGCCTGTAAATCCTTGCCACCATTTCCTGTGCCGAGGCTGCTTCATCCTGTGTCGACGGTGTTAAGTGATGGCGAGAATCGCTGTCTCTGGACTTTCGCGATGGGTCACGAGGGTAGTGAGGGCCGTTAGTAAGAGATGAGGGGGGCACTGTGGGTGATATCATAGTAAGTCCAGGTGGAGCAGCCCCCAGCTTGGACAGTTCATGATGATAAATGCTGGACACAACAGCATTAGCCACTTGTTGCTAGATTTAAAAAAAAAAGAAAGAAAGAAATAATGTTCATTATTACATGAATATTAAATTTCCGAGTTGAAAGAAGTCTTCTATACTTATATGCCATTTTAGCAATACAAAAGGTAACAGGTTTTACCTGCTCTAGACTTTTCTTCATGTGCATGGCTACTTGTGCTTCATTCAGTATGTTAGCAATGCGTTCTTCAGTTACAGAATCTTCCTTCTCCTTGTAAGAGTTATTTGGTGTTAGAGGCTGAGTGCCTGCACAAAATAAACCAAAAGAAAATACATTGTGATGTTAACAATTAAAAATGAGTCTAAATAGTTTTGTGTTTGGCTAAGTTCAATTTTTTAGTCTGTTCATTTGCCAGGGGCATTAACTGGATACTTAACATTTCAATCATTTAATCAAATGATTTATTATTTTCACAGAAAGTAATAGAGAATAACTTAATTAATTTATTTGTACATTATGCTTACCTTTCTTTGGTGAAATAGCTTTGAGTGCCATAATATTATTTTCATCCGTTGCCCAGGCATGCATCTTACGATAAGATTCTCTCCCTTTCTCAGTCAGTTTGTCCCAGGATTTGGGCTTTGAAAGCAACTCACTAACTGTTCCTTGGCTCAGACCAAGCACATGCTTTGCAAAAAGGCGCTGCCCAATGTTATGAATGCTAAGTAACTCCCTGACGTTCTTGGCTACATAGCTGGTGTCCAGCCCTCCAGGGGAGTTCACCTCAGACTTCACCATGTTCAGCGGGAGAAATGCAGGGTGAAACGGACTGCCTGGGAACCCGTAGAATGGTGACATTGGTGGAGCAAAGTGTCGAGGATCTAAATGAGGTGGGAGGTTGATCGGCGACTGGACTGGCATGCTGTTGGCATGTGGAGTCTGTGATGGTGTTGGTATATCAGGCGAAAGTTTACAATTAGTGTTCGGCGAATGCCTGCCAGATGAGGGTGTGCTAGGCATTCTGTACATGAGTAAATCCGAGCCCGAAAAACTTACAAATGAGTCTGCAGCAGGCTGCTGGGGTGTTGCACGTGGCGTGGAAGAAACTGGAGAAGGCGCCTCCTGTTTGACAGAGCTCACCACCGGGATAGGCGGGCTGCTCGTGGTGGTGGTGCCATTGCTCGTAACGACAGCGGCCCTCAGCAAAGAGTCCGATTTTGATGATGATGAATAAGAAGAGGATGAAGACTTATCCAGTGCAAGCGGTCTGTTTAACAGCAGCAGATTGGATGCTGATACTGTAGTTGTAGATGATGATGGTAGTGATGAGGAGGACTTTGATGAGGCAGACCATTTGATGCTACCACTAGCAATGGTGGTGGTGGTGGTGAGTGATAGGGGGGTGGTTGGGTGTTCTGCAACAAGAAAGGTGTAAAACGTTTCATGATAGTACACTGCTCTGATGCCATTTCAATTAAAAGCAAACAAACAAAAAAAAAAAAATGGTCAAAACAAATAAGCATTCACATCTTTATCCAAAACACGTCTGGTAAAAGAAAAAATTCTTTCCGATTTTTTTTATATATTTGAAAACAATAAAAAAAAAGGTTAATAGAGGAAATAGTATTTTTGCAAACTATTATTAATAACTTGGGAGTTTGAAATCAAAAGTTCATGCAGATAGTAGCAGCAGCTTAAACAAATGTTTTCATCCCCCCAAAAGCAAGGCAACAAAAAACAACAGTGCAATCAATGAACCAGGATGTACTGAACATGTCTACAAAAAATACACAAAGCTTTAAAAATGAAAAAAAAATCTGAAAAGGATTAATTGTGAATATTACAATCAATCCCTCAAGTATAAGCTTTATTTTTTTTTTTACCCTCGTATTTAGTCATCAAGAAATCAAGTTATCAATTTACTCGCTTGTTATTTTCTTTAACCGTTTAAAAGAGACAATAAAAAAAGAAATGTGGGGTATATCCTGGACGCTTTACACCTTTATTGTGGCTTACCACATCCACATTAAAAAAAAAATGAAAAAGACAATAGACCAACACTGAGTTCAACATTTTATGTGAAACTGAGTGTAGGTTAACAATAGCATCAAAACTGAAGTGAAATTGTTGAATATAATTTTTTTTTTCCACACAAGATTTTTTTTGAATCTCATGTGAAGGTGGTACCAACATGAACAAAATATATCATCTTCAAAATTAAAAATCTAATTTTATTTGTCATGCAAGCATAAATGGTAGTAGACATAAAGACTGATGAAATAAACAAAATAAAATTAAACAGAACATTGAGTACAGATTTGAAAAAAAAAAAATTGCAGTATTGTAAAATACCATGTGCCAAAATACTGCAGTATAACATCTCTATGAAATAAAAGCATTGAAAAAAAAAAAATGGCATTATTTATAACCAAAAATGATTTTTTAAAAAAATTCTATACTTGGAGAGAGCAATTATTAAAAAATGACAACATGTGAAATGAAATGATAAGCTTAAAAAGAAATGAACAATCCCTCCCTCCCCCCCATCACACACTTCCCTATCTAGTGAGCTCAGTTCAAATGTACAGAAAACATACATTAACAGTACATGGAACACATACCGTCAAAAGCCCAAAGGTTAAAATGGTTAATTTAGTCAGATTTTTTCGTGACAAACCCTTCAGCTCAAAAAAAAAAAAAAAAATAGGTGGGGGGGACGACAGTTTTTATACTGCAATACTTTTCAAATTTTTAAAAGCGAGTAATGCTCTGTACAGTTCAAACCTATACCAGACAACGGTCACTTTCTTCAAACACTTACCTGTAAGGCCAGCATTGACCACTTTAAGGTGGGTGCCCTCAGTCTGCAGACTTTTATTCTTCTCCAGCAGCAATACTTCTAGAGACTTGTTGCCCTCTTCAGGACCTATGTAGGCGTTGGCAAACTCTATAGACTTGAGCACCCTGAAGAAAGTCAACAAAGACAAAAAAAAAAAAAGTCAACAACGGTCATTTTGCTCAGGGATAAGTTTAAGTAACTTTATTTGGCCAATTCAAATATCATTATAAAAACACACAAGCAACTGATGGTTTAAATAGTTAAAAAAAAAAAAAAGAGAAATCGTTAGAGTGTCACCTCAACTCCCTCTTAACTTCCTCATAGTCCTCCTGTGTCCTCAACTTCTCCTCCAGGGCACGGAATGCCATATTCTTACAGCTCAGTTCTTCTTCCAGCCTTGCCACCTGAACAAAGAGGTCGCAAATATTAAAAAATATCACAATGCAGTAACCAACATCAACATCAGGCAGTAACATACCTACACCCCCCCCTCGATCTCCCTTTCCGTTCACAAAAGAAACAATAATAACCAAAATACAACTAGAACAGTACAACTGGATCAGTACTTTTTGTCTTCAACAAAGTATGTAGATTATGCTACCCTGTACCAGCTTAGGGTACTTGTACACTACAGTTTTATTCTACAACAGACCAACACATTTCTTCACCTGCTCAGATGTAGACTCCCTGAGTTTATTCAATGATGCCTGCAGACGCTGGACATCCTCCACTAATTGTGCAATCTGTTGGGATTATCAGGACAGATTTCATTCATTACATAAATAAACAAGAGGCTTCATGAGAAATTAAGAAAACACTCTAGAAATATAACAAAAAAAAATAACACATTATTGAAAGCATGGCCTCTTCTAGAAATATTTTAAAAAAAAGTGTTTATTTACTATCTTTCAATGGCGAAGCTAAGAAAATGTTTTTCAATCAATTTTTTTTTTTAACCTCATAAGTAATTTTATAACAACGCTTGGAATAACAGAATGAAAAATCTGCACAAATTTGACAATAAAAAAATTTTTTTTTGATTTAATCAATGGCATCAAAGCAATAATTACTAAGTGTTGATTCATTTTAACAGCATTGATAAAAAAAAAAAACAGTATAAATAATAGACACGAGTGCTGATAGATTTTTCACAAATGAGATGGCTTCAGAGAATACTGCCATTATACCATGACCTATACATTGGCCAACTCTTGAAGTCAGCCATAAGCAATAAGATGAGGATAAAGAAGACAATGATTTGGCGAGGCGATCAATGAGATTTATTGATAAAATCAAACACAAGGACGTGGGCGCTGGAGGAGACAATTATCTCAAGTTGACAAAACTGCGCCACAAGTTGAGAAAGTGTGTTTCAGCTATTGATTCAACACCAACAACCAAGCCACAGGGATACAACTCCTGTTTCATTCTATGATTACAAGAATCACCCCAAAACTGCCATGAAAAAAAAAAACTACAAAATAAAAGCTTATATAAATATAGGTTAACTGAGTAGCCGTAAAATGAGCTTTTAATCATACCCTTCAATAAATATGCATAAAAGTCAATTTGTCACACTATTTCTACAATTTAAGTTTTATTTATGAGAACAATGTGTTTTTTTGTTTTGGTGGGGAGCAGATTGTTTACTCACATTGAAGAAGATAAAGCAAAGAGGAAAAAAAATTCAATCCCGTGATAAACTATGCATTTATAAAATATAGTCTCAAAATTATACCTATAATACATATAGTCTTTCCTAAGGATGTCGTCGACATGCAGAGGCCATCATACAGCAGAATGATGCATTACTCAATTAATTTCTTATGTTAAAATTAATCCAGCAATAAAACCAAGCCAGACTCATTCATATATATATATATATATATATATATATATTTATTTATGATTATTGTTGAGCTATTGTTGTGGTCCCAGATTTTATCCAAAACACTCTTGAGCAGAGATAAACTTTTTGGGTTTTCTAGAACAGTATTACCCAATCAGACTGTGTAAGCCACTTGTTGACATTTTTTTAAACCCTTATGCTTTTAATTTACTTTTTTTTACATAAAAGATATTCTCAGCCAAACCCAATTTATTTCTCCCATTATTTTATAAATAAAGGATTTTCAACATAATGGTATGAGATAAAGGTAGATTTATAAATGAAATAAAAATTCAAAAAGAGTAGACACATGTATAACAGCAGGCATCGTTCATTGCCACAATAGAACTTCTTTTTAATCACAAAATTAGGACCTCTTTTTTTTACCTAGTTAACCAGGTGAGAGCAGTGGGTTTAACTGAGTGAGAGCAGTGGGTTTAACCGGGTGAGAGCAGTGGGTTTAACTAGGTGGGGGTGATCAACTATGTGTGTCACTTTGCTTCCAGCCCGGGGGTGGCATCTGTCAAACTTTAGCACTGTCTTTGGTAACAGGGTGGCATTTCTCCCTACTATCTTTGGTAACAGGGTGGCATTTCTCCCTACTATCTTTGGTAAAAGGGTGGCTTTACTTTCTACTATCTTTGGTAAAGGGAGTCCTATCCCTTCTCCTATGCCTAGGTCTCATTACTGCTAAGTCACATGACTTGGTCAGAGACTATATGGAGATTACCTCTTTCTCTTTTGCAGCCAGCTCCAGCTCCTGCGTGGATCTCTTAAAGTTATCCATGACTTGTTCCGAGGTCAGGTTTGAGTGACCTTTGTTTCCCTCTGCCTGTTGGCTTAAGCTCTCTGCAGCCTGGGCAAGTTGCAGTTTCAAACGTTCCACCTGCCTCTCCGCAGTGGCAGCTCTCTGTACCAAGAAATACATAATAATTTAAAAAAAAATTTTTTTTTCATGGTTGATTGGGTTTTTATTTCAGCAAGAAATCAATTTAAGATGGTGACAGATTTAAGATGACTATTTCTTTCATAAAAAAAAAAAGGGAGATTGAAAGAAAAAAACAAAGTAATGAACTGTAAAACCCAGCAGGGCTAGAACGCACATTTTAATGTATCATTTGAAATTGTGCAAGGTTAAATTGCTTAGAAATATACTCGAGGGAAGAGTACACTAACCAATACTTTAGCAGAACAGAAACAATAAAATTTATAGCCGACAGATATGTTAGCTGATTGGTTTATTTTTTTTACCTAAGTTCATTATTTCCCCTTTTGGTGTTTTGTGTGTGCGTGTGAGTGTGTGATAAAGCTTTAAACCTGTTGTTTTTTTTTATAGGCCTAACAAAAATGAAATGTTTTGTCCTGCTCAACTGACCTCATTAGCCCTGTCCAGATCTGCCATTACCATCTCCATTTCATCGGACCTGCAAGCGAAAAAAAAATGCTTTTTAATCATTCACATATAAACTGGACATTTTGAAGTGCAATAATGGTTTTCTTAAGATATCCAAACATTTTCATCCCCATATCAATGCAGAGTTTAGAAGTCCAACAAATATATCAATGTAGAGTTAAGAAGTCCAACAAATATCATATCAATGCAGAGTTTAGAAGTCCAACAAATATCATATCAATGTAGAGTTAAGAAGTAAACAACAAATATCATATCAACGCAGAGTTTAGAAGTCCAACAAATATCATATCAATGTAGAGTTAAGAAGTAAACAACAAATATCATATCAACGCAGAGTTTAGAAGTCCAACAAATATCATATCAATGTAGAGTTAAGAAGTAAACAACAAATATCATATCAACGCAGAGTTTAGAAGTCCAACAAATATCATATCAATGTAGAGTTAAGAAGTAAACAACAAATATCATATCAATGCAGAGTTAAAAAGTCCAACAAATATCATATCAATGTAGAGTTAAGAAGTAAACAACAAATATCATATCAATGCAGAGTTTAGAAGTCCAACAAATATCATATCAATGTAGAGTTAAGAAGTCCAACAAATATCATATTAACGCAGAGTTTAGAAGTCCAACAAATATCATATCAATGTAGAGTTAAGAAGTAAACAACAAATATATCAATGCAGAGTTAAGAAGTCCAACAAATATCATATCAATGCAGAGTTTTGAAGTCCAACAAATATCATATCAATGCAGAGTTAAGAAGTCCAACAAATATCATATCAATGTAGAGTTAAGAAGTAAACAACAAATATCATATCAACGCAGAGTTTAGAAGTCCAACAAATATCATATCAATGCAGAGTTTAGAAGTCCAACAAATATCATATCAACACAGAGTTTAGAAGTCCAACAAATATCATATCAATGTAGAGTTAAGAAGTAAACAACAAATATCATATCAACGCAGAGTTTAGAAGTCCAACAAATATCATATCAATGTAGAGTTAAGAAGTAGACAACAAATATCATATCAACGCAGAGTTTAGAAGTCCAACAAATATCATATCAATGTAGAGTTAAGAAGTAAACAACAAATATCATATCAACGCAGAGTTTAGAAGTCCAACAAATATCATATCAATGTAGAGTTAAGAAGTAAACAACAAATATCATATCAATGCAGAGTTAAGAAGTCCAAGAAATATCATATCAATGTAGAGTTAAGAAGTAAACAACAAATATCATATCAATGCAGAGTTTAGAAGTCCAACAAATATCATATCAATGTAGAGTTAAGAAGTAAACAACAAATATCATATCAACGCAGAGTTTAGAAGTCCAACAAATATCATATCAATGTAGAGTTAAGAAGTAAACAACAAATATCACATAAACGCAGAGTTTAGAAGTCCAACAAATATCATATCAACGCAGAGTTTAGAAGTCCAACAAATATCATATCAATGCAGAGTTTAGAAGTCCAACAAATATCATATCAATGTAGAGTTAAGAAGTAAACAACAAATATCATATAAACGCAGAGTTTAGAAGTCCAACAAATATCATATCAACGCAGAGTTTAGAAGTCCAACAAATATCATATCAATGCAGAGTTTAGAAGTCCAACAAATATCATATCAATGCAGAGTTTAGAAGTCCAACAAATATCATATCAATGTAGAGTTAAGAAGTAAACAACAAATATCATATCAACGCAGAGTTTAGAAGTCCAACAAATATCATATCAATGTAGAGTTAAGAAGTAAACAACAAATATCATATCAACGCAGAGTTTAGAAGTCCAACAAAGTTGTTTTTAATCTTTGAGGTAATAAATACTTTAACCAAGGTTCCATGGAAAGGAAAAAAATACAATCACACAATATTCAATCTTCCTCTATACCTTAAAAAATTACTAATGTAACAAGAGTTATTATACATGCAGAATCTACAACTTTGCAGGGTCAAAGACTTGGTTCTTTTTTTTTTCCCCCAAATCAAACAGTTCATTGTCATATAAACTATACACACACACACACACACAGAGAATACATATTTATAAGGTAAGAGACTGCTGGCCTGGGTTCTTCCTCATGTGACCTTAGTGTTGGATAAAATTACATTAATATAATAATACAGTTTAATAAACGACCAAGTTTAACCCATGAAATAAATGAAAATGTCACTAACATCTATTATGTGTGACATTAAACAATAGTCAACTGATTTATTCTATAATTGTTAACCTTATCCATTTAAAAAGCAGCTGAAATCCGATTGACACCAACCTAACTAATAAGAACCCCCCCCCCTAATCTGGCCATGCTTTTGTGGGGAGGGGGTGGGGGGTGGAGGTATAATGGCTCTTCATGGGCAAAGTGTGTGACATGGCTCAGAGATTACCCCCGTGAGTGAGCAGCCTGCCGGCCACATTCACACACACTGGCCAGGTCCTGGTTGTACACCACAACACAAAGATTCAAATCACAAGTCCACACTAATAACAGCTACACCATGTGTCTGTATTCACTTTGTTCGGATTAGAAGCTGATGCTAAAATTAAACCAGACTTGAGCTGAAATAGACTTCAACCTGCTCTTGATTGTTAAACTGCCATCATCAATCAATTCTGTTTTAGTTAAAACACATCAACCAAATGTAACTCAGGGAGTCAAGACAATTTTTTTTTTGGAAGAAGAAAATAGAAAGCCAACAATCAAGCCAACAGCCAAGCCAACAACCAAGCCAACAAACAAGCCAACAGCCAAGCTAACAAACAAGCCAACAAACAAGCCAACAAACAAGCCTACAGCCAAGCCAACAAACAAGCCAAAAGCCAAGCCAACAAACAAGCCAACAACCAAGCCAACAAACAAGCCAACAAACAAGTCTACAACCAAGCCAACAAACAAGCATGTATGCAGGAAGTATGCAATCTCAGCGTACTGGTATCAAACAAAAGCAGCATAGTGTGAAAACTTCAACTCAACTTCTACCCCCAGTGATATTATTGATAAGATTTCATGGAGTGGAACAAGAAACACAAATGCTGTATAATGATATGAGAAATAATATAAGACAACAACAGCTACAGCTCAACAACTCGCGGGGTGACTATGTTCCATAATATCAGCTATTATTTATTTCATTCAAGTCAAAAAAAGAGTTATTGGATGAGTGTTAAACAACTGGTTAATGTCACATAGCAGCAGCTCCTCATTTAGAACAATAGGGGGGGGGGGGGAGCACAGGGTGTCCATGTACTTAACATCTCTAACCGGTCACGTGGTTCGAGATAAAACATAACAATACCCCCTCCCCTCTCCCTCTCTCTGATCCCCCTGCTGTACACCAGCACTGTGTCGAAGGCCCATAATGTCAAAATAAAAACCTTTCAGGAAATATTACATTCGGTTCTAAAGTGCTCGGCTGTGGTGGTGGTGATGGTGGTGGTACCGGGGACAGTAAAGAGGGTGGGGGAGGGGGGCTGGAAGGTGTAAAAAAAAAAAGTTGGCATATAGTGAATGTAGGTTTATGTTGATTGATAATTGCTAAGCCTGACAAGCTTGGCTGTGACGAGAATACACAATGAAGCAAAAATAAAATAAAATTAAAAATAAGTGAATAAAGCTATAAAGCTCGCGTGAAAGCTTGTGGGAGGGGGGACAGAGAGAGAGAAAGAGAGAGAGAGAGAGAGAGAGAGAGAGAGAGAGAGAGAGAGAGGAGAGGAGAGGGGTGCGCGTCGGTTCCAATGACAAGAGGAGATAAACCTTAAGTCTAGTGAAGGAAGAGGGAGAGGGGCCCGGGTGGGGGGAAGGGAGGGTAATAAGTGAATATATTAAATAGATGGGACATAACTACTTGACAGTGAACCTTTAGACAATCGGTTCAACGTTGTTTTAAAAACCAAGTGAAGGATAAAAAGGGAGGGGAGGGGTGCGGGGGAGGCCAGCAGGGAGAAAGGTTGGATTGGTGTAAACAATGTAACGGCATTGAGCGGGAAGGGGGGGGGGAATTAAGGTTGAACTGATGGCTTGATTTGGGCGGAGTGACACCTGAACACTGCTCATTGTCTCCCCTCACCAGATCTATTTATAATCACCAACAGTCATGCCACTGGCATTATAATTAATCAACGCTTTAGTTGTGGTGGTGGTGGTGTGGGGGGAGGGGTAAATGTCAGCATCAGACATGATATATAGACGACACACACAACGGCCCCCATAGAATGTATGAATAGTCTGTGTATGTAACTTCTTACGGTTAAAGAACCTTTTTTTTTATAAGTTTGATTAGCTTTAGGAGCTGGGAGAAAAAGGGAGGCGTGTGGTGTTGGGGGGTGGGGGAAAGATCAGAAGCACTAACAACCCTCTACCGCAGCGGTTCTCAAAAGTATGAGCGCGAACAGTCGCCAAAATAATAATCAGTATAACTAGCTGTACCCTGCAAAACCTTTGCATAGAGTTATATCCCCTTAGGCTTGATCGGCAGGCTAGGTTATTTGCTGGTTTCGGGCAGATCCGATTTTTTTTTCATGATTGTATTTTAAACTGGAATACTGTTGTATTAATTCTTTACTTTCGATTTAACGCAGAACCAAATCGCTATTATTATATTATATTAATAGATTAATGATTACTTTATAGAGAACGTATACAACTCATTTGGGCTAATCTTTATTTAATCCATTTTTTTTACACGTGGGTCGCGAAAACCAAACCTAATAATTTGAGAGCCACCGTTCTACCTGCATCGGTGGTGGTTAAGCTTTTATTTTACTATTTGTTTCAATTTCGCGGTAGACAATTCATCTATCTAGCCCCCCCCCCCCCAATCAGTCAAGGCAAGATGGAAAATGGGAGAAGAAGGGGGGGAGGGGGTGTATTCAGGACATGATTGATAGAAGGCACAGTGGAGGACAAACTAGTAGGACTAGTGCTGGTCACGTGACGAACCATGGTCAAAAAAAGTTTGATCACCGTCGGCCGGATGAACCTTCACACACACAAAGATTTCAGCTAGAAAAAGCTTCGAGTTCTGTCAATTAAATTTCCCCTCAGATGAAAGTGAGACCGTGTCGTGAGATCATGGCCGTCACCGCAGCCCCATACAAGCTACATGTGACCAGCATGTTCTAAATTTAGGTCGCCGGGGCCAGTTTTTGGAGTTCACGCGCTTCTGCCAACCTACAGGGGCAGCAAAAATCAGAAGTTAAGTGTACCACAAAACGCGCAGGTCGAAACATGTGTCTTGATCTAGGGGTTGGGAGAGGAATTGGGGGGGGGGGGGGGCAGGTGGTTGGGTGGGGTTTGTTAACCTTTAAATAACAGACGTCACTTTAAAGTTCGTTCAATTGAGTTAGGGGGAATGGGCCTATGCGCACAAGAAATCGTTAATGGCGAGATGACCTTTACCCCACCCCCTCCATCCTTTTTTGGAGGTCTGAATATTTTCAGCTGGCCTCTCTATGTGTTTGGGGGGGGGGGGAGTCAGTGCTCAATGTAAGGCATTTTTTTTTCGAAACAGAACCCCCCTCCCCCCCCAATCCCATCGGCCAATCAAACGAAGATAGGATCACATAAGGTCATGTTTAAACGCGGTCCGTAAAAAAACCAAAATCGTCAAGTCCGGTGCTTACACACCATACAGAGTCAAACGAACCTTGACCCTGCGGTCACTTATTTTTATGATGTGTAAGCTTGTTAAAATAAAAAAAAAAAAACAACCAACAAGTGTTTCTGGCGAGCGGATCATTATTGGCTTGTTGGTGAGCGATGCCGTGTAACAGCGGAACTCAGCGCCGACAGATTGATACCACCAGCGGGCATACTAGCTCACGGCTATAATGACTGGCGATTAAGGGGAGGTTGTTTTTTTTTTTTTGGGGGGAGGGGGGGACATAGCTGCCCCCCCGGTGTAGAATGACTCGGCAATAATCACATTGGTTAATCACAGTACCCTCTAAGTTTCATAGATTGTGGGGGGGGGGGGGGGGGGGGGGGGGGGGAGAGAAAGTGCTCACCATCGATGTATGACGCTACACAGATACTCAAATATCAGGAGAGGAAAAAAAACACACACACAGTATATAAACGAAAAAGCTGTTAACTGGTTCTATATATATATATATATATATATATATATATAGATATATATATATATATATATATATAGATATATAGATATAGATATAGATATATAGATAGATAGGTAGGTAGGTAGGTAGATAGATAGATAAATAGATAGATAGACAGATATGCATATACGTATAAGAGAGAAGACGTTTATTCAGCTCGCGTATTAAGGTAGGAATGCGAGAGCTGTAGGTGGTTTGGTTTAAATAAAAACAAATTGTTTCAATGAACACAAGAGAACACGTTTTGAGACGTCTAGTGGTTTAGGTTCCGTTTAATTAAATCAAGGGAGTCTAAACATAGCCGTCAAGAACGAAACACACACACACATACACATACACACGGGCACATTCAAGGGGAGACAATGCAAAAAAGGCCAAGTGACATGGATGACTGGACTTGAGGGATCATTAATTAGGAGAAAGTCGCCCGTGTAACAATTTCGAATCTGTTTTGTTTTAAAACAAAACCTTAGGGGGGGGTGTTAAAAGAGGGGGGGGGGTGGTTTGATGGGAGGAGGTGGGTGAAGGCTGCCGATGGGTGTTGAGGAAAGGGGGTGGTGGTGATGGTGGGGCGGTTAACGGGTGATTTATCTCCCAGCTTTGCTGCTGGTGTCACAGGAAGTCAACTTCAGCAGTTTAAGTCCACACACACACACACATACACGAGTGAACCTCCACAAGGTGAGACGAAGACAATAAACGACCTGGGCAAGACATTGTTTCCTTGTTGTTCCTTATATCTACTTTTAGAAACCTGAAGTGGGCTGGGGGGGGGGTGAGATGGGTGGAGGGCCCAGCCATTAATTGTGTATCGCTCTTATGTAGTGCAGGGCCGTTCTTAGTTCATCAGGTAGCCCCGGGAACAGACCATAAGGCTATCTGGCGAGGGGGGTAGACATTGAGTACATGTCCGGGATTTGATATTATTAGGTTTGATTTGAGACTTACACGGGAAGGGGTCCCCCCTTATGTACTGGGGGGCCCTAGATGGGCGCCTAGTTTTGCTATCCATGAGAACGACTCTGGTATATGCGTGTACGATCCATGCACATATTTTTTAATGGAGTGTGTATAGCTTTAAAATGTGTCCAGCCTGTTGAATGACCTTAAAATATCTGACAAAAATACATCCAGCCATTTCAGAAAACCAAAAAAAAGTCAAGTTCCCTCAAGCTCTGAAGGCCTCATTGGGGCAGATGGTGTGTAGGTAGAATTCATCTGTTTCAGTAGCCACCGCATATTGTGTAGCTAGAACTGCCTAGAAACGATACCTGCTCACCCCCCCTCTTCCCTTTAAGTCGGGCTCCACATTTAAAGCTGGGTGGAGTTTAGGAATTTCACCAGGATCTGAGAATATCCGAAAATTCTCACTAAGATTCGAGCCCGGGACCCTTCTGGTCGACAGTTGATCGCGATACGCTGCTCGACCACCCATTCCCCCCCCCCTCATTTCAGTAAACCAACTATACATTCCTTTCGGCTAAACAATAGGAAAAAAAGGTACTTGAAGTTAATATTAGCTAAACAGCTGCATTCCATGGCATTGTCATCAAGTGTTATTAAGTTACTAGCGCGAATGCAGGTTCATACGTCCCGTTGTCCAATAAACCACAAAACAGAACACAGGCGTACACACAAACAAACAAACTTACTTTGCTGAGGTGGCTTCATCGTATTTAGCTTTCACTTCAAACAATTCAGATTGAGCAGTCTCCAGAGCTGAAACAGACACAACAGGGATTAAGACACTAGATCCATCTTTTCACTATTTCACTTTGGACAGAATCAATGTATAGAATTAATGAAAATTTTCAGTGCACACCAGTATTAGTTTCTCATATTTTTTAAAAAATTTTTGAAAATATCCTTTTTTTTTGTCTTTTTTTTATCTTCTATATTTCAATAAATATAAATAATAATAAGTTGTAGTATATTTATATTTTTAGTTGTTGTTGTGTCTTTGAAGAAGAGTTAAAATTTCAATCCGCGATCTGAGGGGGGGAGGAGGGGGGGGGGAAAATAATGTTTTTTTTTTTAATAAATAATATAAATAAAGAAGGGACCTATATCTCTCTAACCAAAAATAAAGACTAATGATGTGTTTTTTATTTTATTTGTTAGGGCGTGGCCTGCTAAGTGTATAAAAAGATTTTTTGACAGGAGGTCCGAGGGGGGGGGGTCTTAGGGCCTCTTAGGGGGTTTTTTTATATTAAAATTTGGGCCCTTTTCTACCTTTTGTACGTTCAATAACCCATTCATTTGGTGCGAAATACTGCAGCACGTAGTTTCACCAAGATTTATTAAAAAAACTCATCAAATGAAATAGTAAGCTTTTGTTCTGAGTTTAATTGGAAAGTATCAGAGCTATGCAACAATTGACGGAGTTTTCGGACGATTAAATAACTACAATTTCGAATGTTTTTTCAATTATGAGTCCTACTTCAGTAACCACAAACCACTTGTAGTTAGATTTAAGAGAAAATATTTTTTTTTCAAATATAAAGAAACGTCTTTATAATATTTTTTACAGATATATGCATTACACAATTGAATGTATAAACATTTCCAAAATTTACAAATATTTACTGAAAGCTAACAAACGTACTGATACATAACACGAAAATGCGCTTACACGTCCTGGGTCCAGAATGGAACAGGCTTAATTGCTTGTTTTTACCCTTTCTCGGTTATGGATCAACATCCATGGCCGTCGATTGGCTTTTTTTTGGGGGGTATACAGCTGTGCCCAGTCTATAGTGTACGCCCCATTCTGAAATGTCTACGTATTCTCGATCAGTATTTAACCATTCGAGCGCCAAACTATTTTGTTTATTTTTTAATCCTGGGTAATTTTTAAAAAAAAATTAAACTTTTTAACAAACAATTTTTTATTAGGAGGAGGAGAGGGGGGGAGGGCCGTACACCCCTTCGGTACACTGGGGGCCAGGAGTCTCTATCTGCGGGGCTGCGTGTACACCATCTACCCAAATATATCACAGTAAAGCTATGAAGCTCCCATGTTTGAAAACGTTTTCGTCGTACTGCAGAGTGAACCTCTTTTAATTGGTGACGAGTGCCAATGATCTCTACTGGTGTCAATTTTTTTTAAACTACATGCTGCACACTGGCAGACACAGATAAGTGTCTGCCCATGGTTTAACTTCTGATAGACGCCCCTGCGTGTGCACACCATGGAATGTCATCTGATCCGGGACATACCATCATTTTAATGAAAATGTCAAACCGTTTTACGCGGTGTACGATTTAACAATGAAGCAACGCTCAAATTCGCGAGGATTACTCTTCATATTCGTTTATTGTTTTGTTTTAAAAGAAAAAAAAAAGGAAATAAAGCAAAAAAAAACAACATCTGACACTGTTAAATTGGCACGTCTACAATGACACACTTACGGGCGTTATTAATCTCAGATTTATTTCCATTCGATCATGTACCACCACCACCACCACCACCACCACCACCGTGGGATAACACCGCTGGGAGAGGATATATTCTACATTTATACATTGTTCGTCTTTTATATATCGAAGAGCTCCCCCCCCTCCCAACACCCACTCCCACCTTTTCAAAGAAGACAACAAGAGCACGTGAACGTGCTGAAGAATTATTGTCTGTGCGCGCGTGCGCGTGTGATTTTTATCAATGGAGCTAAAGAAAGAAACAAACAAGCGATCAACGCTGTCTTTTTAGAGGAGCCGTTCAAGTGTCACATGCAATAATCATGCCGGTTAATTCTTATTTGTAAAGTTGTGTGTGTAAGGGGGGGGGGATACCCTTATTTTGTAAACAAACTGATTTCTCAGCTGCTGCTTGCGTCTCTTAGTGTTTAATATAAATCTTTCTTTACCCGACTTTAATTTGGCTCGTCTTATTTTTTTTTAAATATTGTGTTGACACGTGACATGCAAGTACGATATATTGCAATGTGCGCCAACACATTAATACATACGTCGAGGGTTGGGAGGGGGGAGGACGGGAGGAGACTGACATCTTATGTTTCATGTCGCCGTCAAAAAAGAAGAACCTCTGATGAATGTCTAACAAGATATGTTCAAAAAAAAAAAAATAAAGGCTGTCTCGTGCCCGCCCCTGATGAAGATTTACTCCAGGACAACGTTTCCCGATATGGTCTCCTGTCAAAACTGCTCTCGCCCCACCCCCAACCCATTTGGGGGGAGGGGGGATTCAGATTGAACGAAAAATAAAAGTCAACGTTAATTTTAGATTGAGCAAAAAACAACATAGTATCACGTCTATTGAACTGAAATCACTGACGCACTGCCTACACATACACAGACATCGCATACTCGTAGGATTGGAATTGTACACACATACGATGTAAAGGCCTGTATGTATATATATATATGTATATATATATATATATATATATATATATATATATATATATACATATAATGAAGGTGCTTTCTGATCAAAATAAATATTTAATGATGATCGTCCTAGAGGGAAAGGAGACATATGAAGCCACCCTATTGCTCGCCGTCAAAACAACACAAATATATATCCTGTCAGACATTCTCTCATTTAAACAATAGTGTACCTATGATACATGAACTATTATGGAATACTTTTGAATCCGGCTAAGACTGTAGCTAATTAAACAACTTTCGTTGTCACCTGACCTTTAACCTCACCATCACCACCGCCGTACTACCGCCACCACCACCACCCACACGCACACACCCACTCTTAGCAGCAACGAAACTGAAAATGCTGGACATAACACATTTCTAGAGTAAACAAAAGCGGTTTTTTTTTTTTATTTTGTGTGTGTGTGACAAAGATCAGATTGATGGATATATTTGAAAGCCAAGGGAAGGGAAATACAGTGCGAGTTAGTTTTTATAAACTTTGTCCTGCTGATAATCAGTGTAGATGACGTACAGTAAAACAAGTAGCCAGAGTTTGTCTCAATAAAAACGAAGTCTCACATCTATACATACAAAACAACGGTTCCCAAACAGTTTTAAAAAAGAATAATCATTTCTATAAGGGATACTCAGTTATCCCCCAACCTTATATTTTATATAAACTCGTGGTGTTTAAAAGTCGTATCATGGTTATGTTTCATAAACTCGTGGTTTTTACAGGTTTTATCATGCTCCCCCAAAAGATGAGAGGCTTATCTCATAATTTATATAAACCGCTATCTTAGTTTTTTGCTGTGCATTTACTATATCCAAATTATAACCGAGGGTGCAAGGGCCAATTGAATCGGTTGAAGCGGGAGAACACATCAAAACCGCGGGTGTTTATGGGTAATGTTATATTTATTTTGGTTACCTTGAATTAAAGATCCAAAAAAAAACAAAACAACTAAGACCTGACTGACCAGCGATGCAGAGTGAGGGTTAGGGAGGGGGAGGAGGGGCGCGAATCAATACCAAAAAAAAAACGACAGAAAAATTATTTTTTTTTAATTGCTTGAAATCAACAGATGCACTCTCCTTGCCTCAAGAGATGGACGGGTGGGGGGGGGAGGGAGGGCCGCTTAGGGCCCTCTTCTTTTGAACGCTGCCCACCAGGATGGCGGCACGCCACAGCTGAACCGTGTTGTGTGTAGTGTTGTTTTAGTCCCAGGTCGTATTTTAGTTTCCAGTTTTTTTATTTCGTTTTTTCTGTAATAATTTCAGTTTTCGTCTAGTTTTAGTCTGCTAATTTTAGTTTTAGTTTTCGTCAACGAGAACAACACTAGTTGTGTGTGTACATGTTATGCTGGGGTGTTATGTAAAACAGCTTCAAGAAATGAACTCTCCATCTGTCATTGCTGAAGGCAGAGGATGACAGTAATGAAGCCGAGGCCCAAGCCATATGAAATGTGTCACAATTTGATTCATTTCAAGCCATTATCTTGGCAGAAAACACAGCGGTGCGCACAGGACATTAAATACAACATTTTATTGTTTTTTGAAATAAATAAAAAGTCTACCTAGCTAACGTAGCGGTCATGAAATTTGTTAAGTCCTGATATTTTTTTTTAAACTTGCGCTGGTATTGTTTTGTTTCTATTCCTATGCTGCCCCGCCCCCCTTTCATTTAAAAAAAAAACTGACATAACGTGTAATGATGTATACTGTGATCTTTTTAGACACTTAAGAAAAGTTAACAAGGAAGAATAAATCTGAACTCACCACTGTGAAGGGAGGCAATCTTCTGTTCAGCCTCGCCAAGTTTCTTGGCCACTGACAGTTGGGTCTCTTGGAGTGATCGTTCTTTCTCAGCAAATGTTCTTTGGAGTTCTCGTTCTTTCTCCTTGGCTCGACTCTGTACGATTGAACAAAACACACAAATATTGAGTGAATGCGTTTTATAAAAAAAAAAAATGTATCAAGCCGGTACAAGAGCTGGGCTGATATCTAACAAGTCTAACCCCACACTGCAAAGTCTCAGTTTAAACGCATGCCCGAATCAATTCCTTTATTTCACGGTGGGTGTCTGCTCAAACTTTTAAGCCAGGAGAAGACACACACACACACACACATTCAACCAGAAGGAATTGGGGGGTGGGGGGAGGGGAATCTGGCATCAAGTCCGGCATTGATCTATTGGAAATGAGGTGCCATTAGAGCGACCGGGTCGATAGCTTCTGCTCAGCTGTCTAAGGATTTGCGTCATCTTGAGGCAAGAGGCTGGATGAGGCGATGGGCGGAGAAGGGAGGGGGCGGGAGTTATGCTAAACATGGGGTACAACTAAACATGGGGTACAACTTAAACATGGGGTACAACTAAACATGGGGTACAACTAAACATGGGGTACAACTAAACTGGGGTACAACTAAACATAGGTACAACTAAACATGGAGTACAACTAAACATAGGGTACAACTAAACATGAGGTACAACTAAACATGGGGGTACAACTAAACATGGGTACAACTAAACATGGGGTACAACTAAACATGGGGTACAACTAAACATTGGGTACAACTAAACATATCAAGTGTCATTTTACTTCTCAAAGGCCGGGGGGGGGGAATCAACGCCTTACAAGTGATTCCCCTATTTTCAATGTCTCTATTGTTTTTACGGGTTGGGAGGGGGGGGGTGGAACAAGGGAAAATGGTGTCTGTGTGTGGGGGGGGGGGGAGGGGAGGGGTCCAGTGATAACTGAATGATGTGACGGGGCGTGGATGTATCAATATAAAAACAAAAAACTACGTTGACAGGGATACCAGCAGCCGTCAATTGAACCAAAGTAAAGTGATTCCTTCCATTTAATTCCTTCATTTATCCACTTTCTTCCCCCAACAGCATCAACGCACCTAGCGCCCCCCCCCGACCCTGCAACAGTTCAATCTTCACCAACAAATTGGAGTCCAGGTCAATAGCTGTTTTGGAGACAGAATCATCTCAGTTGTTTGTTTGTTTGTTGTTGGGTTTCCCCCCCCCCCACTGGCAAATGTTACTAGATAGGGGAGACGGAGGGTTATGATGGAAAGCCACAAAGCTTGCGCCCCCCCTCCTCCCCCCACCCCCGTAACGTGTGATGGTGACGAGTCAATACAGTCATCAGGGTTTGCTGTGGATGCTTCTTTGCAGTAAATGGTGCACGTCATTATCTCTCCCCACACACAAATTGACTTTCTGCTGTCTTTCAAAAAAAAAAAAAAACCCAGTCCGTCAATAACGATTTACTCAAGGAATCAGTCACAGCCGCCCAGTGAGTTACACCCCCCCCCACATCCTGACAGTACTCAATGCAATATGACCTTTAAGTTCAATTATTTTTCATAAGGAAAAAAAAACAAACAAGAAAAAAATCACGTTGAGATGGGGGGGGGGGGGGAATAATAGATACACACGCCCACAGCTAAATTAAACAATCTGTTGCTCTGTGGCGTATAAATAGGCGGTATGGGGGGCGTCTAAAAGAAAAAAGGTGCCATCAAAAGAATACAAATTTAGAACGTCAAGAGTACATGGGCAGATGCCTAAAAAAAAAAAACGGGCGGTCGGGGAGGGGTACTGAAGAACCATGGAGCGTCGCCCGATGCTGAACTTGGGTCTCCGATGAGCCCACCCCCCCACCCCCACGCAACTCCTAACCTTACTATCGCACACAATCAACTCTTGTTATCGTTCTAAACATGTTGTGGTGGTTGTTGTTGCTGTTTTTTTGGGAGGGGGGGGGGGCAAAAGTCCCGCGCCTCCCACAAGTAGGGCTGGGGGGGGGGGTGAGATAACACGGGGAGAACAGATGGAATTTGTAACTCGCATTGATTCTGATACAACCCAGGCCATTGGTTGGTGATCATTGATTTCACACACGCACGCACGCACACGCAGGACACTGACAAAAACGAATCGATGATCGGCAAGTGGGGTGGGGGTGGGGGGTGAGGGGTGGAGAAGTGTATGGATGAGGAGGGTACATCCCCCGTCCCTCACCCACCCCACCCAACCCTACGGCGTTATGCCACAGTACTGCCAAGTTTGGTCTACATCAGATCGAAGACAACCCTCAACTAATTAATATCTGATGTGAAAATCAAACGCTATATCTTCTTTTTTTTTAAAAAAAAAAAAGATCAAACCCATCGATATCGCTGTGGCACGTGGAAGGAGGAGAGTGTGTGTGTGTGTGGGGGGGTAATTAGCGAGAGTGAGACAAATAACAGTCATTCTGCCCTACAATGCACCCAAGTGATTTCCCCACTAAAAAAAAAAATAATTAGCACGAGTGTTGAGCTAATTTCTACCAAAGCAATTAAAAATAATAATAAGGTCTGTTATCCTAATACTAATGTGTAAATTTATTCCATCATCATCATCATAATAATAATAATATACTTAGCAACAATTTAAAAAAAAAAAACCCAGCCAGGATGTCACGTGGTTTTACCTAAGACTGAAATATACAAGTCTTCTCTCTGATTAGTCAGACAACCCGACGAGGTACACGCAACGCTCTGTGATGTCCAATCATTTGTGTTGTTCTAAAAGGTTCACCACAGTCAATGCCCTCATTCAACATAAACATTGAACAATCATAGAACGGAATCGTGTGTAAACAAATGACCTAAAGTGGTGAATTGAAGACCAAACCTTTTGTTTTTGTCAGTTTCGGTCTAAAAACCGGGGGGGGGGGGGGAGAGGAGTGGGGATGGCTACGCCTATGTCGATAACAGACACATTCAGTTTTAATTTTTTTTTAAAATAGATTGAGAGTGACCGTAGTCAATTAAAACAAAAAAACAGATTCAGCGAATGTAGTAATGAATATATATATATATATATATATATATATATATATATATATATATATAGGGAAAATAATAACTATTTCAACGGGAGACGAAATAAACTCTCCGAAGAGCCATACTGAACCAACTTGCGATCAATAGTAGTGGGTGATTCGAACATTTCTTTTTATTCTCTGCTTCGAGAAAATACTTCATCCACAAAAAAACAACTTTCCAAATTCCAAACGGTTATTGGGCAAATAATTCCATTTTTTAAATACTGAGAAATGTGCATGTTATCTATATGGGCTTCGAGAATAACTGAAAAAAGGTGAAGCAGCATGACGACACGAGGCTGGGTACACTGGTCTAGACCCATGTGTATAGTGCCTCAAGAGTACAGACAGAATGCTACCTCCCTAACCCACCCCCAACACACACACACACCCAAAACCGAGAGGCCAGTTCAATAATCAATTCTATACGATCAGTGTTTTTTCATGGCTGTGGCTAACTAAACAGCGTAACCATCTGTTGCCTCCATCGATTACTTTGGCTTATCAGACCAGCGCCTATCGATGCGATGTCCAACACCAACACCACCACCCCCTCATTCCCACCCCCCCCCCCTCATCGAATGCAACACATAACTAGACGATTGGTTCGTTTCCAGGATTAGCGGCTTAAGGAGATGGAATACACTACACACAAGTGAATATGTAAGACCTTTTCAAAAATGTTCATTATCCCTCCATCCCAACCACTCAAAATGAAACACATAAATGCCAGCATTGCAAACAAAGATGGATGGTAAGTTAGACAGACAGGCGGATGAATAGATATCTAGACGGATAGATATAATGACAGATAGAGATACATATACACAGATAGATAGATATATAGATAGATAATAGATTATATATGTAGATGATAGATTAGAAAGATGGATATATAGATAGATTCTTATGTTTTAAATCTCAGAAATAAAAAAAAAAATCTAACATACATCAATCAACACTGAAAACACATTTTTTTCTCCGACATCTTATGATTGTGAATGAATTTATCGTTTCATCGTTAGTTAATTATCAATCAATGATTGTGATTTCATCAACTCCACAACATTAGAGGAAAACAAGAGGGGGGGGGGGAGTAACAAAGCCAAACGTTAAAAGTAGAAACTTTACAAACTAGAAGCTCAAACATTCGATAAGACCTGTGACGTATCGATTAGACACACACACAAACTGGAAGGGCGGTCGGTGACTGGCTATCAATCGACATCATTGATCTGTCCACATCTGTCAAACGTACCAAGTCTGAAAGTTGATTGGGTACATCAGTCATTCTGACAGAATCTAATCGTTCGAAACAGCGATATCGATTTGAGCTTTCGTTATTTTTCTAACGATCTGACCTTTGCCCCCCACCCACCCCCACCCTCTTCACCTAGAACAACATCTGTGAGCGGTTACAGCTTTGACCCACCCCTCCCCTTAACCCTTCTCCCATATCGTCCACGTGATAGATTATTTCAGTTATCGAATGACTGACACAACACATTCAATTGAGAGCTGCAGAGACTTTTCACAAAACACGGGATGAAAGCACGGCATTATTATTGCAGGGCGGAGACTGCAAATGATGTGCCCCGGCATAGAAATCAGAACTAAATGGGCATATTAAACCACACACTGACATACGACTGTATTACTGGACTCACTGGTGATAGTGACTGGACCTATCTGCAGACAACATGTCTTACAATGGACAAATTCCATGTCCAAAACATAGTGGAAAATCTTATTAAAAAAAAAAAAACAATAAAAAAAAAAAACGACTATGCATGATACAGACACTTGGTGGTAACTAAATTTTGTTTTTCTTCCGTCCAAAGAGCAAACAGATGACAATAGATGCAGACTGGACGCTGACAGTGCAGAATTGGACACGGGAGATTTTCTACAAAGCTAAATGTGGAATGACACGGTACATTTCACAAGAGGTACGTTTTGCCATTTAATTGGCACAATTATGTCCCTGTGTTGGTTTCAAGGCTTTACGCCTTACACCGGCACAGAGAACGGGTCATTCAAGGGTGGTGATTCTAAGTGGGGGGGGGGGGGGGGGTCTACATACGGAAACTATCTTTGGACATAGTCTTTCAATCGTCTTTCCTAGAGCAATAGTCATCACGGCAGTGGCTTGGATACAATACGCACATAACTTATTCCCACCAATGAAACGAATGTACATATGTTGCGGACAGAAAGTCAAAAATATCGAATATGTTTTATATAAAACAATATTAAAAACGGAATAACGATATCTCCCCCCCCCCTCTATGTACTTCACACCGTTTCCACAACTCCATTCAACAAAATCTGATGATGATATTGGGTATCTCTTGTCCCCACCCCCCCAACCTCTCCAACTCCCTCCCTACCCGTCTTCAACAATAAAGTTCAATCCAGTCACCTCCGCATCACCTCCCCACCTATCGGTGTTTCTGTGGGACAACCGAAAAAAAAAATGAGGACGGGTTAACTCTTGTAAGATGACACCATGAAAGAGAAGGGGTGGTGGTGGTGTAGGCATTGAATTCTCTCATGTGGAAAAGAAACCGGGTGGGTTGGGGGAGGGAGGAGGAAAGAGATAGAGGTCGATGTTTTGAGGATAAATGTGTGTGTGTGTGTGTGTTCTCCCCACCACCACCACCTGTCATGATGGCTGGAGCAGAGAGGATCGATGGGGGAACACGTGATAAGGCAATACAAGGACTTGAGGAGGGGGGGGTGATACACCGTCTCCTTCGAAAGGCCTTGACACCAGTTTCCCGATAGTTCATTATATAAAATGTGCGCGTCACGTGATCTGTGAAGCCCCTGTAAGGATGAGATTTTGATTATATAAACCATTATGGGTCTGTTTTTTTTTTTGTGCCGGTCTTTTTTCATTACCACCATAACCGATAGTGCAATGTCAATGGAGGCACAACGGGAGCCATTACAACTTTAACCATGACCTGAAACAAACAAAAAAATCCCTTTAGCTCTCACTGGAGATCGAACTCGGGACCCTCACGTCGACAGTCCAATGAAACATCAACCTGTGTGTGTGTTTTGGTTCCCTCTTTTTAAACGTTCAACCCACATGTTTTGATCGACTGGACACTAAGAGTGTCTATATTAGCAATCAATATCTGCCATGGTGCAGTTTGATTGGGGGGGGGGGAGGTTGGATGCATGTGCTCTGTAGTGAATGCATATACTTTCAGGCGACTACTATTTTAAGAAGTGGAACGTCAAGATGGCGACCAGCGATCAGCAACACCAAGATGAACCATTCGGTATTCGGAAGTAGCGGGGGGGGGGGGTGCTGACTGACTTTGTTGTACCCCTGTAGCTCAAACCCGATCTGTTTTGGTCACGCATCAATGATACTTTATGATTAATACCCACCTCTTTCCCCCAAACCTCTACCCATCGCAGCTCCGCCCCAAACAACCCACCGACCCCCCCCCTTCCATCCAAAAGAACCGCAGCAGAGAAAGAAAAGATAGACGAAAAGAGAGGGAGGAGAGAGAGGAGAAAAAAAAACGTCTTCCTGGCGAGAAGATGCGATATCGTTTGGATTTTTGAAACCCGATCGGCGTTATTTGATCCCCAAGCTTAGCCCGATAATAAACATTGGGCCAGGTCTCTTGTGTGTCAAATATAGCAACTGAACGGGAGGGGGGGGGAGAGAGAAAGAGAGAGAGAGAGAGAAGGACGCTCAGAATTCAATCCACCCGTTTCAAAAAAAAAAAAACTTGAGATGGTGACAGACAAGAAGGTCAGAAGAACTTTGGTAAAACATAATCACTATCAATAGATACCGGGAGAGAGGGAGAGAGCTGCTCTTTCTTCCTCTCAGACCCCCACTCCCCTGCCCCTGCTGGCAAGAAGGAGTGTCAAAAATAAAAGGACGAAAGATAAACATAGGCACACACTCACATAACTGGGAAATAAAATAAGTAATAACAAAAAAATGTCATATTATTATTATTATACATAACTTGATCACGTTAGAGAGAGAGAGAGAGACAGACATTCGAACTCCATGCAGGGCTACACACTACTACTACACTAATTCTGAAATGTGTTTCGAGATATTTCACGAACCAGGCTGAATGTAAGTGATTATGTCGTAACGTCGCATCAGGGTCAAACGGGCAATGTAAATAGCTGAATTATTTGAAAATCACGAGACACGGTCTGCCAATGGGAGGGGTGTGGGGGAGGAGTGTGGGGGAGGGGAGGAGGACGTGTCGATACGCCTGGGTGGTCAGACAAGCTGCCACCAGTAAATTTGAGGCAAGAATTAAAGCCAACAAAAAAAAAAGTATTTTTTTTTACACTGTATTCAGGTCAGTAAGAGATTGATTCCAATCCGATAACTGAAATAGGAGAGGTAAATGGTTTAAATCTCTACCAATGTAAACCGTTAGCTGGTCAACATTTAACAACAAGTGGGCCCAATCACGTGACAGTTATTATTTTTTTTTTAAATACCCAGTGAGAATCAACACAGATAACTTTAAAAGAAAAAAAAGTCACATGTTTCGTTAACAACAACAACAACAAAACCAATATAAAATGTTAACATAATGGGCAGTATTACCTCGGCAAGATATGACGTCACAGCGGTTTTTCTTTCTTGGCATTGCGCTGTCTACGGCCCAACACTGCCCGCAGGTTTCCATCAGAGAGACACACACTTTTTTTCACTCACCGGGTTTGAAAAGTTCGATTCACTCATCAATTAAAGGCCCCACTACTATTTTTTGCATCGCGTTCGGAGGGGATGGGATGGGGGTCACACAACAACCTCCACTAACGAAGCAAAGGTGGCGGGGGTGCGTGCGTGGGGGGGTGTCGTTCATCAGCACGTCCGCCTTTAGTGAGTGTAATGAGTTCTGTCCTCAGAGAAACCATTCAGCGGCCCCTTTGTGCCGGCTTCTTTATTTAAAGACTACACACAACCGAACCGTGAAAATGAAAAAAAAATGAAAAAAAAATGAAAAAAGCAGCACACGCACGCAAGCGCGCACAAACACAAGAATCAGCACAGAGGAACAATCCCCGGAGTCAAACCAACGGCCCGTGCATGTTGTGTGAATTGAATCCGACCTTTTTGTTTTTTAATTTGATGATTTAAAAAAAATCTATATAAATAAAACACACTTCGAGAAAGGGCAGATCGGTAAATAAATAAATCAAACGCTGCACATAGGATGAACTCCAACTGGTGTGTGTACGTGAATTCAATAACTGATCAAACGGTTGAAATTTTTTTTTTATTTTTAACAGAAATAAAAAAAAAACCAGTTAAAAACAACATCACAACACGAGAGAGAGGAGCGCTGCTGCCGGATGTTGATTTGTTTAATTCCTCGTCGAACCAACAGGTGTTGATGGGATACTCGATGTTGACTCGATGCGTTCCCTCTCTCTCTCTCTCTCTCTCTCTTTTCTCTCCGTGAAACTAGTGATTGTGTTGCTTGAACCATCGCCCTCTCCCCTCCTGCCTGATCGGCCCGACTCGCTCCACTAGCGACGATTGTGTGTGTTGGCGGCGGACCGCTGTGACTGTCAGCGGTTTGTGGCTAGCCAAATCAGTACAGAACGATCGGGGTACGGGGGGGGGGGGTAACTTGTTTAACTACGGGGTCTGCTCAACCAAGCAAAGTGATGGCGCTTGAACGATGGAATATCCCCCCCCTCCCGCACTTAAATTCAAACAGGACCAAGGCTTCGGAAAAAAGTCCAAACATTATAACATTGCTGTAGTGGAAGAGATGGGGTATTGGTTCTGTGCTATTCATATAATAATAATATATATATATTTTTTTAAAAACGGACGAGATGTCAAACACACTAAAACAACTGATGCACTCTAGCCGCAGAAGATATACAATCGACACGCGCTCTCTACACACATTAAACGCATTTAACACGTATGCAACAACGGCAGACATATGGAAGTATCATAATATAGTACATTTCAACTGCGATCAGATGTATCTTTGGGTTTATGATGTAAACCATTCATTACGCAAATACTATCTAATTGTGACAGTTAAGGCGTTGGTGGACGGAGAGAGAGAAATGTTTGGCAAAAAGGCACTTGTAACAGCATATACCAGGAATAAGGGTTTCGTTAACTTTAGCCATGGGATGAAGTCACACAAAAGAATATGGGGGTGGGGGGAGGTATGTCAGTGAAATTTAAGAACCGAGCAACACTGGCATTGATTATGTGCAATATGAGCAATACCTTTAATAGTACTCATTAATGGAACTTTTTTAAAGTTCTATTTTTTTCCTTGCAATCCAAAAGTTCTGTATTCCCTTCGTGTATTGATTGATATTCAGAACAAATGCTAACGGTGTAGCTATGAAATGGGAATCAATCAGCCCAACTCCAACTCTTCTTCTCCCACAAAGCACCTGTCCACCAATCTCGGCCAATGATCTCACCAACGTGGTCAAATATCTTCCACCCCCAGTCCGCCATCTCTGTGTCCGCGTGTGTGTGTGTGTGTGTACAACCCCTCACTCCTCCCCAAACCCCACCCGTGAGATCTCAATTCTCCCAGAGGCAAAAAAAAAAACAACCCTACTTCGTCGGAAATTGGACAGAAGGCGGCTGGTGGGTAGGGGTGGTGAGGGGGGGGGTCTAGCCGCAGTCCAGCGATCAGCAGTTAATGTGTAGTGAACTACATAATGAACTCCTGATGTCACTAGTTTCAGGTCGGAGCTGGTCAGCCCATCTATCCACCCTTCCCCCGGGCGTCTTCTCTAATTAAGTTGTGGTCAAGCCCGCCTACCAGGTCAGTTATCGCCGTTATCTCAGCCACATCTACATGTTGCTCAGTAACAGTCAATTCAAGACGACCACTGGCTAATAATGACGCGAGGCCATTTAAATAAGAGAAGGGGGGGGAGGGGAGAAAACAACAAACATGGCTGAAGCGTAAGCAATCATCGTATGCAACGGAGGCTGTGGCTGTGTGGTATTGCAGTGAGAGTGAATGGAACCATTTCCACACTTTGAATTTTAGCCACATTCATCATCCACACCCTTCCCCACACCCTTCCCCCCATTCCAACTCAAAGAGTGCTAAATAAGTTGCTCGCCATACGAGAGAACAAGGCGGGCTTGTGTGTATATTTGAACAGCCCAAGAGAAGAGACATCACAACTTCAATTCTAGCATTAACTTAGGACAAACCTGTTGCAAGGATTATATGTAATCCATTATCTGGAAAGATTAGCAAAATACATTTCATCTGAGCTAACCAACCTGTGCAACTGTTTTCTTATTTATTTTTTTTTTCATTTGATGATCCTGAAAAACGTGACCCCAAAAAAAAAAACAAAGTGTAGGCGAGTTTAATTATGCCACGTTACTTTTCAAACACAGTGCATTACAAGTGACTTATTCTACAACTGCTTCAGTAATGTGCGTGCGTTTTGTCGTATTAGGCAACCGACCCCCCCCCCCCCACGCAAGTCTAAAATAACCACAATAGCGACGTAATGCAGCGTGGCCTTACTTAGCCAGAGATTAGCCCGGCTAACAGAGGCCGAGCGGGGTCGAGGTGGGGGAGAGAGAGAGAGATTTGGCAAGTGGCACTTGATGACAATAAGAACCGTTTTCCTGCAGTTCTCGATAACAAGAGTTGGACATAGAACTGGGGGCCGATCAAACGAGGCCTTCACTGCAGACACTTCATTGACTGTAGCCGTTCTATCCGTGGGTCTCTCAATCTGTTCATCTTCGGCCTTCACCCCCCCACTCCCTCCGGTCTTCCAATGATCAACTAAAAGGACACAGTCCGCGTGGTGTGGGAGGGGGCTGATAAATAACAATGTCCCCGATATCAATATACTAAAAATAGGTCGGCGACGCCTGAACCAGTAGGCGTGAACTAAATGTATATGTCGTTATAAGTAGGGCACGCGGACTAAATGTTGTAAGATTCTGCGGACGCGGTCGCGGACCATTGATAGAAATCCGCGGACGGACGCGGACGCTAAATTTCAAGATCCGCACACCTCTGGAATAGACATCCTGATGGTACAATATAAACAATGGCGGGGAGGGGGGGGTGTGAATTAGTGATGCTGCACGGCGTCGATGCACGGCGCATATTGCACATACGTGTTATACAGCGTTATTGCATGACTACTTATGTTGCCAATTTTTTTTTGAGAGACTAAAAAAAAAAAATTGCCAGGAAACATGTGATACGGGCGTATGGAAAGTAACACAACAACGTTACACTGGCCATGGAATTATCCTTTACACTCAACCATCGATCAACCAATCAAACAATATCAGAATCGTTCCCTCCCTTATGGCCGGCATGTAAAGACTCAAATATCAGCAGCAGGCTCGGGCAGCCCAATCTATATATAAATAGTTTTCGTCTTTCTTTATTCAATAATTTATCCTTGAGTTTGTTAAAAGAAGAAGTAAAAAAAAAAAACATAACTTTCTCAATTCCGCTCAAAACATCTACATGAAAAGCGTCATACGTCATTCACAACGAGTCCTCTCACTACTAAAACCATGACTTTGACCCTTTTACACACATCCAAAGGGACGTCACGAATGCCGTATGGTGCACGCCCGAAGGAGTGCGATGCATGGATGAAATGACCTGGTCCAGTAAAGGGGAAAGAAGTACGAAAACTACCCACGTGGCTGTCTATCAATGAGGTAAATCTATATGAACTGTCCTCCTAGTAAGTCTGGTGGACTCAGGTGGAGTCTGTTTACAGTGGTACACCTGCATTTCAAGGAAGATAATCCAATTTCTCTTCGACAATAACCGCTCACGTGCAATTTAAAAAATACATTCTGCAGCGGATTTCAATTAAAACGATCAAGCTAAGCCTGGCTGGCATGTATGGACAGTCACGTGAACACAAAATAAAATAAATACATGTAACATTTGTGGCGGCACTAAACGCTAGGGTGTGATTAGATGGAATTGACCACGGGGAGGGGGGCGGGTGTCAAGAAATGCAAACCCCCCCCTTTCTTCAGCAGTTATCAAACTGTGATGGGACAATGCCGAAAAAATCTTACAGATTCCCATACGATTACCGGATTCCGACACGATTACAGATTCGATTTTACGATCCCGACACACACGTAGATAACCGACACACACGTAAATAACCGACACACACGTAGATAACTAATGAAATTTATAGAATTTTTTTTGAAAATAGGTTAGATTGGGGTCCCATGAATCAAATAACTAAACGTAAGTAGAGATATCCACACACACACACACACACAAAGTTCCAATATTTCTGATTTCCGACCCCAATGAATTGCCCCATCTACATCTTATAAATGTGTGTGTGTGTGTCTGTAGGGGGATGGGGCAACAACTGATTCAAATCAATGCACTTTTACCACAGTTATAATTTGAGCTGAACGAGATTCGGGTAGGTGCTGAGCACGTACAGTGTGGCTGGGGGGTGGGGAAGGGGGGGGGCGACAAGGGTGACTCACCCTAATCTCAACACACGCAGAGAGATAAACTCATACACACTCGCAGTACACCTTTCTCTACACGGCCGGCAGAGCACACAACGGAATATGTAGCAAGGCTTTATAAGAGCAATCAACATAACATTTCTAAGAGAGAAAGAGAGAGTGAGTGAATGAGAGAGGGAGAGAGAGAGATTAAAAGAGAGAGAGAGAGGACGGGAAGATTACGTGGGGATAGACAAATATTATATCAGATGAATTATTTTCAGAAAGCCGGTTATTGGACATACATGATATGGAACACAATAATAATAATAAACAAAAAAGCCAAGCCATGATGTGCTGAGTTCAGTGTGAGAGCAGTAACCTGCCGGTTAGGGTACAGTCGCCAGACACACACGAACCCAGTGGTACACACACACACACACTATTTGAACGGAGGGGGGAGAGACAGGATCTTGCGAGCGAAGGCAGAGAGAGAGAGAGAACCAATGAGGTGGGCCTGGCAGTGCCAGTCACAGATTTACTCTCCAAGGCAAAGAGTTTACATTTCAGCCAAGTGGATGATGGATAGAGAGCGTCCACCCTGGATAACTGTGTGTGTGTTTCATTCCTCCGGCTAATTTGATAAAACACAAGCCCCCCCCCCCTTTTTTTTATAAATACCCCCATCCCTAGTACATTATATATACAATATAAAACAAAAAAAATGATTTTTCCCCCCTATAAACAAGTAATAAATGGACGCTGTGTGGGGAGATACGTGTGCGTCCGTGGGGGGAGTGCCAGTGGAATGGGGGTTGGTGAGTGGGTGGTGAAGTGTCAACATACGTTAAGAGAAAATATGACCTGGGAAAGTAAACCCTCAATGATCACGCTGTAAGTCTTCATCAACTCACCCCTTCGTCCAACGCACATGAGCTCATCTTAAGTAAAAAAATATGCATTTTAAAAAAAAAAAACTTTTTGATAAAGGCCAGCACTGTAACAGATGATGGCGTGGTGGTTTGTGTAGCGCTAAGCGAAGGTAACATTTCCTGACTGGCTGCAAGAGATTGGAGGACTCAATGGACTTGTTAATCAGAAGCGAAAACAAATAACAAGCCAGCAGCCGGACATTTGAACCAATTCACAGTTTTCATTTACAGAAAGAGACAACAACTGTATCCTTCGGGCCGCTAACAAAAGACAATGTGTGTGTGTGTGATGTCCCTGTACGGATGAGATGAAATCTCTTTAATAAGATCCTAAAAACAACTAATGGGACGGTTTATATGGCACCATGCTCTCCTCCCCATCATAGCCGATAGTGCAATGGCAATGGAGGCACCACGGGAACTTTCACCACTTAAACCTGGAAAAATCCATTGGCCATCACCGGATATCGAACTAGGGACTTTCAGTTCGACAGCCGAGCGCTATACCGCACGAGCATCCGTTCTAAATGCCAGTTAAGACCTCCGGTGGCAGTCAGGTCGCGAGCCAGATTGGTGTGCAGCGGGTTGCATTTCCATCCCCCCAGACGGCGCCAATTCAGTAAAGCTTCAGTTCTCCACGGTCTTTTTTGCAGTTTCGGCAACAGTTAACGGTGGTACGCGCGAGTTTAACCAGCCCTGCTTCCATTCAGAATATGCACCTCACCCGCACGCCTCGTGTGGCCTGGGCTCACTCACCACAGCCCTGAACAGCAGGAATGGCTATTAACTATCACCTCACAGAAACAGCGCGAAACATTTCCACAAAAAAAAAAAAAAACTGCCCCCCCCCCCCAATTGACATTAAAGTTACAGATGTAATTTTGTAAGCTGCAAACACCCAGGACAAAGACAGGCACTGTAAAAGCTCTACACGGTATATACAATCTGTCCAGTGGGGGTATTGGTACGGTCAAATTGATGACATTTAAAAAATAAAAAAAAAGTAAATGGGAGATCGGTGAGAGAGGGGAGGGGGGGGGCTAATTTTCAAGCAATTACCTATCATAACAGAATCTGAGATCACACATGACAATGTGTGTGTGAGAGAGAGAGAGAGAGAGAGAGAGAGAGAGAGAGAGAGAGAGAGAGAGACTGAGGAATCTCCACCATTAGACCGGATGCAGGAAATCATAGCTCACCCTTCATCCCCCAGTGCTCAAAATGATCGGGAAAAGGTCAATTAGGAGAAATCAAGTGATCTCGGTCAAAGGGAGCAGCCCTCATACCCTAAGAAGGGCGGCGGCCGATAGACAGTGTGCGACCATTTAAATTGAAGGTCACCACGTCCGTCGTGTGAGAAATGTGCGGCCTGATGATGATGATGATGGTGCTAGTGATGGTGGCAAGTAGTTAGAAGCTGTGGTGCCGGGGTGGGTGGACGCACATCGTAACTGAATGTCAACGAGATGGGGGGATCAAATCTCTTGTAATGTGGGGGGAAAAAGGGGGTTGGGGTAACATTTCAAGTTGCTACAATTGAAACAGTGAATCTTCATTTTCCCCCTCCCTCCCTTCCCCCCCCCCCCCCCGTCATTGAGAATTATTACAATTACAACTTAAATATATTAGAACGTTGTACGGAATTCATTAGGTGATATTTAAAATGTACAAACACCGCCATTGATATATTAATGTTCAGGGAGTGACACTTCATGACCCCCCCCCCCTCTACACCCCCCCACCACCCCCACCGAGCCATATCATAAACCAACCAGTCAGGCCAACAGAGTGTCGGGTCTGGAAAGAGCTGATAGTTACAGATCGCTCACGTACTGCTACACACGATCGTGTGGCGATAACTCGTTCATTTCCTGTTGACCTTTTTTCTTTTTATTTTTGGAGTTGAAACCCAAGTCGAGCGGGAGGCCATTTTATTTTAACAGCTTTTTCAATGAGAGTTTTTGTGGGTGTGAACGTTTGTTTGCTAATTTAACACACAGCCCCCCCCCCCTTTTCAATTAATGGCAACGACCTGCATGCATGCATCGGACTGGTCAAGCGTTTACTGACCTGGGCAGTGGCCTCCACTCTCTCCTCATGTTCTTTGAGTTTTTCCTTCAGCTGTTTAATTGTCACTTCTGAGGAACAGAAAGAATTAACATGTTTATATTAGTTCATGTATATATTAGTTCATGTATATGCATGCACTGAACGAAACTGTAAACACTTAAGGACTACTGACAGAAACTGTTTCAAACAAATAAGCTGTTGGCCTTCGCCTCACACCCCTCCCCTTCCTTTTCCTCCTTTTTCACTTCAATTATGATAAGCTTGTTCAATACACAAATATGAATTATTAAAAAAGAATAGTCCAAAGAAATGTATGGTAATGTATCCTAGTGAAGCCAGTTCTTATGTCCCATTCCCAATGATTCAGTTTCTTCGACATCTATAGTCATTTACTTACTCAATGAATCACCATATGAATCTATGGGTCATTTATTTACTCAATGAATCACATATGAATCTATGGGTCATTTATTTACTCAATGAATTACATATGAATCTATTGGTCATTTACTTATTCCATGAATCACATATGAATATATCGGTCATTTACTTACTCAATGAATCACATATGAATCTATTGGTCATTTACTTATTCATAATCTATAGGTCATTTACTTATTCAATGAATCACATATGTATCTATGGGTCATTTATTTACTCAATGAATTACATATGAATCTATTGGTCATTTGCTTATTCCATGAATCACATATGAATATATTGGTCATTTACTTATTCAATGAATCACATATGAATCTATTGGTCATTTACTTATTCATAATCTATTGGTCATTTACTTATTCAATGAATCACATATGAATATATTGGTCATTTACTTATTCAATGAATCTCATATGAATCTATTGGTCATTTACTTTTTCAATGAATCACATATGAATAAATGTCTCATTTACTAGTTCAATGAATCAGGCATGAATTTGTCTCATTTACTAGTTCAATGAATCAGGCATGAATCTGTCTCATTTACTAGTTCAATAGATCATGTCAGAGAACCCATGCTCTCCCCCCCCCTCCCTCTCATACACTCAAACGAACTAATATAAAATGAACCCGGGACTAACAACAACAATATAACGACTTCAATGTTGAATCGTTCTTTTGTTCATCCATTAGTGGGCGTCGCCGTGAAAGACAAGAGTGTCATGAAGAGCAGCTGAAAGAGTCTCTTGAAAAAAACACGTTGCAGTTCGTTTTAGTATCAATCACATTGAAAACAAAAACTTATTTGAATGTAGACAGAAACCACCCATCCACTCAAGTACAAGGCCAAAGGTCGAACAAGCCCCCCCCCCTCCCCTGAGATCCGCTATCACAATAGAACCAAGAGGCCCTCGAAAAAAAACCTAAGATGTTATCATCGAATCGGTTATGGAACGTCCTGGCACACAGGAAGCGAGACCAAGAACACACACAAAAAAAAAGCCTAATTGAATGGTCTCAGGGCTTTCAAGTGGCGGGCAAGGTCAAAGTTCACCCAATGCGCATCGAACTGGACTCGCGTACTACAAGTTTTCACCGGCACTGTTTAAAGTAATATATACACATGCATGCCGTGTGCGGACCTCAATCAAGTATTCCAGGTGATTAACAACAACCGTGTCCACATGAATGTGGGGCCAAAAGCAGAGGCGTAGCTGGGGTGTGCGGGGGTACATATGTCCCCGGGCGCCGATGTTCAGGGGCGCCAAATGGTATATTTTACATATAATATTATATGGTTTTCGAATGGGGGGCGCTAAAAAGGTGTTAAAAAGGTAAAATGCCCCGGGCGCGAGTTGCCTTGCCCACCCCTCGCTACGCCTCTGCCCAAGAGACCCTTTATTTAAAAGTTTAATTAAAAAAAAAAACTAACATATATACAGATACCGCAAACAACTGATGTAGTAAAACAGATATTATTAAATAGAACTAAGGAATCCCCGCACACAAACACACAAATCATACAGGCACCTAATGCTCTCCCGTGGGTACGTTCAAGGCCATGGCAGCCTCGGTCTTAGTGAGGATGAAAAAAAAAAGAAGGAGGGGGGGGGCAGCAGAAATAAACAAAATTTCATAAGAGGTAATAAGATTTAGAGGTGTCACCTTTGCAGAATAGACATCACCGTGAATATTACGTGAAGAATAGTCTATATAAATAATAGCGGTGAGGGTTCTGCGTTAAATCGAAAGTAAAGAATGAATACAGCAGTATTCCAGTTTAAAATGGTCAAACGTCAACAATAGTAATAAAAATCATGAAAAAAATTGGATCTGTCCGAAACCAAAAAATAGCCTAGCTTACAGATTAAACCTAAGGGAATATAACTCTATGCAAAGGTTTTGCAGGGTACAGCTAGTTAGAATTAATATTAATCACACTAGTGTGTGTGCGTGTGTGTGTTTCGTTTACACAGACATACATGCTCCAATTTTCATATCCAGTCCTGCGCCAAACACATTCTAAACCAGTGGGCACCTCGATATGTACAACTTTATATGGTGCATTGAAGCATTGGTTAACCAGAAACAGATGCAATACATATCAAGGTGCGGTAGAATGCAGATTAGGAAAGGCTGTGGGAGGTCGGGCCAGGCGCAATTGTAGCTGGTGAGAAATAAACTGAACTGTGGCGGACACAGGCCAATGCTGACAATGACCACAGGCGTAAGAAGAGTACTGTCTAAGCCAGACCGGGGATGAAAACGGAAATACTTGAGAAATGGTATGTCTGATTAAGTTTTCCTCCCATCGTTACAATCCATACTTGCTGGGTAGATCAAACGTCTTTATTTAGACCGTCAAGTGCGACCATACACACATGAACAATGCGCATATCTTATTGTTTATTTCGGAGTATTGGGGATGTGAATCATGAAAAGATTATATGTTGTTTTTGTTGTTGTTGTTTTTTTAAATACTCATCAACATATCCCACTTTCTATAATAAAACCTAACTTTTAACCCAGTGATGTAAACATACAACTAGTAAGAGACACTCAATGCTGTAAGGAATGTGTTAACGATACAGCGGATTCCGCTTAATTGTGAAACCGCTTAATTGGGACAGCCGCTTATTTGGGACAAATCTCAAAGAAACCAAACCAAGAAGCCAATAGTAAATTTGTATGTTTCATTGGGACAGCCGCTTAATCGGGACAAAAAGCCTCGGTCCCGGTGTGCCCAAATTAAGCGGAATCGACTGTATATCATTGATCTCCACAATTTGATGCTGATTAACTTAAGGTATTTGTTGTTTTTTTTTTTTGGATATAAGAGCGGTACGGACGGATAGGGTGTGAGGGGGGGGCAGAATCACAATCAGATAACACGCCACGGACAAGTCAGCAACCACAATACGGACAGCCGCGTTGTGGCTCTTCTCGGACGTACGGTGTGTGTGTGGGGGGGGGAGAGGGAAGGGTGGACAAACAAAACTATAATGGACTTAAATGAAAAGTAGCCATCAATTAGTCTTTATTTTTTTTTCTAAATTCTGAAACATATCCTGTACTAATGAACACCAACCACCACGGGTGGTACTCATCACAACCACTTCACAGGGTAACGCGGATAAACCAAAACAGCTTAGCAAGACACTTGTGTCACAACAGTTCAAGTTGCACCATTTTACTATTTGAATACACACACACACACGCACACACAAATTAAATAAGTTGAAAACATTCACACGGCATAGATCTAACGCTAGGGACAAGTTCATCTGGATATTGTCTGGTTTTCATTAGCTCATCTCTCTCTCTCTCTCTCTCTACACGCTCTTCACAGTGTAACCAAATAAGAAAAAAAATTTTTTTTTGAAACCAGTGGTCAAGGCACACTTGAGACGAGGAGCAACACTTCAGAGATAAGTAGTGAAAACATGTAACTCACATTGATATATATATATATATATATATATATATATATATATATATATATATATATATATATATATATATATATATACATACACACACGCACACACACATACTAGCGCTCTGAAAGTTATATTGTCAGAGGCGGGGAGATACACGATGTTACAGTTCTGAATCAAGCACTCACTCGGATTAAATGAAACGCTCAACACAAAAGTCTGTCTTAAATACCTGTTGTACACGCCATGTTTCCAAGCGTTGATAGGTTATAAGGTGTGGCATATATTTATCCGGCGGATCAAGTCCATCTTCTGAAACAATGTCAGTGATTTGTCAATGCGAAGTAAAAGGAGGGGGGGGGATGGTCTAATCAGTATGTTTTTTTTTTTATTTCTTTCATTGACTTTCTTCATCCCTTTTGCATAGCTCGGCGTGACATGGCCGTGACGGTACCACGAAGGACATTAATGGAAATGTTGGGGGGGGGGTGTCAGTCGGTGGGGGCTTGAGCCAGTCACCTGCATCATCACGCCATTTCGGGATCACACAATAATCCAGGCGATAAGCATATCAACCAATAACTGGGTCAATGTTGAGTCCAGATTCTGGGAGATGACGGGTTGTTGTTTATTTGTGTGTGGGGGGGGGGGATTATAAGCACACAGACACACCTACTTACTGGATACTATTCAAGCGTGCGATGACCGTTAATAAAATGAAATGATGGTCTCAATCAATGGCGCCCTGCCGCCAGTTCAATCCATCGGTATGTACTCGCGGTATAAAGACGTGTCATTGTCTAAGTTTAAAGACAGCCGTACAATCACCTGTTATGACAAACAGGGGGAAATGAACGTCAATTTTCGGGGTGGGGGGAAGGGGGGGGGGGCATTTTCCTCAGTCGATCTGGCAACAACCACTGATGAAAGTCGGCGGAAGGCTGGGAATCCATCAAGTGATAAAATACGTAAATAAAAAATATTCAATAAAACAAAAAAAAAAAAGAGAGAGAGACAACTACAGAGAACGACCGATTGCTAAACAGCATAAGTTCATACATATGCCGGTGCTGTACGCCGATTGATTTATCGATCGATCAGTTCGCTGCACAGGCAGGATGTATAATGTAGGGGAATTCGAACAAGTGTCAGCTGCCATTCCCCACACATTCCCGACCCATACTGTTTGCAGTGACCTACGAACTAAATGTTTTGTTTTTCTTTATAAACGGTAGCGGGGTAATTCTACAGCATATATATATATATAATCTTGAACAATTCCTTCACGCTAAAAAAATATTCAGGTCAAAGTGTCATAGAAAGGTCAAGGCCATTGACCCCATTTTTTTTTTTGCTGCAATTTAGGTTAACGTGTAAGTAAAAGTCAGCAAGGATGAAAAAGAAACTGTTTCCAATAACACGCAAATATATAAATATTCTAGTACCAAATTATTCTTTTTTTGGTCCTTTGGTATTCCAAGCATTTGCTTGTCTCTTTCTCTGTCTCTCCCCCCCCCCACACACACACCCCACCTTTCAATGTGTCTCATTTGTAGAGCAAAGTAAAAAAAAAAAAGATAATGTTGATCCAAGTTGTGCAGACAGAAAGTCATGCTTACATATCGAGACATCACGACGGTATAGACTGAACAATCTGAAGTTTATCATTGAGTGCCACACTCCTCCCCTAACCCCGTAACTCCTCTTCCACACCAGCCGCAAGCATCAATAGTATCCGTCAGCCCCCCCCCCTAAAGTGGCCCAATCGTGGTGCAGATGCAAGCAATTCATTAGGCGGAGGGAGGGGAGGGGGGCTGTGGACATACGCGGTACCCAGAACACAACACACACACACACATATTCCGAACTAAAGCCTTGCTTTTTTTTTTTTAAGATAAACCTCTTCTTGTTCTCTTAGTGTTTTCATTCCAATTGAATATATATGTATACCAATAAAGAATTTCAATCATCATAGTCATGGATGGGCTTGAAGATTGTTTGATAGGTATCACGAGATCTACTGCAGACATCACGACATTCTCCTCAGTGTGTGTGCGTGCGTACGTGCGCGCGCGCACCACTTGGTAAAAAAAAAAGTCAGTCCAGCTTCATCGAGTGCGTGCGCGGCGCACACACAAGTTGTATATTACACTGAATGGAGATGGTAAAGTTTGCTGGTGACATGTTACTTTGTGGGCATGCACTGGTAAGAGGTGTCGGTGTTGTTGAAAGCGGGAGGAGGGGGTGTGCATCCTTCCCTCTCCAATTTATCAATATCATTACATTCTTAGATGTAAATGATTAGTTTTAACTAAAAGCTTGATATATCAGCAAAATTTAAAAAAAAAAAAAATTAAAAGTCAGTGACATACATTTGTTGATTTAGTAAATATTCATATCCTATTTCAACTATGTCGTTTGGAAATGCATTTCATCTGTGGTGTTAAAACGAGCTAGAAAAAAAAGAAGTCCAGTAGAATTGTAAAATGTACAAAGATCAATATGAGATGTGTGACCAAAAGGGTGTGTGAGTGTGTGTGGAGACAAATGCAAGCAAATCAAAATTATACAATGAGGTTTTTTGCTAAAGAAAACTTAAGTTTGATTGGAGCAAGGAAGACATAATTTCAAGATTCTTTTAATGTCATGGCGAAAAAAAAAATGAGCTCAATAAAATGTGATTTATAGCTTGAAGGAAAAAAAATGATTTAAATAGCATTTCCTTATATCTAGAAGGTTCAATTTAATATATATATATATATATATATATATATATATATATATATATATATATATATATGGGCCTGGATATAAATGAGTGAAGTTGGCAGCCCTGTAATACCCGTAGAATCACACGTGAGTGATGCACTGAATGAGTGAGATCTGAGATAGAAGAATGAAGCCCATATGGAAACATAGTACAGCATTGTCGGTATACCACTTTATCCTGTCTAGTTTATAATAGATTTATGCCTTGAAATGCCTTGAGAATGAAATGGGTAACTAATGTTTATTTCATATCATCAACTACATTCAAAACCCAATCAATGATATGGAAAGGAGGGAGGGGAGGGGGGCTTTAAGACCCACGAATATCACTGAGTTCAGTGCAATACAAAACAAGATACAAGGACGCACCACTAAAATAGACATGGACAAGCTATGCGACCCGCGAGGTCAAGTCCTTACTGTCAAATTTAAAAGCCCCCCCGTGTGCCCACCCCCCACCACCCCACCCCACGGAGTTTCGAAAAGTTTTGCCCGCCCCTGCACCAGAGAGAACACCGGGAGGTGGGTGCTCCTAAGCGCACATGCCTTACATCCGCCGATGTAACGAAAAGGCGGATAAAGGTCAAAGGCTAAGATTTTCGGAAAGGGATCATCCACAGTTATTTTCTAGACCACGACTTTTTGAAAAAAAAAATATACGACCCAGGGCGGCAGTGGGTCCATGTACGTGCTAACGTGGATTTTTTTTTTTAAAATACATATCTAGATGTTTTTTGGAAGCAACCTAGATATTATTAAAAGCTTTTAAAAAAAATAACAGATCCGAATAACTGTGTTTTGTCATCTAGGTATAACATTTTTTTTTTTACTTTCCACATATTTAGTATAATCTAGAGATATTTGTAATTTTATGGGATAATTCGCCAAGAAAACAACAAAGAGTTGGCAGCACTGATGTGTGCGCTGAGCACGACGTGTCCAACACGGTGTGGGGGTGGGGGGCGTCGTCCACCAGATAGAACCAAAGACGTTTTTTCTTACTCATCCGGGAACAGAAATGTCACACAATGAGCATGGCCAAAGCTTCGCGGACAACTCGGATATATTTATAACGCAGATGAACACACGCGAGATGTAATTTTTGGTACAGTTTTGTTGTTTCATTTTACTGACAGGTGGGTGTCAGATGTTAACAATGTTGTGTAACAGGTGGGTGTCAAATGTAACACTAGTTACGGGACGTGATTGTATGTAAATTAGTTACGATCATCGCCTTGAAGGTTGGGTTCAATTCTAGCTTATAAGGCAAAAAGAATTTTTCATTTTGAAATAATTCATCTCCGATCGTTTAATTTTTCTTCTTTCATCTAAATAGAAGGTTGATAATATATATATATATATATATATATATATATATATATATATATATATATATATATATATATATATATAAGTATTGAGCCAAACAAATAAAACCGTGTACAGACCTGGCCACTAATCATTATCCATGAATAACGTGAAAAGAAATCGAGGAATTCCATGTCAGCGTAGGAAAGCCACCAAAATGTGTGTGGAGTAGTACAGCACGTGTGGTGGCGGTGTACAGAGGAGAAAACACAACACAAAGTCTACGTACTGTGGAGGCGGTGTACAGAGGAGAAAACACAACACAAAGTCTACGTACTGTGGTGGCGGTGTACAGAGGAGAAAACACAACACAAAGTCTACGTACTGTGGTGGCGGTGTACAGAGGAGAAAACACAACACAAAGTCCACGTACTGTGGAACCAAGCTCGCCCCCACAGCCTAGGATGGTCTCTCACACTCGAGCCTATCTCCGAGTGATTTGCTACACACATGGGGGAGAGAGCGAGATGAAGAAAAAAAAAACGGGAGAGGAAAGAAGCTGAGAGGTGGGGGGGGGGGGGGGTCGAACTGGACTTGGAATCTACCGATAAAACTTTTGGATGTTTATTCCATCCATCAGCACCACCCCCCTCCCAATCCTTCCCCCTCCCCCCTCTTCGCCTGGTACTTTCAAATCTTTACAGTGCTCACCTCCCCTCCCCCGGGGGCTTTCCTTTGGCTGTACAACTCAGTCAGGTTGCCCGTACAACTCACCCTCTCTGCTCAGGTTTCCTCAGCGCCGCAAACATTATGCCTCCCCCCTACACACACACACACCTCTCAGAGATACCTCTCTCTCTCCATCTCTGGCACACACACACACACAATATAACAACATCACATCGAGAATACCGATCACCGCCACCACCACCCTCCCACCTTACCATTTTTTTTTCCTCCGCCATCAACCTTACAGCTGTGGCAGCAGCGGCGTCTAGCGAATAAAAACGATTCATCTAGCGAGTTTATCAGGGATTTTGTTATTGTTTATTTATTTTTTTCTGGAAAGGGGGTGTAAGGCGATGACGTCAGCACTCGTGACCTACTAAATATTTTTATTTTTTAATTTTAAAATAATAATGACACCGATGGCCCTTTCTCTATTCATTTCTACCCACCCCCAAATCATTTTGTTTTATAACGCTTTATTCCCATGAGTCCAACGAAGACACAACAAAAATGGCCTATACACAAAAGAAGAGAGCTGCACTAATGAAGTGTTCGCTTGTTTGTTTGTTTTTTTTTTTCGGACCCGCAATACCCGCAGCATGTGAAATAACAGATTCAGGTCAGGAGCAATCGACGCCAGATTAGGCTACTTTTCGCGATTTGGGCTAGTTTTCGCTACTTTTTTTTTTTTAAAAGCCTTGAGCTTCAAAAAAAAAAAGTCACTCAAAGGCACAATGAATGTTTCCATAAACAGTTTAAACATATGTTGGCTACTTATTGCTGTGTTTCGTCAATGCTAAATTAATCCAAAACGTTCTGGCCAACACTGGTTGAAGAGAGAAATCGACGCTGTGTTTCAGACGAAGCACGCTATCAACAACATATTTTTTTTTCCTCTTTATGAAATGCCTTTCCCAGTTACAGAGCAGTTTAATCAAACAGGCTAATCTTTATATATTTATACAGATTTTTTTTCCCCTTCTCTTCAAACCCCCCTCCTGTATGTTTTAGTTGTGCTTTCGGTGTGTTATCAATATACACAAAAAACAAAAAAAAAAAAATAATATAGGAACGCTGCGTTTTATCAACATTTATGGTTTTGATAGAAAGAATCAACACAAGGCAGGACACACACAATCTGAACCTTTGTCTCATCCATAGAACAGAATGACAGATTGAGACGAGAGGAGTTTGAGGGGAGGGGGGGTTGATAAGATACCAGCCCCTCAATGATTCAAGACCAACTCCTTACCTCTCACAAGGCAGGGGATGGAGGGGGGTCGGGGTGAAAGTTACAAAACATGGGCGAGCCAGGCCTAACCCTATGATGAATGCACCGTCAATGATAACAATCAGTGACCAGAACATATTCTATTTATTCAAACCCGGAGAAATCTTCTCACAAAGATGGACATTTTACTTGTGTTCGTTCAAAATATTTTTTTTTTAAAAAAGGACCCACTTCAATGATATCGAATTGGACACAGTATTTGCATTACTTATTATGGCTGAATTCAGTTATGTGAGATTATGAGACAGACACTTGGTATGTGAGATTATGAGACAGACACTTGTTATGTGAGATTATGAGACAAGACACTTGTTATGTGAGATTATGAGACAAGACACTTGTTATGTGAGATTATGAGACATGACACTTGTTATGTGAGATTATGAGACAAGACACTTGTTATGTGAGATCATGAGACAAGACACATGTTATGTGCGATTATGAGACAAGACACTTGTTGGATTCGTTTGAAAAAAAAAAACTTAGATAACAGCTAACAGAAATGAGCTCTCAGTGAACACACCGAATGAAAGATCTAGAACCGATTTTTAAAGAAAAGCACATTGCATATCAGGACAGTATCCTCAGGTTACACCCCACTCCTAGCTGTCACCACACCTAATCCCACAAGAAGGGATTCACTCCATAATTGTGTTCTAATAAGAAAAGAAAGAAAGAAAAACAACCCATCTCGTTTGTTTACAACAGGACGTCGGTGCCGCTGATATCGGGGGGGGGGGGGGGACCCCCTGGTACAATCTTAAAGAGACTCACTCTTACTGTCCAATGTGTCCACGGTTTACGATACGGATGTTGCATTACACTCCAGTAATAAGTTTAATGATGGCGAAGATATATTTGGGAAATAAGAGGGGAGGGGGTGGGGCGGCGGCTGAGTTCTGAGTTTTAAAACATCTCTAGTTATTGATGCCGTCATGTCATCAGCTGTGCCCTGCAGCCTATCAAAACGCTAACGACTCGACCTGATAAAGACAGTTGCTGGCGCCACGGGCCTAAGCAAAGCACCCGCGAGACAAGCAAGGAAAACGGGGGAAGGGGAGAACAGCTTCTTTTTGTTTTATTTCAAAGAAAAGGGCGCGGGGGGAGGAGGGGGGCTGAAGGAGGGGGTGGGGTGGGATGCGAGTCGGCTCAACTTGTAATAAGAAGACCGAGGGTCGCCAGGAACGTAAAAAAGAAATGCTTATGAGTGTGAAAAAACTTCACTGACAACTGTAGGTGCGCTGTTACTGTAAGGTACCACTCACTGGGAGAGGGAGCCATGGAGGAACTTTTTTTTTCGGTGGACGCTGATATGACCGGATCACAGGGGTGCACCCATGTTGGTGTCCGAACAATCCCTCCCCTCCCACCATAGCACAACTCCCCCCCCCCCAGCGGACATAGGTCTACGCAAATACTGTTGTATTTCTGAGTGTAAATTATTACTTGACCAAATCAAAACTATTTCTTAATGGAGAGTCTCTCGGCTGGACCAGGTGGCATGGGCAAACTTTTTGAGTCAAGGGTCACATTGGCCCGCGAGTCGCAATTTTTCCTAAACCATCTCCAGTGCCCCCCTCCCCGACCCCCCCCCTACAACACTTGGTTGCGATAACCCCCACTGCAATAATTATCGGAAGGATGACAACGACGATATGTGGGTAGCCACAGACCACACAGTACAGAAGGAACAACTTCGAATGTCAAAATACCCCTCCTCCCCAACCCTTTTTTTTCACCCCCCAACATCGTCCCATCGACTTCGTCCAAACAGGCAAAGACTGTGACTGTCTGTGTGGTGATGTTTACTTTACGACGTGGACAGGGGCTACGGAAGCAGATAATGGGTAAAAAAAAAGGTAAAAACAATTGTCACAGCTCTACAGTCAATAATGAATGTCAGGGCTTTAGGTGGGGCAGGTAAGTAAACAATAGAAGCCAATCAACTGAACTGGAAAGCGACCGGGTGTGTGTGTAGGGGGGTCAAATATTTTTACTTTTATTTTACCGGCATACCCGCTGCCAACTCTTTAAAACGCGACTGACAAAACTTTCAACGCATGTGGTGTCAATGAAGGCCTATTTAAAAAGAACAAATAAATGTTCACACGGATTACAATTTAGACTTCTTTTTTTTTGAGATCGGTGTCATTGTAATCAACAGCACAACGAATACGGCTTGGTCAAATTGTAAATAAATACAAGAGGGAAAAAAACAATGCCGCAGTGTGAAATAAATCTTTCCTTACATTGATAAAGTTACATTCAATATTGAGTGTAAATGATCGACTGTACGACTGCTATAGTTCCAGTCGTGGCGTGCCCCTTGCAACAAATGCCGTAGTTTCAGAGAAAGCGGAGCAACGAGCAATCATATATAATAATACTCATTTCCAGTCTGCGTTAAATCGAAAGTAAAGAATTAATACAACAGTATTCCAGTTTAAAACACAACCATGAAAAAAATCGGATCTGCCCGAAACCAAAAAAATAAACTAGCCTCCCGATCAAGCATAAGGGGATATAACTCTATGCAAAGGTTTTGCAGGGTACAGCTAGTATTATAAATAATTATCGTCTCCTGGCTAATCGCTGCCTAACTTTGGTCGCTAGACATCCAAAAGAGTCATATCATGAAAAAATTAATAAACATTTAAGACAAACTCGAACGTAATTGGCACAGTGTCGATAAGAAGTGTGCACATCTCTCTGTTAGTTAACAAACATCAGTTTTTTGTCGCAAATAAACAGGAAACTTACAAGGGATGAAATCAAGCGAACGGTGGGGCTGGGAGAGAGATATAAGTAAGTGAACGGAAACTAGATCAGAAATTGATTCCCCGCTCTCCCCCCCCCTCAACGCCCCCCTCTCCCTGATTGTCGAGCGGATCGAACTGGGCTGATTAGACTATGATTGGGCAAAGTGGATCCATCAGCACCAGCAGCTGAGATCCAATACGGAACGAGGCAGCAGGTGCAACACTTTGCCAGCCAATTTACATTCGGGGAAATAGAGCGTGAACAAGTTACTCAGCCATTTTGTCGCGGGGTGTGGGGGGGGGGCGCTGCATTATGGAGGGAGGGAGGGAGAGATCGACCCGATTTATTCAACGGTTTTGTTTGTTTTTTTCAGTTAATACAATCGTCTGCTGATACATCTGGGGCCCAATTTATGGCTTCCGGCATACAAGCGAAGTTAAAGAAGCAACACACACACACACACACACTCACAAATGTTAAGGCATTAAAGAAAAAAATATCAGCCGAATAAGACGTTGCGTATTAAAAACTACACTTTAAAAAATTTGAGATAACAGATATAGGATTTCATCGCCAAGTGGATGTATTAAGGGTAGGACGTTGTCGATCAGATTTCATACACACAGACACACGCGCGCGCGAACTGTCGGCACACAGGTACGAGGCCAATTGTTTTGAATGATACAAAAGTTGGGTAGACATGTAAGGGAGGGCTCGGCGGTGATCGCGTTATCTTAAGGTATGTGAGCCTTGTAGTTCTATTTGATGCGTTCACAGCTTAGCCGACACTGACACAAGGCAATGCAATGACACACGTTATGCCAAGGAACAATACAATAATTTTTTTTTCTTCTTTGCGTGATCTTCTTGTTTAAATTCAGTCCAAAAAAAAAGCAATAACGATGTAACTGCAGGTTTGATTGTATGTTTAGGACACTGTAATGAGGTGAATTCCGGAAATACTACATACAACACGTGTGATGTGCGTTTGAAGCCAGGCACACACTGCAGTGGCTGATTTGATTCCACGGTTGAATCCGGTGCTGTTTTGATGAAGCCATACTGCAAAGTCACTGTTCAACACGTGTCATGTATGTTTGTTTGTGTGTGTGTGTGTGTGTTGTGAGTGGATGGCTTATCTTCAGAAGGTGTGTTTAGACCCTGATCCTATATGAAAAAAACTATTGCTAAGTTGATTTTTTTAGTTGACCTACGACATGTCCCCTCTAATAAGTAACAACACAAGCCCCTCCCCCCCCCTTCCAGCCAATATCTACTCAACTGAAATTCCACTCCCCCCTTCCTTTGGATTCGAGCCTGCAAAATATACCACCTTAGCAATCGGACTCACGGCGCCCAACACCATCGAAGCCCCGAGTGCAGAGCCATTATTATTTGTCCGGAGACCCTAAGCCGAGATATTTTGGGCCCCTACGCAGATACCTCCGGGGCCCTGAGAGCATTAGATTTGACAGATATGATTACTAGGGGATGGCGCTTTGGCAGCGGGGACATCAGTCGTTTGCTCGAGGTTTGTCTCCGCATTAAACGGCTATGCTCGAGTGTGTAATCAGTTCGACGACAGAGCAAGACAAAGTTATGTGGAGCCCGTTGAGGGAGAAATGAGTTTCAAAAGCAAACACTGCAAATATGTTGAGCAGTCTTAATGTCACGACCCTGGATGGATCGGTTGTGTGTGTGTGCGTGCGCGTGTGTGTGCGCGCGCGCCCAGCCCCACTCACACAGATTCCGTCAATCGGTCAAGGGAGACAACATTCCAGAGATGATGTTTGCAGTGAAACCGTTCACTGACATTTACTCCGTCCTGCCCTGCGAGTGTGTGTGTGTGTGTGTGTTGAGTGTTGTGTGTACTGCTTATTCCCATTTACACATTCGTTCTCTTTATGACACATTTGATACAGTCATACCAAAGTTCACCGTTCAGTATTCCTGACAAAACATTAATGACTGATTGCTTCCCTCTACCCCTCGCACACACACCCCCCTCCCCCTCTCACTCTACCACACCCTTAACTATCCACTTGCAGAACAACATCTGCCAAAGCCTTTCCAGAAAACAAGAACAAAAAGAAAAAATATTATAAATTGTTCACATGACATTTAGTGTTCATCCGATGTAATAAACATAATTAGAAAAAAAAAGGGGGGGGGTGAATTTCTTTACCCTCCAGCCAAAACAAACCCCGGGGCCGATAGCGCACACAATCGGGGCAGATTATGATTTACAATAATAAAGAAAAAATGTAAGTACATGCACACAAACATAACACACAGTCGAGCACACAAGGAGACTTGCGGTGGGTGCTCGTGTCGCCATACATTATCGCCGGCAGTGTCAATAGTAATTGATGCAAGGACGGGGGAGGGGGAGGAGGGGCTCCATCAATCTTTCTACAATTCTGAACAAAGATCAACTCCCCACACCATTCAGGCAATATATATGAAAAGACGTATTATTATCTTTATTTATTTTTCTCCGCAAAGAGGATTTGAAAAAAGAAAAGAAACGCACACAGATAATGGTGTCAACTAATATAGTTAACAATAATGAAGGGATTGTGGGGGTAGAGGGGGGGGCGAGGAGAGAGAGATAAAGATTGGGAATGTTTACCACTAAATATCTCCAGGTTTAATAAGCCGCGAGAGCTTCTTTAATCCTTCTCAGTCTGGCACACAAATTATAACACACACACACACACAACACAAACACACACACTGACACAGGACTAGGTCGCAGTGCCGGTAAGTAAGTAAGAGAAGTGTTGCCAGATGATTTCACCGCAAATTGCCCCCCCCCCTCCCAAAAAAAAATCGATCAGGAACCCGCTAAAAAAAACCCGCCAAATTTCTTAATGTGAAATGTCAACATGTAACCCCCCCTGTTACTAAATTTAATGTGCCATTTTTTGTTTAAAATTCTATTTATACAATATGAAAACTCCCACATACGCCGGGAAAACAAAAAAAAACTCCGCCCAAACTTATGGGAATCCCCCCCCCGGCCAATATGGCAAAACTGAACCCTGCGAGCCACGCTACACAGATAAAGAATGAGAACCGTTGACACGAACTAAAGTTATCGCTCGGTTCCACCCACAGAATGACCGTAAAAAAAAAAGGTATCAAATACTCTCGGCTTGTAAGTAGTTTTGCCTCCACCAGTAAACCAGTGCAGACTGTAAGGCATTATCTACAGCACATATTAAAACCCACCCTAAATCTAATAATGGTGGTAATGTATTTATTTTAAAAACAGAACCAACTAAGATCTAAATACATTAAAGTGTGAGATTTAACCCAACACCTTTTGTTGTTGTTGTTTTTTTTTATGTCTCTGCAAAGACGAGGGCCGTTGGCCCGCTGGCACATTTTGTACCCCTCCCCCCTTTTCAAACACACATGGTAACATCGAATGCGAGATACTTTAGAGATGAGTGTAACCCCCCCCCCCTCTTATATTCTCGCTAAGTAATTACAATGGCGAGACTCTAGTACTAAACGGTCAGTCTGATCGGATATTGTTTTGAATAGTCCTATTTTTTTTTTGTTTGAAAGGAATCGAACCCAGGATCATTGCGCTGATGACAACCTGAACACGTGAAGAGATATAATAAAACAGGAAGAGCCGGATCGATAGATAAATAGTTAAAAAAAAAAAAAGAAGACAGATGCGACATGCCAGCAGTTTATGATCCTCGCTAACACAACAAAAGGTGTCCGTGAGTAGGGACGGGAGGGAGGGGAGGGGGTAAAATACAAGGTGATCTCTCTCTCTCTGTGTGTGTGTGTGTGTGTGTGTGTGTGTGTGTGTTTGTGTGTGTTTATTTTATTTTCACCAAATTGAAATAAAAAAAAACAAAGAAGCGAATCAACGAACTGCACAAAATGCACACAAAGGACCGTCACAGGGAGAGACTCGATTGGCTGACTGGACCACAGCCGCGCATAATGTGTTACCGTTAATTAATTCAAATATTCAACACACACACACACACAATACATTTAGAGACACCTGTTATTCAATAGGCTGCACAATGAACCGATACACAGATGCTATCTATACATACACAGATGCTATCTATACATACGCAGTACCCCACATCGGACACACACAAACATAAAAAAAATCTTTTTGTCACTCAACTCCTACGGCTTATTGACGATAAATAAATAATAATGCACCATTTTTTCTACAGGATGGTGAGGTAAATACAATACAAAAGGCCATAATGGAATTTGTTATACATTTTTGTCTCTTATACAAACATAAACACGGCTTTTATTGTTATTAATGATGTGCTGTTATCATACACACATGAAATCACATGAGTTACCAATACTGTTACAACACATGAGGGGAATGATGCAAACAGTGGGGAGAATTAGTTCAATTATTACTTCAATTAACGTTCTTGTTCAACTCAGACTTGGACAAACGACGGACTTCGGGCCAGCTATGGTCCGTTGGGCTGATTGATCAGGGTTGATACGGTCTTCTCCGACTCTCACCCCCACCCCAGTCAACGTTTACATTTAGCATATATAATGCTACTTTACATTAGCTCTTGAACTCATTTTTGAACATCGGTTTCAAACGTTTGCCTGCCCCCTGGACGACATACAGAGACAGTCCAACAACGATATCGGTACTTTAAACAGCCGGGTCACAGTCAAGGGCTGATCATTTCAACAGCTGTCTGCCTAATTAGGAAATGATAATAGCGAGCAGATCGAACGGACAGTGCAACAGCAGACTCTCTCTCTCTCTCTCTCTCTCTCTCTCTCTCTCTCTCTCTCTCTCTCCACTGTTCATTCAACCGTTCAACCGATGGCGGAATGTTGGTGAGTGGGAAGGCAATGAACAATGAAAGGTGTTGGGGAAGGGTGAAACAGAGCGACGACTGATTGTTAATATCTAAGCCGATGTGAGCTGCTGTTACACTATCAATTATTGTATTCAGAATTGGCTAAGTCAGCCAGATGGGGGAGGGGGGTTGAAAGGGGGGGGGTAATTGGAAATTAATTTAGAATTAATCAAAATGCTAATCACCCTCCGGACAAATCAATCGAAACGTGAACAATCAACTCATTTTCTAATTAATAAACACAGAGAAAGAGACAATCCTAGACAAGGGAGAGTACCTGTCACCCTTAGGGCCCGAGGAGTTTACTTAAGGGGCAGTCAACTGTATCCTCTGACAGCGGCGAGTTACACCCCCCCCCCGCCACCACAAACAGGTAAGATAAATCTATATGCTCCTAGTAAATAATAGAGCTCTGGTAATGTGGATGTCATCTGAAGTAATGGACTGGCGGAGGGTTTGGGGGCGGGAGGGGGGAGGGGGCGCTAACAAAGAAGGTGGTGGGGGGGGGGGTTGAAGGATGAAATGGAGATGTTGGCCCAATCGCCGACTCTTCATCTCTGATGTCAGCGGCGACGTTTTCAAGACATTCATTTGTCTCTTTCTGTATTAAAACTCGTGGACGTTAAGAGGGATGCGTGTGTGTGTGTGTGTGTTTGTGCGTGCGTGACACGACAGCGTAACACCAATTTGGGTCAAACCGTTGGTTAAAAAGAAGGCATTTACAGATTGCACCAGTTTTTTTTTTTTTTTTAAATAAGTGGACGGATGGACAGTGGCGTTCAGCACTTAATGCGGTTCCTTGGGCCAATTCATTTGTGTACATCTTAGCTCACAATGAGACAGAAGAAGAACAAAAAAAGAAGCTCTCAGCAGTAACACTGAATGATTGATGACGAGATACGTCGGAGCCCAAACGACGAGTGTTTAAAAGAGAGCCACATAGATATACTAAACACGATTCGCTGACTCAAAGATTGTATTTAATAATGTATTCGTCTATTCATTATTGTAATAGCCACAGCAAGGCTGAGGCGTTTAAGTCTTAGTGAATATACGGCAGTAATAGGACATTATTTATTTTACTATCTGTACCCTGCAAAACCTTTGCATAAACTTGCCAATTTTCATGCCTTAAATATCCAAAATAATTAATTACAATAAAAGTACCCATTGAGATGGAGCGAAACCTGTTTAAGAACATTCCCCATGTAATTTTGTGTACGTGTACCCAGTGGCGCAACCAGCAAAAAATGCTGGGGGGGGGGGGCTCACATATTGAAAAAAGACAGTTTGACAGTCTTTTTTGTAACTTCATAACGTAAATTATGTATTGATGATTTGGCCTGGGGGGTGGCTCAAGCCCCCCTCTCCCTGCCCACCCCCCTGTTGCGCCACTGCGTGTATCGAATTTCACGTTATTTGGTTGTCTGGATCTTGAGTTTTAAGGGAACAGACAGACAGATAGCAAATGCGTCTTATAAGTATAGAGAAGTATTGCCATCTACCGAATGACGGCAAATGTAATTTTTAAAGAAAATACAATTATTTATTATCTTTTCATAAATTACTTTTTGTTTATTGAGTTTCCCGTTTCCGGTTTCATATTCATCATCATTCATGATAATTATCAGTAATTTTCTGATCTAATTTCACTATTAAATTTGTAAACAAACTGACATTACGAATCAGTTGACGACAGAAGTGCTCAATGTTCAATTTTATCTTTTTTAATATATTATTTTTTAATAATATCGATTAAATACTTGCTACAGAATTACTATATTCTATTATAGAATTAAGGGGGTAAAATGTGTCTTTCGGTCATATTTTGTCTTGCCCCTCCTTAAATTTTCGAGGGGGGGGGCGCTCCCCCCCTTGAATTTTGCCTTGCCCCCCCCCCTTAAAATATTTCGTTCCGCCGCCGGTGGCTGAAGGTGTTATTTAAGGGGGAAAAAATGTACAATACAGCGTGTAAATACATTTCTAATCAAGAGATACGACATACCAGCTGCCATTTATATTCGAATGGTTATGTGATACAAGATGCAAAGCTTGCATTACGACTTAATGTTAACGAAAAAACGGCAGGCCTCAAAACGTATGGCGGTCAATTATTCGCTCAAGTGAAATTTCGTTCAAATAAGATCTCGCTGGAGTAAAATTTCGTTCAAGAAAAATGCTTTACTCATGACCAATTATTTTTTTTTTTATTATTCGACAATAAATCTTCACAAGGCCACGGGGCGCAACCCCCCCTCCCCCCGTTTTAAATGTCGGACAACAACAGCAACAACACACACATTCACACAATTATAATTAAATATTAGATAGATCAATAAGACTAAATTTCCGCAACACCTTGCAGCAAGTCCAATGATGGGAGAGTGGGGGGGGGGGGTAGGGGAGCTGCGTGACCAAACAGATTAAACAACTCGTCGAACAAATCAAGCGGGGGGGGGGGGGGGGTAGAAAGCCTTAAGTACGAATATGTTATTTCCTTGCTGCCTGCAGCCACCAGCAGCACACATCCACAACAGTGTAATCGGAAGGGGGGGGGGGGAGAGCAGTGTATAATGAAAGGAAATATACATAATAATGAGCTGGCTATTGAGCGGGCGGCGTCGTTAACAACTGTTTACAATAATCCATACACACCGATGGGCTATGTTTCAAATAACTGCACTAACCCCCCCGACACAAAACATGACTAATGGGACTGAGAACGGATCAAAGCTGCTTGCTAGCTTGCTGCAGCTGCTGCTGCTGCGAAGTCTTGTTGTACAACATTTTGTGTTTTCAATGTGACAGAGTGAACCAGAACGATGCGATGGCAGAAACATGACGAAAACTCCTTGCGCTGACACCGGAAAAGGGGAGGGGTGGTGCATTACAACACTAATGACTATCAGGGCACGTAGAGGTACCTTGCAGCTACCATTGTTACAAAGACAATCTAAGAATAAAATATACATCTCGTGTTATACTGAACATAAAAAAACAAAAAAAACGTTACATTTTTTTCGCGACCAGCAAGAGAAATTTTTTTCCGCGACCTATCCTCAAAGAAACCTACTAACAAATAAAGAAAATAGAAGCGCCATTAATTTAATTAATAGTAGTTTTTCTTTTATTACTCTTTGACTTTACAGATTATATGATCACACTTTAAGTAGTCTGCAGCATGCATAGAGTTTTGATGACGTTCATCTCGATATTTCTAATTATCAATTTCGTCGCCACACACACCTGAGAACCCGTCCGTGAACCCCACACTTTGAGAGCCGCTGCTCTTCATCATCGCCAAAACCGGTGCTACAACAGCCATGGAAGGGTTACGCTGAGAGCATAGAACTGGGGGGGGGGGAACTATGCCGTGCTACCCCATCAAATACGGCCATCGCAACAAAAAGCTAACCACCATCTCTTAGATATCTCAAACCAAGTTTCCTGTACTGCTACGATTACGTAGCGTCGTTCCAAACCATCCCGAAGGGTGCAGTAACGCCGCAGGTGGGACAAGCGCAACTGGCTTCGCGACGATCTGAACCCACATCTCACAAACCCGAGGACATCCGAGCTTATTTTGAGAATATCGGATTCACAACCAATTCAGATTACGGCTTACGTTCGTCAAACACCCCGTCAAGGCGTCCCTGGAGTCACCAAATCATTCTGGCGGGTTACAGTTTTGTCTCCGTTTAAATGTTTTATTGAATGAATCACTGACAGCTAGAATAGTCTGAGGTGACCCCGGCTGTAAATACATTAAAAAACGAGCACAAAAAATAGCACCGATTGAGACAGTCATGGGTAAACTACCGCCCGCAGCCCAATCAGGCCCGCCGGACTAATTGATCCGGACTGCGGCCCGTCATTTGTTTCTTAGTGAACAAGGCACTAGAACCTTCTATGTTATAAAGGTCTACCTTTACGGTATAAAATTGGTTCATGTCATCATCGGCCCGCCGGTTACATTTATAAAAAGCCCAATGTGGCCCGAGACTCAAAAAAAAAAACAAGTTTGCCCACCCCTGGTTTAAGACGTGGTAGGGCATGAGCAATTATTCATGGGGCCTGTGCATGTTACAAGCATGAATCGATTTCTATTGTTTTCATTTCAAAAAAAAAAACCTAGTGCACACGTTTTGTAAAAAAAAAAAAAAAAAATGCACATCAGTTAATGACATTAGAAAGTATAGGCCTACATATCCTAATTAAGAAACGACACGAATTCTTAATAGGACCAGCTTATCAAGTGCTCAACATTCCATCAGCTAATGCATTCAAGAGCCAGTCAAACCAGGGCAGACCCCGGGGGGGGGGGGGGAGAATGGATGTGTTATTACCTGAGCCAGAGAGAGAGAATGTCGGTTCGATTGACCGGACAAGCAGAGCCAGATGTTCAAACAGTCTAGACTGCCAGTCATCAAGTTATACACAAAAAATGACATAGATCTCTGTTCGTGATCGCTCAAGTCAACTGTACCGGGTGGGGGGGATGTTGTTGGGGGCGGGGGATATCGATCTCCCTTGTGGCAATAGTATGAGAGTAGGATCACTAATAAAAAGCAATGGTCATGGATCTTAGGTGTAAACAGGTTAACTGATCTGATCTAGATAGTAAACAAAAATAAAAATATAGCCAATACGGAACATCATCGGGGGGGGGGGGGGTCAGATGAAGAAGAGAGTTCACCTGTTGCTGTAGCCACGGTTACTCTACGGCAGTCTACGCCGGGATCATGCGGCGAGTACAATGTCCAGCCACCTTTACTTTCCCTAATAAATGGTCGGGTACCTGTTTGTAAGTCGGGTGGAATCCATCGGAATCGAGAATAGTCCCGGCACTCACCGGGGCTACAACTCTGGACCTTTCGGTTTAGCAGTCGAGCGCTGCTGCTCCACCACACGATCTGATCATAGAAAAGCCCGATCTGTGTGATGGAAGTTTGAATCCCAGGGGGGGTGTCAGCTCCCTACGGCCTCTGTGGTGCATCCACAACCATTTCTGCCTATGATTGGGGGCGGTCGCAACTGATTGGTAACTGATTCCAGAGAGAGAGAGAGGAGAGAGAGAGAGAGAGAGACTCAAGACCTATCATGGACCCAGCTCGCTCACTGAGTGATTCTAAATGAGTGATTCAAACAGAACAAAGTGTGATTCGGTGGACCTTACGTTGTGAGACCGACGACCTGCGTGCTTCATGTTACGGGTTACGAATCCAAGTGACTTTCAAACTGCCTCCATAGTGAGTACATAGTCACTGAATGGTGGGGATAGGTGTGTGATATTAAGTTGTAAAGATATTTACAAAGTCAAGAGATAAACTTCGTCATCTTTTCAATGAGTCTAAATATCAAATGCGTTGAAAATTGACCGTTCTCAGTAGAAGTAGCATCTACTATAAACACAACCAGGACTATCACCACCCTTCTACTCCTCTGCCTGCCATCCACTTCTTATGTATGTATCGTGTCACGACAGGAACGACTCGGTTGCACACTGATACACTTCAAAACGATGTTTTATTATTTTAAAGTGTTTGTTTCCAGTCTCAACAAAGTATATTTAAATAGATATTTAAGTCAAACAAACACTGGACATACATTAAAAAAAAAAAAACACCATAGTACTTTTTTTTTTCCTTCCTCTCTCTCTCTTCAAAAAAACTGCCCTTCCCCCCCGGGACAGATAATGGGGGTCATGCTCGGTCTACTGAAACCAGCATTTATCAAAGTGGTGGTCCGGTGGACCATGTCCGTGGTGAGGGTCGGGGGGGGGGGGGGAGGAGGGGGCGCAACAATGTCCGCGGTGTCAACAGTTGACTTACGATCGGATGAAGCAGGACGGTGCGTGTCCACTTCGGCGACAATCAATCACATGAATAAGAGGTAAAGCAAATGCCCAGGTGGATACGTCATGTCCGTCTCAACACGGGGGAATGAGGAGAAACACAGAAATAATGCATGACTCTCGAATACAGTGAAGCAAAAAACAACAAAAAAAAAAATCGTTTTTAGCACTGTTGATTTACTTCAACTTTCATAACTTTTTGGACGACTGGGTCAAGGCAATTTAGTATCTCCAATTTAGTTGAAGTCACAGCCACGACTATTAATACTGATAATCGAACTCTCAAATTACCAAGTACAATATCGTGTGTTCACTGGCGCAGCTATTTGTCCCTGATACTACGCATTCCTGCATTCTTGTGTGCGTGTGTGTGTGTACAGCGATGGTATCTAGCGGAGTCTTCTCCAAAATGTCCTCAATGAACTCTTCATAGCTATCGAGCAGCATCAAAGTATCATATAGATTCTTTATTGGGGCATTTGTTTTTTTATTCAATGATGTTCTTCGCACGAAACAACCGACACACACACACACCACACACAAATGTTTACGTTGTTGGTCCTCAATTATCAAGCGTCGGTCTCTCCCCCTACCCACACATAGCCCGCGAATTATGTCTACTTGAGCACATCGTTATCATCACAGAGATGACTCGAGTTTCCATAATGGTGATCTTCTGTTTCTTCTTTTTTTAAATCCTATTTACAGTAAAGCAAGGGGAGGCGATGAAAGGAGGGAGGGGGGGGGTCCTTGGTCGTCGTATCATTGTTTTGGCCCAGATCGCAGTAAACTAAAGAGACCATTAACAAGACACTTAGGCAACAGGTCTTCAACAGGCGTGCTTACAATTACCTACATCAAACAATTCAAATATGTAAGCAGCTAACATTTCGAGATGGCCCCCCACCCAACCGCTTGCAAACACATCCCTTCCTCCCCCCCCTCCTCCCACCACCACCACCACTTCCTTGAACACGATTAGTCTAACGAGACGGTACTTGGGACCATCTAAATGTCTTCACGGGGTCTCAAACTGGCCATATTCCCGTTTTATAACCGTTCACAATAAAGGTAAAAATGTGATAAGTTAAAGGAACAATTTAAAAAAAAAAACATATGATGAGACGTTTTAAAACGGGCACTTCAAATGAAACTAAAGAACATCCTTTTATTTGTACACCTGAAGAATACATTTAACTCAGTGTTAGCATTAAACATCTGTCGATCCCATACGCTACTAAATGGGGGATGATCTTTGCAGTTCCCTTTTATCCATTAACTAGTAGTTGCCCGTTGCATTCGCAACTAAAGGTTTTATCTCAATAAAATGTTTAATATGAGAATAATCATTCATAAACAGAGGCGTCTGCTAATTCGATTACTGCTAATTCGATTACAATCACAATACATCAACGAAATTTTATAAAAGCTTAGCGTCTGGATATAATCCAAGGCAAAAAAACGGGGACAACCAATCTAAAGGATTTTTGGTCTATTGCAAGTTTAAAAAAAGTAGGGAGTTTTGTTTCAAAGATTGCCTGAAGTTTAAAAACTACACGCAAACCGGCAGCAAGACTTCTGGTCTTACTGCCAGGCCGAGTAACAATCGGGTCATTTACTATATGCTTAGCAATGTAATATTTACAACTGGCTGATTACTTGTCGAGCTTTTTTTTTTTTTACAAATAGTATACATTTAAATTATTTTAAAAAATTTACTTAATTGATCTGCTGCAAATGTATTGTGCGAAAATTTTGTCTTACTGTCTTCTTTAATAGTAACTATTAACACGGATTTCCAAGTGCAGAATTTTTTTTTTACAAGTATTTTATCCCGTCGAACGACGGGTGGAATTTTATATTATTTACAAATAATACTATTGGTGGAACAGAAACACACACTTGATAACAGACAGCTGTACCCTGCAAAGCCTTTGCACAAAGATAGACTATTGTAAAGCCAGTGCCGAACCTAGGGATTTGGGTGCCCGGGGGCTTGACCTCTTTTGGGGCCCCTGCATTTTGACATTCTATACCATGACATTAGATTGTGTACTTAATATTTCGATTTTGGACCCCCCTCCCCCACCTTAGGTACGGTACACCTCAGTGTTCAGCTTTGATACATTTTTTCAAAATATTTTTTTTTAAGTTTTGAAATAGTTAAAAATCTAATTAGTTGTTTCTTCTTCTAACAACATCCTAAAGGATAAATTATTTCAATTTAAAAAATGTCAAAGAGATCTAATTAGTTACTTTTCATTAAAACAACCAAAAGGATAAATTCTAAAAAAAAACAACAAAATATAAAAAAAAAATGTTCCTGTGAGGAATCGAACCTGCATAGTCAGCATAGAATGCAAGTCCCAAGTTACTTAGCCATTCGGCCACCGCGACACACTCAAATGAGAAAATGTAAATGAATTATTTAAAGAAAAAAATTGCTCGATTATTAATTCACTTCCACTTGACTTATTTTAAGCCTATAAAATCTTATTTTGTAGCTTAAAATACATAAAAGCCCTATTTAATTAAAACAAATGAAAGATGATAATGTGCCAAGGCAGCAGCTAGAGCAGGGGTGGGGTTGGGGGGGCAATCTTTTTTAGTCTCGGGCCACGTTGGGTTCGTACATTTGACCAGCGGGCCGCACCAAACACAGTAGGATTGGGTGTTGACAATTGACAAACTAAAAAAAAAGAGAAATTCAAGATAAACATCATTTAAAAAAAAAAAATACCATGTGCTATGCTGAAACCAACGGCGGGCCGAGGGCCTATCAAACAATCCGGCGGGCTTAACATGGCAAATGGCTGAGCTAGAGGGGCCAAACCTTACGTATAAGCAAAATTATATGCATACATTGTTATGAAAAACGGGCAAAACATAAACCAGCTATATAGCCAGCTCGTATGCAAGTACAATGCCGTTTTTTTTTTTAAATAAAAAAATTCATACCAAAACGTTCATTTACCCCCCACCACCCTAATCACTTCTCTTAATCTGTACAGTGACCTCCCCATTTTTTTTTCTTTAAAATACCCTCTCCCTATGTCACAACGTTCATTGTTCCCAGACAATAAGACGACAACAACATATAAAAAAACAGCCAACATAGCTATAAAAAGAGAGAGAGATAGGGGGGGGGGGAATCTTGCCATTTCCCCGATATGACACCAGGTTTAAAACAATGGATGGTGGTATGAAGAAGGTAATATTCAAGTGATGTAAGCAATTAGACGCCAAGGCAGGCCAATAAATTAAAAATAAAATAAAAAAACCCAAGTCCAGAGGATGAATCCCCCCCCCCAGTACAATAATTAATAAACATTCCACCGAGTTCCCAATTATAACTTTAAGTTCATGTCGCCTGGCTTAACATACGGCATCCGTCAAGACTCCGTTATATTTTCCCTGTACCCCTGGTATTCCCCCTCCCACCTGGCCGTAAACAAGAACGACTGTCAGATTGTTCACTGCCCCTCTCCCCCCTCCTCAAACTATCTGCTAAGAAGACGCAGAAGTAGAGACAAAATTGCGATCCTGTTCTCCCCATATAACTATCCAACAACACTTGTCACCAAACATCTTCAAGAAAAGTTTTCAAACTAATGAGACAGTAGTTCACACACACACACACACACAAGCACATTGCCATTTTAAAACGTTCACATTTTTCATGTCTTTCACCTTATAACCTAGACCCCCCCCCCCCACATCAGAATGAAGACAAAACATTTTTTTTAACTGACAAAATCCAAGCGCCCCATAGCCCCCCCCTCCCCCTAACCCACTCGCCACTTTTCAACCGCTACTTCCGCCTATAACCTTTAAACGTATTAATGTGTCCTCTGGTTGAACAGACTTTGTTAAACGGAAGAGTGGAATTAACACAGTTTCCCTTTCGAAAAGTAAATTATTTATTTTCTGTGTGTGTGTGTGTGTGTGCGTGGTGTGGTGTGTGTGTGTGTGTGTGCGTGCGTGCGTGCGTGTGTGTGTGTGTTAGTCCAATGCCGCACTTCGATAACTTTTGTGCCCCACCCACCACGGTGAGGGTAATTTTCTTCAGTCTGAAAAGCGTTTTATGACAGCATCCAACTTGAAACAAAAAAATTACACTTGGCCATGGTGACATGCCCCACCTATGAATTTCTAAAAATGTCATGCCTTCAAACATATACAAGAACCCTTGTGGGGAGCTTTACTGGCTTGATAGATGTGAGTCAGAGGAGTCCCAATTTTCAAAGTTTGAAGGGCCCAATGTTTCCAAGCGGTTGGCCAAATAGCATTTTTGCCTGGAGCCCCCAAATTTACCTTTGTCAAGGTCACGTATTTTTGCGCAAGGCCCCCAAACACGCAAGAACGGCACATTTTTGCATGTGTGTATGCAATGCCGACCAGGCTAGGAGCCACTGTCTTCAAATAACGGCGATGGTGTAGGCAATGCCGACCAGGCTAGGAGCCACTGTCTTCAAATAACGGCGATGGTGTAGGCAATGCCGACCAGGCTAGGAGCCACTGTCTTCAAATAACAGCACTGGTTACCACTGTAATAAAAAAAACAGCTAGTGATCCCCCCAACAGTGTACATGTAGAGTGTGTACACCTAACCCCATCAGATATACAATTGTATTAAGTAATGCGATCGGTAAGGGGGGGGGGGAGAGGCGACGGTTTACAAAGAGGAAGGAAAAATTACAGTTTTAATGACAACGGGAATCATATTTAACACGAAATTACGCACTCAAGTGGAAGATGTATTAATGAAACCGAGCGACTTTGTGTCTAAACATTAACACATTTAAAGAGGGTAGAGGGGGGGGGTGTGGAAATGTTTGAAAATTCTTAGTATATACCGAGAAATTAAATATTTAGCTTTGGTATCATGAAAGCAGTACACTTCACAGTTTTGAGAAAACCATCGGAGTGGTATTGTGAAAAAAAAAAAGTTTCAAAATGCCTGACAGTGGTAATTGAAAACTTAAATCACTTGGTGCATACACACTTGTGTTGTAACTTTTTTTCAAGAAGACCGAAACATAATTTGCTTCAAGTGGTCCGTCCCCTCTCCCTCCCTCTCACCCCCTCATATACATACATACATACATACACCTACCACCTCCCCTCCCAACAGACGGCCCCGTTTGTTTGTTGTGTTTATAAAGATGGCCACGTCTCCACAGTCCACGACTCTCCTCCTTCCATCCAATGAAAACTTTGTTCTATAATGCGTGCGGAATGTATCAGACGATCTCACACACACACACACATAAACATATCGCAGAAAGCGTCGATTATAGTTTGGGTTTATATTTTTAATAAAGCGATGAACAGCCATCAACATTTGTGAAAGTTTCATATGAAAACTTAAAAAAAAAACTCAACGGAAGGTCAGCTGAAGGGGATGGACCTAGACCTGATTCATCCAACAAGCGATATTAACTTTAAAATTTGTGGAACTAACGAAGCTTTTCTTTCCGATTAGGTTAAATCAGTGGTCGGTAAACTTATGAGCCAAATATGAACATTACAACAATTGAAAAAAAAAATTGAGAGCCAAATCTGCTTGTTTAGTAAACTTTTACTACACTAAATTTTATTACACTTAATAAAACTAAATGCCAGAGCCGCACTTAATTAGCCAAAGAGCCACATGCCGGAGCCGCACATTGCCGACCACTGTGTTAAATCAACTAAATGTTCTGGTAAAGGGGGGGGGGGGAGAGAAATATGCAAATAAAAAAATTTAACTTCGATTGATAAATATTTTTTTGTTCCTTTTTTGTTTTTAATCTATGAATGTTTACCAGCTTTCACGTCTCCAATGCCAACTAAAAAGCTAAATAAATATTTATGACTGTTTCATTCTGTGTTGCTGAATGCTGCTTTATCAATAAATATAAACAAGCAATGCATACACATTGTGGGGTCAATGAAATAACTGATCTGTAAGTATATTGTGAGGATGTCACGTGAAAGGGAACTGAACAAACCCTCAATTCACGAGTAAGACCAACTGTAGGTTTCAAAACGTGCACTAGTACACGTGACAAAATTATCTTCTCTTTGACTATTTGTTTTATACTACCAGGAGTGGAGACATAATATTTTGCTAAGCTCGCTCTCTCTCTCTCTCTCTCTCTCTCTCTCTCTCTCACTCATTCTCAGGCACTTTCCTTCTCAGCCACACCCCCCACGCCTCCCGTATACAATCACCCGTGACCTGACTAGGTTTACAAGATCAAGTTATGAAGCCCACCTCTACACACCACAAGACCCTCGACACACAAGCTCGACCTTTCCATCTCCATCTGACCCTGGGATTCGATGAAAGATTACTTAAAGATTGATGCTGGTGGATGGGGGGAGGGGAGGACCGTGCGAGGGGGGGGGGGGTCGGGTGGAGGGAGAGAGGTGGGGGATGGGAGCAAGAGAGAGTCCCGTGTGATGTCTGCTGGCTGCTCACGTTATTTTTTTTAAGTTGACTTCGAGGAAGGGGGGGGGGAGTACGGTGTGAAGTTAACAGTTATCTTCAAAGTGCGGGGAAACAATATGCATACACACACATACATACACACACACAACACAGCTTATTCAACCAACAATGTAGTGTGTGGGTATTTTCTTTCATTTATCCATCTCACTGTTTACAAAACACATTGTAAAGGTTCAGGCGCAGTATGTACTTTTTTTTTTTTTTTTTTCAATTATTTTACTGAGGCGAATATTGTTAAAAGTTATATCACTGGAGTTAAATGTAGCGAAATAAACAGTGCCCCCCTCCCCCCATCTTGCACCAGAGATGCGATAGAAATCACCATAAATAATTGAAGGAACTTATTGTATCTGCTACTACGTGACTAGAATTGAAACATTCTTTGTAAAAAGAGATGTGTGGGTGGTGGTGGTTTGGGGAAGGGAAGAGGGGGGGGGCAAACTTGTCTGACTTGGCAGACTGATATAACAAGAAGGTTTTGATTTGTCAAAGTGAATCGTGAATGGTAGTAGACCCGTAAACCTACATAGGGACAAACGCAGTTCGTATCTTATGGTTTTCATCAAAGTGTCCCCCCCCCCCCTACACTCATCATTCACCGGACATGTCTTACATTTCTTACAAAACAAAGTTGACACAATCCAAACACAGGGAGAACAAGAAATAAATTGATAAGTAAAATAATTGAGTTTCCCCCACTGTGATGGACACACACACACACAAATCAGAGAAATCAATTTTATCCCCCAAAGACTCATTTCCAAAGTGTGACTCGGCGGCGTTGGACTAAGAAAAATGTGCGCTACCAAAAAACAGTCCAGATAAGAGGTTATGGAATCCAGAGAGGAAACACACGTTGTCTTCACTAAATGGGCATCACAGAGCACCAAAGATATCTAAAGTATTTGAGTTTAGGCCAAAGTAGAAATAAGCAACACCGTTTCTTCTCAATCATCAACTCCACAAAGTAAACAAAACAATAAACGTTCGCAAAATAAATGAAGTGTTTGTTGGTATCTCCATCGGAGACATGGCAAACAAAACGGGTTTGTATAACTGTTTTACGAGGTCGACAATAGTCAGTAATTATTACACTGAAAATGAAATATGTATTGACGATCAACGATTGGCAAGTCGGTGGTAAAAAATGGACCATCGGAGCGGATAAAGTATAGAATTCATCTGTTTTAACAGTCAATGCATGTTAAGGGATTAAATGGTTAGCACAACGCCCAGCCGCATTGCAAAACACTTTCACAAGTACCTGGGAAAATTCCACTGGAAGGTGAAAAAGAATGCCAAAATATCACAATAAATAATAGACATTATGTAGAATTTAACACAAATTATTTTTTTTATTCGAGCCTATCTTTTTAGAAGTCAATTCTATGTCCCAGAAAGACATAAAACAGTAGCATATAACAAAGGACAAGTAAAGACAATATTATAACACATACCTTTAGCTCCCGCAAGGAGTTCAAGTGGTGAAAGTAAGTTGGGACAATACAACAATATTTTCAATGAAGCCCACATTGAGCTCGCATTTGGAAAACACTGACAAACTAGCTAGAAAAATTACGTGTGCGTGTGTGTGTGTGTGGAGGGGGGTGTTAAAAAGAAAATGATATAAATTTAAAGGAAACTCATATGTATTATTGTGCGTGCAATGTGTGTATGTGTGGATAGGGAGGGGAAAGGGGTGGGGGGGGTAAAAGAAAATGTACAACAAAAAAATCAATAGTAACAAGGTCAGTAACAATCCGGCAAGTTGTTGATACTGTAGAACCAAAAAAACTTTTTTCCCATTCTAGCCGGTGTTACTAAGTGTACCTCCTACGGTGCCATGGTGAAACTATCTGGCCCGTGTTGCCAACTAAGACAGCCATGACACAGGTAAATACAACCCATTCAGACGTAATCTCTATCTACTATAGATGCGCGAGTCTTTTTTTTTTTTTCCTTTTTTTATAAAACCTGAGGGGGGGGGGGAGAGAGGAGAGGGTTATTTCAACAACAACTTCCCCTTCACTTAATCAGGACAACTTGCACGAAGGAGGAATGGAGGGAAGAAAAGGTAAACAAGGTATTTGTTTATTTCTGGCTTTGTATTATCAACTTAGCGGGACCTACATAAATAGAAGAGAGACGGCTATCGATTCTAGTCCCCAAAAAATTTTTCAACATGTTTCTTCTCTCTATCCTAGAAACAAATATTTGTAAGATCATCATCACTGAGCTACAACTCCATGCTGTTTATTGATTCCGTGTTCCTAATTGAACAGGACAGCAGGGTGTATATATGAGGTGAGTTAATATTATTGGGGGGGGGGTCCTTTCACCTGAAACTAACCCAACTTTTTTGTACGCTGATGTCACCTAATCTACATGCCTAGCATCTCTGACTCATTCCTTGCCCGCCCTCCCCCAACCCGGTTCCAACACACAAAAAGATAAGACTTTTTAAAAACTGTTTATTATGAAGAAAGAGGAATCAATGATTGGAGGGGGTCAGGTGTCTTCTGGAGTGCCTGCTAAGCAAAGGGGGGAGATAATTCCACACACACACACGCACACATACAAAAAAACCATTCAGGGAAAGGTAACTCAAAAGTTGCGATGAGAAAGAATATGAAAGAGAGCTGCCGCAACCCGGTCTTTTTAACGTCCACAATCGGACAGCATGAAGCTTAAACTGCATTCTTGGCGGTGATACTCATCGGGTCTGGCTAATCTAGCCGTGATTCTGACAATGGAAGCATGCACTGAAAATTGGTGCTAGGATGCTCAAAGATGGAAGAAATGTAGAAATAGAGTAAAGAAAAATAGATGTGTGAATAAACAAGAGAAATACACACAGATAAACAGTAACATGAAAGATATACAGATGAACTGATAAGAGATAGAATAATAGATAGATAGATAGATAGATAGATAGATAGATAGATAGATAGATAGATAGATAGATAGATAGATAGATAGATAGATAGATAGAATAAAAAAATAGACAGACATCATACAATCAGATAAATTCCTCCCCATCACGCAATTGTTTACCTCCCATAGTATATTTAATGTCTGTCTTTGTGTACAATATTCTGTAATTTTTTTCTTCCCCTCCCAATGTCCGACCTCATCGTCTGTCTGTCTAAGCAGTATTAGTTGTGTTCAAAAACGTCCCAATACAATTGAAAAGATCTGCCCCGCTTGGTTGATTTTGTTAGATCTTTTCTTCTATCTTCACTAAAGCATCAGAAGGGGGGATCAAAACCAAAGGAATTTATTTTTGAAATAAAATGTCTGCCACGACACCCCATCCCGAATACGTTGAAATTCTTTTCAATTCCCCCCCCGCCCCTCCAAAATATCACGCAGAGATTGGGACCTGCTTCTTCCTTTTCAATAGACCAATCTATGTCTGAACCACACACTCCCCCCCCCCCTCCCATTACTCCCGCAGACGGCAAGAAGGGGGTGGTGGAGGGGGGGGGCAGAATCAGGTTTCTTCAATCGGTTATAAGAATGAAGACGGCCGGGTATGGGGGGGGGAGGATGACGCTATTGGGTCCCCATCAACGCTCCAATGCATCCACGTGAATATTTTGGCATCCTCCAATGTAACTATGCGAGAGTGGAAACCAATATATATATATATATATATATATATATATATATATATAGGAAGCGATAAGGGTTCCTCATTGAACAGCGTTGATTGTATCGGCCATGTTAACACACTGAGACCAACACACGCACACGCGATACAAACTCGCGCTGCTACCAACAACAGCTCTAATCTGTTTCAATGACAGGAGGAGGTTAGGCTCTATCCAAACAATAAATAATCACCGCAGTAAAGGGAGTGTGAGGGGGGGGGGTTGAAACAGTCCTAGCCCCACCACCCGCCTCCTTCCTAATACACAAATACTTACCTTACATGCTGCTTCAGGAGAAAAGTTGATAAAAAAAATTCAAAGTTAACAAAATTCAGTGTTGCCAGATTACAACCACTATTTCGCAAATTCACTACTCTTTGATGTCATGTGCTTAAAGAATAAAAAAATAAAAAAAAACTGTTTATTTACGGAGTTTTTCAAGTCTACTAATTATGTGTGTGTTGCTTTGTGCGATTTTATCTTTTTCAGCTTTTCCTTACTTTTGGTCCGAAACGTTCTGGCTATACTAAAACAGATTATAAAGAAAAGGAGGGAATCGAGCGGTAGGCAAGTCCGCATTGCTATGTATTTTTTATTTGGAAACGTTCACAATGATTGTTATGATTTCATTATTATGAAAGTGAGGGGGGGAGGGGGGGCATTGCAGTTGAGTAGCCGTCATGTCGATTTGGTGGAGGGGGGTGAGAGGTGAAAGGAGGGTGAGGTGTGAGGGGTTGGGAAGCACGGCACTACCACCGGAAGACACGTAGATGCGTTCAAGTTCGGATGCCCCCCCCCGACCCCCCAAGCTGTAACCTCCACATGGCTACTACAACAACGCGTACAATTGTGCTTCCTGTGAGCTAGGGTTGTTTTGTTTTTTCCCTATCTGGATCAGACAGTCCGAGTTCATATTTTTTTTTTTATTTTCGTCCAAGACTCACTGAGGCTGAGAGCATTTTTTTTTTTTAATAAAATCACAGCAGCCTGATTCGTTTGACCCCCTGCACCTTCTCTCAACATCATGCAAAATATATCGGTTCATTCATCCCGATTCAACAACTGTGGTATGTGCACAATAAGAAAAGACAAGCACGTTAGCCGTTCTTAGGTCTTGGGAGGGGGGCCTCATTGGCAGACTTCCAACGACGTTTAAGGGCCTAAGACCATACTAGCATCAGTACTTGAAGGAGGTGCCCCTCTTCCACTAACCGCCCTAGCCCGTTACAAAGTTGTATGGCTGTCGTGAAGAACGATTCTGCTACCACGAAATGTTAATTTAACAATTCAATTCAATTAAATTTGTATAACCAACCCCCCCCCCCCGAACTGGGAAAAGGAAGGGGGGGGGGGGGCTTCTAAGCTTGAATACCTCGCGTCCTCATACATGCCACCATACAATGAGATCAAAAGATGTAAAGGTTTTTCAGAAAAAAAGAGAAAGAAAGAAAGAAAAAAACCGATATCGATTTCCGAAGAGGATTTAAAGTATCTGATTACAAGAGACCATCATTATCATGTTGTTATTTGTTTCTCGTTGTTTATATCAGAACTGACCCAGTTACCGATACAATGTATGAATTGCACGAAAGGGCGGGGGGGGGCGTGCACTGGCTTATCTTTGAAACTAATGAAAACAAGACGAGCACACAACTTCTACAGCTTACGCCACGGTGCGCTTAGTGGCGTAATATAAGACAGTTCGCGGAGGATTATGTGGCCATCAAACACATGGGACTGCCCAGAGATGGAATGACCCCGGGGGCAGGGGAATCACAGATAAACACAGCGAGGAAATGCCTCAGGTAGGAATTCAGCTCATAGCTAGAAGGGGTGGGGCGATCTGACAGGGGGGGGGGGAGGGGGATAAATGTACCTGTAGCGCTGTTGTTGAGTCATATCTCCATGCTGTAGGTTACACGTTCAGATCCAAGCGAGTCCGGTCATCTGGTGCCTCGATGGCCATGGCAAACTTGGCTTCGGCGAGGGGGGGGGATGAAAGAAGGACACAACAAACAAACTGTCCCATTCGTTTTTTATTTGTATTAAGATCTAGAGGCGAGCATCTCATTCGTACATAGAATCTGTGCATGTAAAATTAGGTCATCAGACTAAGATTTAGGTGACCCCCCCCCAACGTATATTCGGACAAGTGTGTATGTGTGTGTGTGTGGCTGCACCTGTCAATGATTCACCCCCTCCCCCCCCCCCCCCCCCCCCACCTTCCACACATATGAGGCTTAAAAAAAAAGGCTGAGTAATTTCTTGCCATAAAAGTTGAGCGAGCAATCACCCGGCACTCCCCCCAAACAAAACTCCACGACTCAATTATATTTCAGTATTCTCTGCTGTCACAAATCGCCACCACCTTTCAAATCCACATTTCTACTCCAAACACCCCCCACCCCACCCCACCCCCACACCCCTCGCCTACCGAAACCTCACATTTTTAAATGTAAATACCTGCAGTGTGCGACAGATACAAAAGTGATTCGATGTGTGGGGGAGGGGTGGGGGTGGGCGGTACCCCGGCGGTGCTGGGGAAGATCGTCCATATTATGTTACCGGCAGATACAAGTGTAGCGAAACGTTTTTGGTTGTGAATACTGGGGCAGTGAAGTGTGCACTAGGCGCCATTATTGGATTCATTTCATTACACGCCCGACACGTAAAGTAGAGATTGGGGGGGAGGGGGGGGCATCATTCTGTATGGGGATGGCTTCAGATAGTCATCGTTTTCAATTTAAAAAAAAAAAAGGTTACAGAGCGGGGGTGGGGGGGAAGGGGTGGGGGGGGGGAAGGGGTGGGTGGGGATGGGTTGATAGACAAACACACAAATCACTAGTAGGTGTCTGATAGGTTGGTGGATCTTGGATACAGTCTCAACAATGACTCTTCCACTGTTGAGGAGAGAGAAATATCGTATTACCTGGTTGGGCATGACCTTTCTTATTTTTTTTATATCACCAAGACTTGTATATATATATATATATATAACGCCATTTTTTTCTTTGATTGTTACAAAAAAATGATAATTTAAAAAGTCAAGCGTCCGGCCGAATCATTTTTTTTTCTTTTTTTTTTTTTACATCTAACAATGTACGGTATTCAATATTCAAAGTTAAGTGTTCATGGTCTTCCGGATAAATGGCATTCGGATATTAACAACACCGCCATGTGTGCGCGTTGCCCATTTAGCATCCAACTCGTGGTGCCGGATGACTAAACACGACAATAGCATTGTTCATTCTGACTTTATTCTAGGATATATATTTTTTTTTAAAGTAATAATTTCTACAACAGATATATTCACACTGGTAATGTAAAAAAAAAAAATCTATATTAACAATAATACAAAAAATGGGGTGTCACATTTAAAGGGACATAATAGACTTTAAAAGACAGGCTACAGGAATATGAATCAGTAAATTCAACACTGAAATCTATTAAAAAAAAAAAAAGAAATCAACTGGGGGAGAGAGACGCTTGCGTGTGCGTGCATGTGTGTGGGGGGCTCTACCGGGAAACCACGGACATTTTGAGTAGTATGCGAGGGAGGGTGGTGCTACCAGGAAACCACGGACGTTTTGAGTAGTGTGTGTGTGTGGGGGGGTGCTACCAGGAAACCACGGACGTTTTGAGTAGTGTGTGTGTGTGGGGGGGGTGCTACCAGGAAACCACGGACGTTTTGAGTAGTTTGCGAAGGAGGGAAGGTGCTACCAGGAAACCACGGACGTTTTCAGCAGTGTGCGAGGGAGGGAGGGTGCTACCAGGAAACCACGGACGTTTTGAGTAGTTTGCGAGGGAGGGAAGGTGCTACCAGGAAACCACGGACGTTTTCAGCAGTGTGCGAGGGAGGGAGGGTGCTACCAGGAAACCACGGACGTTTTGAGTAGTTTGCGAGGGAGGGAAGGTGCTACCAGGAAACCACGGACGTTTTGAGCAGTGTGCGAGGGAGGGAGGGTGCTACCAGGAAACCACGGACGTTTTGAGTAGTGTGCGAGGGAGGGAGGGTGCTACCAGGAAACCACGGACGTTTTGAGTAGTTTGTGTGTGTGTGTGGGAGGGTGCTACCAGGAAACCACGGACGTGTTGAGCAGTGTGTGGACCAATCTGAATGGTGAATTAAACCTCACAGGATGGTGTCACAAGATCGCAGTTTGTGTGAGAGAAGATGGCGAATAACTATCAAGTACACGGTTTACAAGCTTCAACGATCCGATGAAATATCGGAGGATGTAATAATATACCAGCAAGTCACAGACAATAAAAGAAAAACAGATATATATATATATATATAAGGACATTTATTCTTTAAAGACAATAGTACCGTAAAAATAATCATTACAATTTTGTAACTCAGTCTTTGAAAATAAAAATTACCATAGTCATCCCGCTGCACACCACACGTTAATGTTTTATCTGTTTTTTGTCAAATTTGTCTTTGTTCATATTGCACATTCAGAGGGTGATCGTTTATCATCGGACTAAAATATGGCCGATCAGTGGCCATTTCATTATCACGTTTCCTATATTAATTACTAAATACACTAGAAAAATGTAATAGATATGTATCCACTTTTATAAATATATGTCTATGGCTTTTGATAGTTATGAACTACTTGAAAGTGGGCTATTTTTATACAAAAAAAAATTCTCTTTTTAGGTAACTTTAAATTGGTTAGCCTGCCATTCCACGCACAAGTACATAATATGCATTTTTTTATTTGGTAAACAACAATAAAAAAAACTTTACAAATCTATTGCTGATGGTTTTTTTTTCAGTTTCCCAGTTCTATAAAGGAGGGCTGGGGAGGGGAGAGGTTGGGCACACGCGGTTACTTGAATGTCCAAACAAACCAGTTTCAACCACACAAAAATTCAACCGATAGCGTGTTGTAACAACTTGAAGTTCAATGGATTTAGACAAAATGTTCAGCAATGAGATGAAAACCGTGACCCCCCCCCTCCCCCTCCCTTCCTTCCACCATTTTTTTTCGACATATCCTAAGAAACTATAGTACCATGAAACGGTGCAAGTGGTAGTGTTAAAGACATGTTCAAAGCGGACTGCAGACAGTAATGTTGATAAGTCATCAAAAAGAAGGGCAACTATATATATATATATATATATATATATATATATATATATATATATATATATATATATATATATATATATATATATATATATATACTAGTTGTAAGTACCCGGCTTTGCCCGGGTTTAAAATAAGGTTTTCTGTTTACCTTCTGTTTTCTCCCTACCCCCTCTCTCCCTTCCTCTCTCTCTCCTCCTCCCTCCCCTCCCTCCCTCCCTCCCTCCCTCTCTCAAATCTCTCTCCGTCCCTCTCCCTCTCTTCTTCCCTCCCCCTCTCTCCCTCCCCCTCTCTCCCCCTTCCTCTCTCCCTCCCCTGCCCCCCTCACTTTTTATCTCCCTCCCTCCCCTCTCTCTCTCCCTCCCTACCCCCTCTCTCCCTCTTCCCCTGCTCCCTCTCCCCATCTTCCTCTCTCCCCCCTCCTTTTCTCCCCCTCCCGCCCTCCCTCCTTTCCTCTCTCTCTTTATCTCTCTCTTTATCTCTCTCTCCCTCCCTCTCTATGTATATATATATATATATATATATATATATATACATATACTTATTATTATGGTTTCACACTTCTTCTAAAATCCTTCTTCATTCCTTTACCTCCCTCAAACTGTACACATCAGAGAGCATGAAAAAACATCAACAATTCTTTGCATCACAAAGGCACACAATACAGCACCAGCGCGCAAGTTCTATTCGATCATAGGGAAATGACGTCACAGAGGAATTTTATTTATGGCGCCGTCGAGATTACTTTAATATAGTAAAATACTAAAATAAAAAAAATTAATAACAATTAAACTACCCATCGATATGAAACGAAACCTGTCCTATAACCTTCCCCATGTAATTATGTGTATATGTAACAAATTTCACGTTATTTCTTTGTCTGGATCTTGAGTTATAAGGGAACAGACAGACAACAAATGCGTCTTATAAGTATATATATATATATATATATATATATATATATATATATATATATATATATATATATATATATTACAATTTTGAACGTTGTTGTATGTTTGTTTGGCATTACTATGACCCGCGATCGGTAGTGATGTTGTTGTTGTTTTTGTTTACAGAGTTCGGAAACTTGTTTTAGAGAGAGAGAGCGGCATCTCGAGACCAGGCCAAACGTGTTTTCTCTGTGGTAGTCCAAACAGGAAGCTGTAAAGTGATATGAAAATGTAACACCGGAATCGACCACACGGCAACTCAAAAAAAAAAGGACGCCGGCTGATGAGGAGAGTGACGCTAAACAGATGAAGGGAGTGTGTGTGTGTGGGGTGGGGGTGGGGGGTAGTAATCCAACAGGTAATCAATGGACCCAGGTTCAAAATTATTTCAACAAAAAAAAAATGGCCAAACATATCACAATACACGTCATACTAAATACGTACAAAACAGAAAAACAAAAACGAATAAAGTAACAAATACGGAAGATTTTGGTGTGTTTTTTTTTAACCTGGTCCATTTTTTATGATGGTTTAAGGTAATGGGATGTAACGTCTTGAAGTTGTGTGCGCTTCTGTTCCGTTGGTTAAAAAAATGTTATATAACTAACGGTACCATCTCAAGCAGCGGTCCTCATAGATTGGGGGGCCACCCGTGACTCACTGATGGGTCGCTGGCTGATTAGAAGTGGTTCACCAACAATTGCAATTATCACCTCATCGAAATAATATACAGTAATTTTAGTTGTTAAAGTTTTTTTTTCAAAGCTTTTATTTTCTTTAAGAGGTCATAACAAACCCCCCCCCCAAAAAAGGTTACTTAATGGACCGTGAATGCAAAAACAATTGATAACCACAGATCTAAAGTAATGAGTACATTGATGAGGTATAAAAGAGGGGAAAAAAAGAGAGAGAGAAAGAACAACTCGTCACGAGATATTATTTTTTTACTTAAAAGACAGACGGAAATTGGGCCCACATACCCACAGATGCTTGTAAATTGGGCTACAGCGTGTACTACCAAAGCGCCAACAAGCCGCCGCCGCCGAATGCAACAATCTGTGAAATCTTAGAATTCCCCGTAAAACAACACGCAACGTGAAGGGCAGATAACAAATAAATGGCCATCATTCTGGGTTATAGCAGAGCTGCACATTCAATGATTGTTCCGGCCTATTCGGAGTAAACGTCAAGAGTGATATAAGGGCCACGAAAACGGACATAAATCTTTTTCTAGCAGAGCTGCTATATTGACAAGCGGTTTGGGGTCAAGTTAACCCACTTATCGAGTGCTCATCCCAGGGGGCGGACTTCAATCCCTTAAGGCCCCATAGCCGAGGAAACTTTCGAGACACTTTCCAAAAAAAAAAAGAGAGACGGAGACAAAATAATGCTAGTGATTATTAATTTTCAGGGCCCTTCTGGAGTACGGAGCCAATGGCGCGCACGTGGTTCGATCTGCGTCTGCACACAACCATACCCCCCCCCAACCCCGTACCCAGGTCTCAATGATGACCACGTGGTATCCTGCGTTACTTCGCGCGGTGTAAACCAACAGGGGCTGGTTACTCACACCAGCAGAAATCTGCTAAGCCACATGTAAAGTCAAGAAAAAAAAAAAGGTCCAGTCCGCGGATTAATATACAAGCCGAATTAAATGAGCTCCACTCCCCCCCCCTCCTCCTCCAAGGCCGGTATAATTATATACACAACGTAAATCACTTCATGCGAGCAACTGTGTTGCATGCTCCTGGCTAGGCTGTTATTTACAAAAAATAAATAAATAATAAGTTCAGCAGTTGAGAGTAAAACTGTCCAGATTGGCATGTTCTGTTGGGTGTACTCGTAAGTACAATCAGTGAAGCGATTCACTCACCCACATCATTCACAATTTGAAAGTGCAGAAAGTGAAAAAAAATAAATAATTGTCTCTGACGCGGCTCTTGTTTCAGTACATGTAATCTTATCACTGACTATTGTGTGGCTCTCCTCACTATTCAACAACCAAGATGGCGGTTCTTATTCGTCTAGCTGCTCTATTTAATAGAGTTGTTAGAAGAAATGTAAGAGACCCTAATAAAACTCCCCCCCCCCCCCCCACACACCTTTGTTGAATTGTTTCTTTTTGTTGTTGTTTCTTTTTAAATAACACGACTTTTTTTTTTGGCAAAATAGAAATAAGATACGATGATAAATTATCTTCGTTAATATATATATATATATATATATATATATATATATATATATATATATATATATATATATATATATATATATAGTATATATATATATGAAATTCTGTCTATGTGTCTGTCTGTCTGTCTGTTTGCGTATGGTGTGTGACTGCACACATTGCTTTCAAATTTGGAATAAAAAAAACTTAGATGCCATACATTTCCTTAGCGAATTTTTTTTTGTCTCGAAATTTAAATCGCTTCAGACATTTTCTCGCGATTTCGAGATGCCAGGAACACCAGTTTAGGTGCATCATTTTAAAACAATACAAGGAGGTGATAAAAAAAATGCATAAAAAAATAAATGAAATGAAATGATTTAATAGCGGTGGATGCCACAGTCGTCAGTTTTCACCATCAACATTTCCCCTACTTCCCCCAATTGTTCCGACATGAAACATAACTGTTGAGTGCAAGGGGCGGGTCAGTCACGTGTCTCCCCTTCATGTCAATACATTCCCATGCAATGCCGAACCTAAGGATTTGGAGGGGCCCAGGGGGCCTTGGACTCTCGACCCCTGCATTTGACATTCGACACCATGACATGAGATAATGTACTTAATATTTAATGTAAAAAAATTGGGGGGGGGAGGGCTACTCAAACTGGAGCCCGGCGGGGGACTTTCGAATTCGGACCCTCCCTCCCCTCACCCTAGGTACGCCAAATAAGAGTGAACATATCAGACCATATTCCACTGACATAGTTTGATATGGGGTTACGGCAGAACTCTCGTGGTCGTTTTCGTCTTGAACTGCAAAAATCCAGGCAATTACTTTCACTATTTTTTTTAGACGTTTGTTGTGTACAAGTAATGGGCACTTTCTTATCAACCAATGGTATAAGAAACAAAAAAATACATGTCACCATCCTACCAGCAGCGATGGTTCTCAAGTTATTTGAAAGTAGGACGCTATTCCCTCGGATCAACATAAATGTGACCTTACTGGAAGTTGTCATGCCTGGTCCAATGCACCCTTTTTTTCTTTTAAATAGATGGTTTTCGGCACGTAAGTCTTCAAAAGTCGAAATGTTTATATTACAGACGCATGACCGCTCCAGTGTAATGATCAAAACGAGGCCACAGTGTGTAGAAATGCACTCACCTTTGACCTTTTACACGGTACAGGACAGAGCCGGCTCTGAGCGTCATGGTCACTGTTATTTCAATTTCATGTCTAGTGTTAACAACAAATCCTACTCGCTACAATAGTCTGAACTTAGGCAAGGGATGTTCTTAAGGATAGGAAAAAAACCTAAGATGCCCTCCCCCCCCCCCTCCGGCCCCTAATAAAAACCCTATCAAATATGATGTCTTCTCTAGCCCGATAGGTACTTTGGCCTAAAGCACCCCCCTCCCACCCCGGGGGCCTAAAGAATCTCAGCCCGATGCAGCCCGTAACCCCCCGGCCAAACTAATTTGAGAAACACTGCTCTGCAACAATCAAATTTTTTTTGCCCCCCCCCCCGAATGTAAAACAAACACGGTGTCACAGAAATAATTAGGAGAATAAAATAGAATTACAATAAAACAACAGAATGCTCTCCTACTTCTTCATCTAAATAAGAGTTCTTTTGTTTTCAATTACATGTATCCCCCCCCACCCCCCAAGATTTACTTATAAACCGTGCGTAGTAGTGCGACGATAAATTTTGATAACTTTACAGCAAAGTGCGCTTTTGCCAGAGAGAGAATCGTCGTGTCCTATTGTCACGTCTTCTTCCTAAACATGGGACATGATACCGTTTTTTTTTAGGTAATTCTAATTATATTAGAAGAGAATGCCTTACCTTGATTTTTAACTTCGGCGAACTCATGGTTGTACTCGTCTAGAGTCTCCCTCAGCTGCTTGTTCTCTATCTCAAGGTCCTGGAGTTTTTGTGCTTTTTTCTGCAGGCTCTGCGCATGCTCCAAGACCGACACTGGGTCTGCACAGGGAGTAGAATAGAGTAACGCACAGCGATTAATCACCGAGATCAAAAAAAAATATAGATACACACTCGTCTAATTATAAAACAACTTCACAAGTTTATATTGATCTAAACACATTCATTGATCATTTAAAAAAAAAAAACAGTGAGGGGCGGAGGGTCCCAGGGATTACTCAACACAGAAATGTTTCGAGCATGCAAAAAAAAAATGTTCATTTGATGATTTATTTAAACTGATCGCTAATAGAAATAACTGTAAAAGACGGCCAGTTTTACCGTGGGGGGCTTTGGGGTATATATATATATATAAAGACCCGTTAACACACACACAAAAAATGTCCAAACATACGGCGGCAAAATACACCCAATGGCTGAAAAACTTCAACAATCAACTAAAGGCATGACGAGTGGTGCGAGGGCTATAGGTCTCTTTCATGTGATCTGAGGCAAACAACAACCTGTGGCCGTCCTAAGTCTAAGCGTACAGCTAAACAAACTTTGATATAATTATATTACCGTCTACGCAATGCTCTCATTTTTTTGGCCCACTCTGTATATATATATACATATATATTTATATGGATAAAATATATTTGTGTCATTCTGGGAATGAACTTTCCCTCTTGTGACGGTGATATTTATTTGGTTTAGCATTAGCAATATTTTGGCTGGACAAGAGTTTGAAAAAGAGCCACAACAGGGTTTAATCAAGATTTATCTCACTGTAATAAATACAGAACCAAGGGCAAGGTAGCATGAAATTTCATGGACATTTGAATGATGGAATGCAGCATACGTTAATAAAAAATTAATGTATATTGAATCGAAATAGTACTCATTAAAACTACGAGGTGTTGAAATGAAGATCGTAATGAACAAAAAAATATGAAAAGCTTTAGACGAAAACAATCGTTTACTAATTTGATAATGTTTTGGTGGGGTGGTGGGGGAGGTGTAACAGTCGAACCGCGCGCATCAAGCGACAATAAAATAAAACCTAGCCTACAACAAAAATCCACCTACCACGCATATTAATGCTGCGTACAGGACTGCAATCAATCGTACATTTTGTATAATCAAATATCGTTTACTTTCAATCCTCTGTCCACCCTCCCTTGCATTACTCATCTCCCCCCCCCCAACTCAGAGCCAAACAGTACGATGGTGCCCACCGCTACAGTGTATAGCGACATATAGACCAGAGGGCGGGGCGGGGGGTGAAGGTTATACGTGTCTGTCCCGTGGATGCCTGTATGTTTTATATTTAGAGCTGATGATGATGATGCGGCATTGTAAACACCACTCACGTCTCCCGATCGGTATCGTTTCTATCCACATCTGCGTATTTTTTTTTTCACTAAGCCGTCCAGATATAAGAAAAATGTTATAATACATCTAAATATCCAGATATAAGAAAAAGTTTTCATTTAATACATCTAAATATCCAGATATATGAAATGTTATCATACAATACATCTAAATATCCAGATATAAGAAAATGTTATCATATAACACATCTAAATATCCAGATATATGAAATGTTTTCATATAATACATCTAAATATCCAGATATATGAAATGTTATCATACAATACATCTAAATATCCAGATAATAGAAAATGATATCACATAATAAATTTAAATATTTTTTTTTTCTTTTTTCTATATATACAATTTTGATTATTTCTCTTAGTGTCAAGTATATCTTTCTCTTTTTGTTTATTTCCGTCCGTTTCTGGAAAATTGTTCCAGTTGGCGGCCCTGCTACAACTCCATGAACTAACAACAGCTGGGAGGAGTCTCTCACTCAGATACATAGTGCGCAGCACACAGGTCAGTCAAGGCCATCAACTCACGCATTTCCTTTAGTAATTTTTTTTTAAATCTAATAAACTGACTGCATTGTTACAATCAGACCAATGAGAAGCCATTAGAAAGACACCACCAGCTCACTCTACCCAAACCATCGGAAATGAATTGACAGAATTTGCAATCATTAAAATTGCAATAATTTGTTTCATTGGATCTTTCGGTTTGCATTGGATCTTTCGGTTTGTATTGGATCTTTCGGTTTGTATTGGATCTTTCGGTTTGTATTGGATCTTTCGGTTTGTATTGGATCTTTCGGTTTGTTAGGTTGTTTTTTTTTAGAGGGGTAAAAAGGAAAGGGGATGGAGGCTCTTATTTGAAATGAAATTAATCAATATATTACCCATTCATCGATCACTCATCGATAATAATTTTTAAAAAAAAATATGAAAATTGAGGAATTCACTTAGACCAAACTTGCCAAACAACATCGAACTACAGGTTCGCTCTTTTATCACCTAGATTACCAGAGTCTGGATTCAGAGACATGTCTATACACAATTGTAAGAGAGACGCGTGGGGTTTAGCACAGATTACGTTAAGTAGCAGCACACACCTGAGTGACACACGTCTACTACACCTTAGTTCATCATTGAAACAAAACAAAAAAAAAATCGCTGAATACACTAACTAACCGTGACCTTGATATATATATATATATATATATATATATATATATATATATATATATATATATATATATATATAATATGGACCGGAGAGCACACATACATGTCTCCCATTCGTCTCGGTGAATTGCAATCTAAACTGAATATCTATCTATACGGCTGGCGTCCTGCGGGTCAATTAATATGGCGTCAATTTAACACGCTGATGGGACTAATGCGTGGAGATTTCGTGAATTTGAATTTGCACAAAGATGGTCAAGTTTTAAAATGCAGGCAAAAAAAACTAATCGACAACAACCCAGCAGACATTATGGCGACATAATTAAGTGGCGACAAAACGACGACTTGATATTTATATTTTGGGGGTACGGCAAAGGTTATGCAAGGGGTGCTCACAGTTTTCGTTCAAATAATTTTTTTTTTTTAAATCCTGAATTAGGTCGCCATCACCCAAACCACGAGCCACAGTGGCTCATAAGAAAGGTCAGCCGCATCTCATAATGAAAAAAATCGGTACATTTACAAGTGTAACTAACGGTACTAGTGAGAGGTACCCGCCGGACATACTCTCGCAACCAGTGGGGTACAGTCACGAAAAGAACCGCTGGGTCAAGACGGGGGCGGGGGGGGAGGAGGGGGGGTCGTCATTCGGATTCGAACACGTGACATGCCGTAACGTTGACCTGGACTCAACGGACGACGAAGGCCACGATTGACCTGGGCTGATAGTATCACCGTGCAGCGTGAAATACTCATGCATTCGTCTTTACGTTGCTACTATTTCTCTGCCCCTCACCTGTATCAATGCGCCATTTAGAGATATGAATTTAATTTGAGCAGCTTCCCCCATGGCAGCCATGTAAAAAAAATCCACCTCGTATAAAAAATACATTCCCAAAAGCCTATTGGTTACATCTGAACAGAACATCTACGTGGGCCGTGTTTTGAATGTCAATTTCAAATATGAATTCAGCGCAAATATTATTACAAGAAATACAACCGTGGATCATTTAAACAGTAAAAAAAAACAATGTTTATACAACAAAAAAAAACAATGTTTATACAACAACAAAAAAAAATGTTTATACAACAACAAAAAAAAACAATGTTTATACAACAACAAAAAAAAAACACCCACTAAATGTCTTCTTTACACTCAACGCAAGGTGTTAAGTCTTACACAGGAAAGGTAAGGCAGACTTTGACTGTTGAAGATCTCTCGGCGTGGGATGGATGGGCTTAAAACGCGAGAGAGAGGGAGTTATGAAAACCAAGATAGTAGTAGTACATTGGAATATGACTCATCTGTAGGACGGCCGAATCAAGTCTGAGATTGAGCTCACGGACAGTCGTTTTAAACGGCTTCCCCCCCCCCCCCCCTTTCCTTGAATTTTTAACGAAACAAAAAGAAATAGTCCAGCGGTACTGCTGCACTTTACCCTCAACCTTGTCTTACACGCCCAACAGCGTGTCCAGTTATGCCGTCCTGAGAATTATATTTATATATATAAATAGCACGCATCTGTCCATCACATACTGTCACGCTCGACTGATCCCTTTCTCCCCTTAAGTTCGATTATGGACGACATTACCATCGGCTAAATGTGTCCGTCACGCCAAATTAAAAAAAAAAAAAAATGTGTGAGTATTGTCGTTGTTTACCTAAGAAGATGTACCTAATTATGGTCGGGAGCAGCCAGAAAAATCTACGGGCCCGTGGTTAACTAGTAAAACAGAGCCCTAGACAAGTATCCTTTGCGTCGGCCCTACTAGTTTTAAATGATCTGGTGAACAATATTAACCAAGAATCCAAATGGGTTTTATTACGTGAACATAGAGGGTGCATATTATTTATTTATTGCCGTTTTCGGTTCAAACTGGACTAGAGGAAACAACTACATTTTTTTTTCCCATGACGCTACTAACTTTTCTCTTATTAAAATTATCGAATTTCACATCTATGTCACTAAATACTTTAAACGAACATACATTACGGTTAGTAAAAAGACCGTTTAATTAAAACTTATATCGATCCACTTTGTGTAAAAGTGCACCTTAAAGATTTAGAGCTAATGAAGAAAAAGGGTATGATTGATGATTAAGGGGGTTGGGTATCCAAGACTCATCGTATTACATAATTTAAAAAAAAATTCTCAGTCAAATACTAGTAAATGCACCGTACCCTACCGTGCGCACTTCAAAAAGTCAATGGGCCGCACTCATCAAATATAAAGCACAACGCCTGAATGTGACAGTTAACGGGAAGAAGGAGGAGGCGGCGGCCAAGATTAAATCTCACAAGTTTTGTTTTGTTTATCTTCGCTCTACAATGTTCACATTTTTTGGTTTTATTCTAAATGATCACTGGCCAGCGACTTACCTGGCAGATCAATAAGTTTTTTGTAGACCGACAAGAAGGCCGCTTCTGCTGCTTTGCTCCGTTTAGACAGGGAATCTATCTCCACTTGGAAACTTTTTAATAAAGGCGCTACGACTTTGCGAATATCCTGACAAAAGAGACAAAATAAAGATTATAAAAATGAAGATGCAATCGAATATTTAAACATTGGAAATGAATTATAACATAACAACTAACTGCATATCTAGAATACTGCCTAATTCAAGTTGCTTGATAAACACTTGTTTTTTTTTTTCTAATCAGATCTACCACCGTGTTACACCAAAGACAAGTCCCCGCAAATACAAACACATATTATTTGCTGCTAAAGTTATATTATTAATTTTTCTTTGTTTCAAGGGATGTCTTTTTTTGTTGTAAATCTATATAAATAATAGCGTGGGTCTGCGTTAAATCAAAATTAAAGAAAGAACAGTATTCCAGTTTAAAATCGTCAAACAATAGTAATAAAAATCATGAAAAAATCGGATCTGTCCGAATCCAAAAATAACCTAGCCTTCTGATAAAACCTAAGGGAATATACCTCTATGCAAAGGTTTTGCAGGGTAAATCTAGTACAATAATACTTTTTATCCGTGTTGAAATATCACACTGATATACTGATGCACGGAATAACCCTATATTGTAATACCAGCGTTCAATCTTAGATAAATCATAACATGGTCACAGGTGCTGCTTGTGAGATACCTGCAAGGATGTGATGTTTATTTCTGATATCCTGTGAACCACCCATTCGACGGTTTTTTTGTGGCGGCCCCCTCTTTCATCCCCCCACCATAGCCGACAGTTCAACGGGCACCAAGGGAGACACATAGGGAACTTGAAAGAAAAAAAATTCCATTAGCCGAAGATCGAACCAAGGTTTAAACCGCTCGGCCATCCGTCGCTCTTACAGGTGCTGATAGCAAGAGGCAGTCTTTAATTGTGAGAGGGGCATCGCAGGGGCGGGGGAGAGTTGGAGGGACGGGGGGGGGGATGAGTGGGGCAGTATCATGCAAGGCCGAGGGTTCAGATTTTTTTTTTTTAAATGTAGGTGACTAACCCATGGTCCCTCTTTTGCGCGGGACATGGAACTCTCACCCTAGCCGCCCCCCCCTCCTCCCCATATCTGCAGATGTGTGAATCCTTAACAATCAATGTAGGATTTTTTCAATCGGGCCTTTTTCTTCGGGGAACCACCGTGACTCTAATACTTAGTAATAGTCTATCTTAAAAAAAAAAACGAAAGAACAAAGTAACTAATTGAGACTGAAAGCATCGCCATGACGTCATCAGCAGTAATCTTTAAATAAAAGGCTGGAGAAGGTAAAAAAAATCACAAATATTATATTCTCGATGAAACAATTCGATATATTTTTTTTTTGTTATAGTTGATGCTTTGACGACATGAAATTAATATATAAGCTAGAGTGTACAGTTACATTATAAACCAGAAGTAAAATTAAGGCAATAGTGGGTGTGGGGGGAGAGGATATTTTTACAGCAGCTGATACAGCAGTGCAACCACCACCCATCGCTTCCTTATTTGAATATTGTATATCCAGAGCTTGCTTTGTTGTTGTTGTTGTTTTGAGCCTTCTAAATATAGGAAAATGATATCTAAACAAGAAAAAAATAAAGATGTTGATAATTTTTGCTCTTCCATTTAGGTAAAAAAAAAATTTTTGATCAAATGTAAATCTTCGTGCGCTAATATCACCGTTTCACATCAATCACAGGCGATGGGTTCCCTTTTAATAAGTTTGTCTACAGAGAGGTGGAAAATATATGAAGCGTTTTACAAGCCAAACATGCCTAAACCCACATAGTGAGCTGCGCTACTATGGCTCTGTGGTGGAAGGATGGTCGTGCGGTAAAGCGCTCGACCGTGCGACCTGAAGGTACCTGGTTCGATCTCCGAAATCTCCCCCGTGGTGCCTCCGTGGTCATTGCGCTATCGGCTATGGTGGTGGGGATGAAAGAAGGGCAGCATAAAAACCGTCCCATTAGTGGTTTATGGGATCTAAGAGATTTCATCTCATGCTTACAGGGACTTCACACACTGTGGCTTTAAACACTGCAGTCAGTACATTAAATCGGTGACCCTGTGGGTCATGGGGGGAGGGGGTAGTTAAAAGGTTTGTGTGGCCATGGGCTTATAATCAGTAGTTTGGCAAGCACAGCACCCAAATGCCTCATATATATATATATATATATATATATATATATATATATATATATATACTAGCTGTACCCCGCAAAGCCTTTGCAGGGAGATAGACTTGTAAAGCCATTGCCGAACCTAGTATTTGGGGGCCATGCATTTTGACATTCGATACCATGACATGAGATTATGTACTTAATATTTAATGTAAAAAATAATTTTGGGGGGCTCCCCCTCAAGCTGGAGCCCGGTGGGACTTTCGATTTTGGACCCTCCCCCACCCTAGTTACGCCTCTGTGTTATTTTTTTTAAGTTATGAAATAATTTAAAATCTAATTAGTTGTTGTTTCTTTTTCTTACAACATCCTGAAAGATAAATTATTTAAATTAAAAAAAGTCAAAGAAATCTAATTAGTTACTTTTAATTAAAACAACTAAAAGTTAGTAAAAGGATATATATTCTGGAAAAAAAAAAACAATAAAAAAAAATGTCAAAGCCTTTGCAGGAAGATAGACTTGTAAAGCCATTGCAGAACCTAGTATTTGGGGGCCCTGCATTTTGACATTCAATACCATGACATGAGATTATGTACTTAACATTTTGGACCCCCCCCCCCCACCCTAGTTACGCCTCTGTGTTAATTTTTTTTTTAAGTTATGAAATAATTTAAAATCTAATTAGTTATTGTTTCTTTTTCTTACAACATCCTAAAAGATAAATTATTTAAATTAAAAAAAAAATGTCAAAGAGATCTAATTAATTACTTTTCATTAAAACAACTAAAAGGATATATTCTGAAAAAAAAAAAAAGTCTCAGGGAGAAATCGAACCCGGAGAGTCTGCATAATAATGGATTCATAGCCAGTCTCATAACCTTTCAGCCACCGCTGAAAGTGTGCAATTTTAATGTACTGTTAGAAAAATATTCCTCGGTTATGTTTTCATTGCCTTTTGACCTAGTTTTTTAGGTCTATATTGTTATATAATTCAAAGCCGTATTTATTTAAAATCATAAGTATTTTAAAAGCTAAGAACTTAATTAGTATAGAAATTTGCAGAATTTCTTTTTTTAAATATTATATCGACTTTTAAAAAGAACTTTATTTACGAAATTAGATACGAAAACACGGTCAATAGTCTTATCGTCGCCGACGTCGGAGATTTTCGATTATTACTATTGTTTTACATTTGACGATGTTAAAATGCTTTGTTGTAATAAAAACTACAATGATTTGAATGATATTATATGCTAATTATTAATTTTTAATATTGGGGACTTTTACATTTTATAATCAAAAGCACAGAAACTATTGAAAACTGTAGATATTTCTAAAAGAAAAGTTGAATCGAGACTCAGGGGATGACGCCATTTTTGAATTCTTGTTTTCCGCTTTCGATTTAACGCACACTGGAAATGAATAATATTATATATGATGATATATATTCATTCAAATTGCAGGTTAAGCCATACTAGCCGAACCCAAGATGTGGGTCTGGCTTAAAACACTTCATTATAGTCTGTATCAGTAAAAAATGCCATGATTTTATTTTTCCCATTCGCGTTAGTAGTTAGTGCATGTATAATGTTTCAGTTGAATCGATGAGAGTGCCTCAATGTTCGAAGCTGGTTTTATTTCGAGAAAGCGCTTCTTTGTTGTTTTGAAGTAAAAAAAAATGAATAATCTCGGTTGTTCTTGAAGTGAGGGTCATACCAATGCTGAAAGAGAGAGAGAGCATCGTTCAACTGATTGGACTTATTAAATACTATGGGGGGAAACTGAATACTCCTACTGAAAAGGTTATTTTTAATGTCTGTTTATTGGATTTTTTATATCTGATAGAAGCGCCATTCAATCTCTCTTTTTTTCCCCATCCCATGTGCTATATTGTATACATGTATAGAAACAGAGTGTTTAGTCGACATATTTCTACTCCAGCATAGCCGTTGACCAACTCAGTGTTTATCTCTACAGTTGCGGCCAATTATATGAATAATTTTTTTTTTTTACGGTAAAAAAAAAATAATGCAGGAACGGAAAAAAAAAAACATAACAAAGAAAACAGACATCTTCGACGTCACAGCTATCATGACAATGATTGCCACAAACAAATGGTTTCGACATCAAGTTTGAAAAAAAAAAACTTTTTTTTCGCTAAATCTTTTACCAGTACATCTATTTGGTGATGTGGCGATGACCAGACTCTTTTTGTTTCAACCTGTCCCTAAACATTTTAGCAGTGTTTCGACTCCGCTCCCTGCTCCGACACATGGTAGCTACAGACTTTATGGAGTGCTCGAATGTAGGTTATAGATTGGAATACTGTGAATCCAATGAGAAATCGGAAACTGGGTAAAAAATATATTCCGATTTCAACGACCCAGAATGTTTCCGATATAATAGACATTCATCGGGTCGTAGATAACAGGTCAATATATAATTTGGAATTAGTCTCAATATTAGGAGTTGTCTAGTCTTATTATAAGCCACGGTTCAACATTTTCAAATACTGTTAAAACAAAGCAGAGAGGATTGGGGTTTGAAACGCTTTTTTTAAATTTCTAAATTCGATCGAAAGGGACCAAAGCAGTTGTTCCAGGCAATCCCTTTCATTAAGATCTATCGAAGCCAACTTGATTTTTTTTATGTTTACACTTGTTTCATTCTGCAATGAGAACTCACTGTCTGACTGACAATACCATAACTGAGTGTACTATATAAAACAAAAGGTTTAGTAGGTATACAAGACGCAAGTGTGTAAGTACTGACTAATTTCAACAAATAATTGAGAATTAAAGCAATTAGAGGGGTGCATAACATAAAAGAATATTAAGAGCAGAGTCCATAAGTAATTATGGACAAACAGAGTCCTTAAGTAAGCATGGACAAACACAGACCTTAAATTTAGAATATTTGAAAAAAAAAAAAAACACAACATAATTTGTCAAGGCCATTTCCTAAATTGTTTTATACAACTATAAACCAAAACTGGAAATGTAAAAATCAGTAACGCGGTTTAGTGCTGTGAAACAGATGTGATGGCCTAAACACTTTTCATTAAACCGCCAATAAGTTTCTTCTAGACATGAAACAAACGGGTGGAAGAAAGGTTATGGGATAATTTAACAAGGTAAATTTCCTTCCTCCGTCATCCCCCCCCCACCCCACTCATAGGCAGAGTCGGCGTGGGATAAAACTATCAACTATCAGGTTATACTGTTATAAAACAACAAACAGGTCCGTCAATATCGGAATGCCATCTTTCTGCAAACTATAACGAAAGCTGTAAATCAACGATTCGCAATATCGCCGGCGAGTAGGTAGCGCATAATTAGATCAATTCATAGAAAGGTGAACCGATAGAAACGGCAATTGCGTGGTCATTATATTTCATCTAAGAGCCAAAATACAATCGCTGGTTGCTTGAAATTATTGGTAATTTCTACTGCTCCCCCCCCCCCCCGATCTTTTTTTTTTCCTTTTTCTCTGCTCAAGACATTTAGACAGATAAATGGAAACAGACAATCAAAAAGCAGGGAAGCTCAAAAAAAAAAACAACTATACGGCGATTACTGTGCAATGATTTCATCTGCCACGTTGGCGTTCAATTCGAATCTGAAATTGCCCCACTTTGCCACGTGGCGATCAATCACAGCAACTGGTTTCTTCACTTCCGCACACACAAACACACAGAAGAAAGAAACAACTACTAAGTACAGGGTATTGGGGAGAGGGGGGGGAGATAAAAAAAAAAAAACAAAGCTACCACCCGACCACAACAATCAAATTTGAATTTCAAGGCACGACGCTGAGGCGATAATATATATATATATATATATATATATCAGTGGTATATATCAGTGTCATTACAGCGAGGGGGGGGGGAGAGAATAATCACTTCATCGAGGAAGTAACCAAATGAACGCACGCACTACAACTGACGATTGCTGGTTTGTTTCTACACAGTCCGTGAGATCTCATGACGGGACTGCAACCAGATCAAGTATAGAGGACTAAAAAACGTGGGGCAGTATGGTAGAGCGGTCAACCACCAAAGGAACGCCCCCCCCCCCGGAGTCAATGTCCATATGTCCACTCGGGCGAGAATCAATGTGTACCCCTGTCATTCGGTGAGGAAAAATAATAAAAAAAAAAGGCTTTAAGGTATACAGAGATACGGAAAGTGATTGACTACATCATCAGACATAGATGATATTTATAGGATTTGTAAGGGGACAGGCATAATTTTACTTTCCAATGTCGGAATATACTTACACCGGATTTATGATTTCATGTCTGTATAAATGAAGGGGGAGGGGGAAAGTTTCACTTTTAAAAAAAAAAAACAAAAAAAAAAACGTATCGATACAGGGAGATAATCCTCCCGGTGATGGGAAATATGTGCAGCGCATTAGGTTACCTTCCCATTATCTTTAGATGGATTTGAACAAAAATAAATTGTTACTGGGGATATTCAATGTAGAAATATAGGAATGAACGATCCTCAGGACAAAGAACAATGCTAAAAAATTGCAGACATATCAAAAGCATAGAGAAACAACAAAAACAACAACAAAACACACACACACACACACAATTCGCAAAAACAAAAAAAAAAGCGAATATTGCATTAGGCGTTATTCCGTAGTGGAATCAACTCGATGTTATTTACCAAACTGTTCAGTAAACCCCAACGGGAAAAGATAGTCATGATGAGCGTTTCGAATAACTTGGTTTATCAAATAACAATGTAATGAAAGAAAACCGAAAAGTAAACGAAGGCCATATGATAGTTACGAAATACATTGGCTAGGAAACTAAAAATCATTAAAATAAAAAAAAAAAACTAAATTGATTGTGCGCTGGAGAGTGGTTGCAGAGGCCCTTAGTTTCGCAAGGAGTTCAAGGAATTTAGTCAAGTCGGTCAGACTGATTGAAACAAAAAGTGCGACAAGATTATTGGGTATGGGTTGGGGGTTGATAGACCGCGATCGGAAACAGCTGAACTTGATGGTGTACCTGAATCTGCATCGGGGTCGAATAATTTTAAACCCTGCCGCCGCTCAGTCATCCAAAGCATTTCAACCCCCCCCCCCCCTTATTAAATATTCCATTCAGTCTAATCGTTGTATACGTATTTCGGCGTCGGTAGTTGTAGCGGAATCGGTGTTGTAGCGGAATCGATGTGTGATGTCCCTGTAAGAATGAGATGAAATCTCTTAGATCCTACAAACCACTGATGGGACGGTTTTTTTTTTTTTTGCAGTGCCCTTCTTTCATCGCCACCATAGCCGATAGTGCAATGGCCATCGAGGCACCACGGGAGATAGATCGGGAACTTGAGCCAAGAGCTGAACATTTCCCATGGTCCTACCGGAGATCGAACCGAGACCGTCAGGTCGACAGTCAGAGCGCTTTACCGCACGACCATCCGTCCCCGCCTCAGCGGAATCGGTGGCTGTAGCGGAATCGGTTAAAAAAAGTGTCCACTGTCCCATCACTAGTTTACATGTGTTTAGAAAAACAAATATTACAGCAGCCTTAATTTGTTTAAATAGCAGCCAATGCTGGGCACACAGCTGACAACGTTGTCTGGCAGCAGCTCACACTTTCAGTATACCTCTGTATCTCATACCTCGTACTGCTGAGTTATATGTTGTTTTAAATGAAATAGTGCTTCAAGGAATATTACATGAGAGGTGTGCTGGTGAGGGATGGAGAAGGTGATGAGAAGAAGGTCACTAAGTTGAACAGCCATTTCATAATGTTGCCAGGTAAGGGCAATTAATTTAAGAAAGATCCGTAGGCAATCTATAAAAAAAAAAAGTAAGAAAAACTATTTGAGACAGACACACAAGAAATATGCTCAGTTTGTTTGGTTGTTTTTTTACGATCAAAATGTGGCGCCGTTTTCATCAATTTATCTGCATTCCAAGATAACTAGCAGTGGATACTCGAATTTTAAGGTTCTCGATGGTTAACCGCCAGTTGTTTTTTTTCTGCAGTAAATACAACAACAACAAAAACAACAACATAAGATTAAATAAAAAGAAAATGAAGTAAATTTTGACTTTTTCTTTCCTATGTTACTACTTTAGCGGCTTTTTCAAGCGAGTCTATTAATGAGTTAACGGCATTTCCTTTCAAAACTTCTGGCCACGCTGGTGAACACTCAAGCATACACCCCACTCACGGAAGAAAAGCAACACGTATTTAAACAATATACACTTTTTTTTTGTTTCCAGAAAGATCTATCTGGCATTGACAACACTAAAAAAAATCTGGCAGAGAGTAGAGTGGGGTGGGGTGGATTGAAGGAAGGGGGGGGGAAGGGGTATGATAACAAATCAATGAGTGAGTGCAATATTGTTGTAGCCGAGGTCGATAGGAAGTGACAGCGTGGCAGAAACGTAGTTAGCACTCGGCTGCACAGGTGAAGCTCGGGGAACATTCTCCACGGTACCCTTACTGCATGCCACTGTCCGCTCACTTGACATATACACCCCGCTGATGCCACGGGGACGGGGGTGGGGGACAGGCCAATCAAACATTTACCGCGGAAACGCATCAAGCGAGGCGCAGCCCCCCCACCCCGAACACGTCAGGAGGGCCCCTGCCCTTATGGGGACCCAGTCGGTTATAGTAATCGACTATACTATGACTTAGCCATTGTCGTGTGTGTGTGATCAGATGGGGCCCTGATCGGTGGAAAGTAATAGGGGCCCTGGATTACCTGGCGACATCCCTGATTACAATAACTATTTCTTTTCGTAATGAACCTGTCACATCATTCCATTCTTTACAAGAAGAGATTTAGAGGCGATTCTCTTCCCGTAAGCGATTATGCTGCTCAATTCTTTGCAGGCGTGGTTGTGCAACAATCATTACATAATACACCGCAGGCCCAAGTGAAGCCGAAAAACAAACACGCACTAAGGAAACCGTAAGAGCACAACCTCAGAATGAACCAATGGTACACGCGAACACATGTTCATACTGGGAGGCCATGGGCCGGGGCTCTTACCGTCCCTTCAATGCCCAATACCGGCCGCCCGTCTACGGCAGGGAAGCTGAAAAGTATTTTTTTTTTGTATAAGTGAGCACCATAGATATTCCGCTGATAATGCCGCCCAGAGCAAGTAATGGGTCAATGGGTCATGGGTCAAATGGGTAGCAAAATTGGATGGGTCACATGGGTCATGGGTCAATGTTCCCTGACCCACGACCCATCCTTAGTCCCCGCCCGGCCCTAAAAAAAAAACCCGTCGTCGCGCGATTTTTTAAAATTTCAAAATGGTTTCTATGGCGACGGCCGCCATCTTGAAAATAACAACATTCAATGGGTCATGGGTCATGATGGGTCTGGATCAAGAACTTGATGGGTCATGGGTCAAGCTCAGATACCCATTACTTGCTCTGATACCGCCCCAAGTGTGGTCGCAAGTTTAGACAGATCAGGTTATTCAACCTTACTTGCGTGATATTAGATATAGGACATGTTGGCTACAAATGGGGCATTAATTAGCCATATATATATATATATATATATATATATATATATATATATATATATATATATATACATATAAATATATATATATATATATATATATATATATATATATATATATATATATATATATATCTTATATTATCTATGTGGGAACATTTACAACACTACACATAGGCTATTATAAAATGATAATAGAATAAATCGCACCATGAATGATCTACTAATGATTTCATTAGTTGTTTTGAAGAAATTGATGTGTGTATGTAACCCTGTACGTGCAGAGAACACATAAATTAGCCGAAGAAAACCAATTAATTAACTTAAGATAAAAATGTGTATAAATATATCCAAGCAGAGAAATTGTAACATAACTAGGGCTCGATATCAAGTAAAGATTATATTGAAAAATGAGAAAATAATGATGCACTGGATTCATTACGAATATTTGGTTAAAGGGTAAGATAGATAGATAGATAGATAGATAGATAGATAGATAGATAGATAGATAGATAGATAGATAGATAGATAGATAGATAGATAGATAGATAGATAGATAGATAGATAGATAGATAGATAGATAGATAGATAGATAGATAGATAGATAGATAGATAGATATGTAGATAGACAGATAGACAGACAGACAGACAGATAGACAGATAGATAGATAGATAGATAGATAGATAGATAGATAGATAGATAGATAGATAGATAGATAGATAGATAGATTAGATAGATAGATAGATAGATAGATAGATAGATAGATAGATAGATAGATAGATAGATAGATAGATAGATAGATAGATAGACAGATAGATATAGATAGATAGATAGATAGAGAAATAGAGATTAAGGTACGTTGAGATTATAAGGACTTTTCAGCCATCAAGCTACGAATTTTCCTTCGCCTTATTCAAAATAGGAAATCATTTCGATAGGGGACCAAAAAACATCAACCATTTCCCCCAGCATACGCAGCAGATGCGTAAACGTTCGGAATAATACACACGATTGCAGCTAATAGTTTGACAACACTGTAGAGTGTAGAAGCGTGAGTACTGACGAATGAGGACACATCCAAATATATATTTATTGCTGATTTGTTGTTATTCTTTTTAAAATATCAAAACATACTATAAATAGCCACACGACAGACAAGTAATCAGCTTTTAATAAATGAGATAATTAAAAAAAAAGGTTCAATGGAAGCCAGCAGCAGTTAGCCAGCAATGACATCAACAGTAATTAGAGACGAAATATTTCAACGGTAATGAACGTGACGCGCCAGTGCCAGACAGCCACGATGTGTTCAACTTTATAGTGATATCAGTATTGGTAGGGTGATAGCTAGACACTGATATCATTACATGTACTCAACTCTGACTTTAAAAAAATAGCTAGATGCAATAGCTAGATTAACCTCAGCATAAGAATACATTACAATAGCTAGATTAACCTCAGCATAAGAATACATTACAATAGCTAGATTAACCTCAGCATAAGAATACATTACAATAGCTAGATTTACCTCAGCATTAGAACACATTACAATAGCTAGATTTACCTCAGCATTAGAACGCATTGCAATAGCTAGATTTACCTCAGCATTAGAACGCATTGCAATAGCTAGATTTACCTCAGCATTAGAATGCATTGCAATAGCTAGATTTACCTCAGCATTAGAACGCATTGCAATAGCTAGATTTACCTCAGCACTAGAACACATTGCAATAGCTAGATTTACCTCAGCATTAGAACGCATTGCAATAGCTAGAATTATCTCAACATTAGATTGCATTGCAACAGATAGATTTACCTCAGCATTAGAATATATTGCAACAGATTTAGATTTACCTCAGCATTAGAATATATTGCAACAGCTAGATTTACCTCAGCATTAGAATATATTGCAACAGATAGATTTAGTGTGCAATACCGTTGTGGTACCCAGATCGAACGTCCAGTTTGTCTATTTTTTTCCAAAGTAGGAATAAAACAAACAACTCGATTTAATTAGTGTAAGCAGTTTTAAATTGCCTAGATACGGCTGGCTTCTGTTTCTCTAATGAGCGTGTAACCTATCTCGCCTTAATTAACGCAGACATATCCCGAAGCATTTAAAATCATTAAAGCGGCAATATAAATCAAACATGTCCAATACAGATAATGGTTCGGTGGGGGGGGGGGGGCAGCCGGGAAGATATCAACATCTTTCTGTTGTTGAACACTATAGAGGCCATTAAACAAAAGCGTATGGTGGGTGGGGTAGGTCGTGATTGCGGTCAAAACGGTGCAGAATATATGTTCGAATCCCAGTGGCTAATGCGGCCCAAGTTAAAGTGCAGAAGTAGAAAGGGCACTACAACATTGTATATATTTAGCGGTTAGACCACCAATGGGCAAAGTGGCCAGCCTGATCCGGCCCGCAACTTGATTTAAAATGAAGCACAGGCACCCAGTGGCATAGCGGAAAGGTGGGGTGGGGTGGGGCATCATACCCCGGGCGCTACTCTCAAAGGGGTGCCAAATGGTATATTTTACATATTATATGGTTTTCCAAAGGGGGGGGGGAGGGCGCTGAAAAGGTATTGTGCCCCGGGTGCGAGTTATGCTCGTTACGCCACTGCAGGCACTAGCCAACTTCTATGGTATGACGAGTATATACTGAATTTATGGGTGAAGAAAGAAGTAAAAAAAAAAGACATCAATGTTTAATTGAGCCGATATTTTGCGAATGTTTCTTTTTTGTTTTTACCAATCCCCTGAGTAACGAGGTTATCTAAGGTGTTCATCGAATTTTTTAACAGAATATGACGACCCACTGACTTTCATATTTACATGTAAAATGCCTTGTGTGTGCGTGTGTTCAAATCCAGTAATAACCATGTCCACTTGATAATGCACTGTTTTATTGTGGTTGGTACCAGTCACAAGAAAAAAAATAATATTGGCGACAGCAGTTAATTTATAAAAGCCGAGACTGTGATCAGATAGTACACACTAAATTGACTTCAAACATTGTTTAGTGAGTTTCTTGTCAAGCCTCTGACACATTGACAGAAAAATCTTCTTCATTCAACTGTCCACTGAAGCGTAAAAAGAACGATTCGCATCTTTTAAAAATATTTTAAACTTTATTCTGAATGTGACGATGTTGACGGTTAAAAAAAAACCAACCAATTAAAGGGAGTTTTAAAACCGGAAGTTGAGGTAGCCTTGAGATATTTCTGCTCGCTATGGAATTAAGCTACCGTAAAAAAAAATTATGCCCAAGACTTTGTATGCATTCTCTGTTAAATAATACAACTTTGGCGACCCATTTCAAATTAGCCCGCGACCCACACTATGACAATCATTTGACTAAAAAAAAGACTATTATTTTTTATAGTAAAGTAATTTTTTTTTTTAATAAAATATTTATTGTATCCATTTTTTTAGTGCATGTACCTATGAGAGCTTTGACAGGGTGAGGACAATGAAAGAAAATGTATTTCTCCACCAGAAATGTACTACAAAAGTATTCCTTAACGGCTTTCTAAAGTAAGCATTGAGAAACTCTGCACTACCACAATGTAAAGTTCGACTGGATTCTTTTACCCACCAAAGTGTTTGGGATCGAATCATTTTTTTTTAAACGGTCAGCACTTAATTGCACTAAAGCTATTTTTTCATATGAAGACCTAAGATAAGCATGCGCATATATACACGTAAACAACTTTGACAAAGCCACCTACCACTTTCCACACTTGTCACTGTAAACCACAATTGAAAACAACATATATATATATATATAAACAAGAGTTGTGTAAAATGTAAGAGCACAAGAGCCGTCTAACCAATACCTGTAGACCATCTGTCAATCGGTCGGGTATGTTCACCTGGCTGCATGGTGCCATCGATCACCCCCCCAACCCCCTCATCTCAACATTACCTAGTCAACAGGTAGCTCAGCGACCGCGCCCTTCTTCTCCACAGGCACCGTAGTGTCACTCACGTTCATGGAAACTACAAGAAAACAATGGAGTCGCCGGAACTACTTTTATTGTCATCACCAATGTCTGATCGACCATGAGCATCCAGATATTTATATAAATATTTTTTTTTCAATATCCTTTATATTTTATGTTTTAATTTATGTCTTCTTAGATCGGATTATAAATGCGGAACAAAAATTGATGTCAAAAATTCAAAAGTCATTACAAGTAGTGAAATCGTTCGACACCATTTCTAATTGTTTCTCATCCGCTTCACTCGATCTGACATATTTTTTTCAACATCCCATAAAGCATTTCTTAGTTCTAAACATGTATATCAGAAATTTGGAATCCAGTCGAAACCGTTTGTGTTGAAAGCGGTACAATTTTGTCTTTCAGCATCAACTAGGGCTGCCGCTAGGGTCGTGCTACCCGAAAACATGTCGTCGGGGTCCCCGTAGGATCCAGTCATCTACCATGCAATGCTAAGCCCTGGATCGATCGACCTCTCAGTAGAAATTGCATAAACCTATTTGTAAGCAGGATGAAGTGAAACAATTAATTCAAGTCTTGAGTCAATAAGTCACACTCTGTTTGCATTTTCGATCTCTGTTATCCCTCATTATTCATTAAAATTACAACCCAAAACACAACAAACCTAGCACACAAAAAAAAAATTAAGACTGCTGGGTCACAGCCAATCGAGAACACGTAATTATCATTTGAATTGTTTTCTTCAAAAAAAAAGCAGCTCACGTGTTGTTTTATTAAGGCGAGTTGTTGGGCAGTGTATTTTTAAACTGTTCGATCTCTCCACCATGTATTACCGCTTAAATGTTAATTTATCCAGCTCCCTGCTGGTGATGAAGTGCGACAGGTTGCAGATGGCGCCACCTTTTGTTGCCAAGCTTCAAATGATGTCGCTGATCACAGTCGTTAGTGGTTGTTGTTTTTTTTTAAACCCTCCCAATGAAGCAAACAATTAGTCTATATGCATCCAATCATGTCGCACACACATAACATACAACAACAACAACAAAATAAAAAAAAGGGCATTGATGTCTATCAAAATATCCAAGAGATCTTCACGTTTTTTTAAGCCGTCTTTTAGTCCGAAAGATACGGTACTTAAGAAGACAGCCACGGTCAGTTGACAACTGTCTGATTTTCTCATCCGATTCAAAGGGACTCGCCTCTAACCCATTTCCAGGCATTCCACAATGTCTATCAGAATGGGTAATTATATCGAAATCGCTCCATCGGAAGTTTAAAAATTGTGATTTAAAGTAATGTAAAGATGTCAATAGTAAATGGATAAAGATATTCGATTCTGCTAATTTCCTGCAACTTTTAAGATTCCCAGCAGGATTAGATTTAACCTA
>JAGDYQ010000003.1:2452899-2468222 GCA_021962125.1 Bulinus truncatus
GTTTTCAACCTTTTCTTTGCTGCGGACCCCTCAGACATTCCAAGCCCGTGTGGCGGACCCCCATAGCCCAAGGCGCCCAGAATATGCTTTAAATTCTGCTAAACGGTAGGCCTAGCCTAAGTTACGCACATAACATGTACAAGTTATTTTACATATGAAATAGCAATCTATCTTAAAAATGAAACAATCACCGAGTATTTATTCCAGCGGTATGTCTGTTACACAGTTTTCTGTTTAGTGATAAGGCTGTGTCTGTTGTGCACTACAGCAAGATCTTCATTCATGTCCTTTACAGCCAAGGCCTCGCAGTGAATCACGCAGTGGGTTGATACTATGTGAGTCCCTGCTTGTTTCCCTCATGTGACTAAACCAGACTTACGAACAGTCATCGTAGCAGCGCCGTCCGTGCACACGCCAACACATTGTGTCCAGGCCAGTCCTGGTTCTTCAAAAAATGCATCAAGCACTAGGAAAAGTTCTTCACCGGTTGTGCACCTCGGCTGTGACTTGCAGAACAAAAAGTCTTCGACAACTTCACCTTCCCAGCAGTATCGAACGTAGACCAACCATTGGGCTGCATTTGCAATGTCTGTACTTTCGTAAAGCTGAATTGGTATTCCAATATGCTGAAGGCGTGCAATCAGTTGGCAGCGAACATCTTCTGAAAAGTCGGAAATTCGTCTGCTCCCTGTGTTATCAGACAGTGGAATGACTTTCAGTTTTTGACTCTATTCCTTTCCTAGAACGACTGCGCACATGTCGACCGCTGCAGGTATAATTAGATTCTCTGCAATAGTGTGAGGTTTTTTGTGGAACGCGCTATTTGCAATGCAAAAACCAAATACGACGCTCGAAGAGCGTTCTCGTTCACAGTAGTGCAGGCCATTAGTTTGCCTTTCTGTTTCAAATAGAGCTCTTTCTACCTCTCAAAATTCGAATGCACTGTGGTCAAATGGCGCCTCAATTTTGCAGGCCTCATCGCATCGCTCGATAATGTTTGCATCACACGACACAAAGAGGCTGATCAGCATCGGTCCCCATTGCGGTGAAGCCGAATGGTATATACTCTGGATTATACTTGCGCCGTTTTCTTTTTCGTTCGTCTTTGGCTGCTTGATATCAGAATTTTCCAGGTTCTGGTCAGTTTTCCTCTTCACAAATGTATCCATGCTACCAGGCTTGGAAGTTTACTTTTACAAATATTGATAAACAAATGACCAAAAACAGTTTAGTCCCGTTGACTCAGATTTCACATGGAAAAAAATTAGAGACAAAGAGAGTTAGAGGAGGTAACTATCTGTAAAAATATTTCACATTCTGATGAAGAAAACTCACATTTTAGAATTTAATCGACTACTGTGATAAAACAAGTACAAATCTTATCAAATATTTTGAATTGTTTATTAACATTTTAAAATTAATTGTCACATAAGTAAGTCACATGACAACAGAATAGCATAATAGGTTCATCGCTAGAATTTCACACCGTTCCATCGATGTGTTAGCGAAAATCCCTATGATCGCTCTGACCTACTTTCATATTACAAATTTACAAAAAATTTACTTCGAACCAAAACAATCTGTGGGTGTCATTTTAAATTAACATGCGAAGTATGCACCAGCAATTTGATATAAAAAAAACTTTTGTCTAAGATTATTTCTAAGCCGATCTAGGTTTATAATAATTTTAACCCCTGATTGACCAGACTATTTATCAACAATACACACAGCTTGAGCAGATCCGGATTTTCTAACAATGATGTCATAGCTCATTAATAAATATTGCCAAGATGACATGGCTCAAGAACGAACTGCACAAGTACATGTAGTATGCAGTCTAGTTCAGACTTCAGACGAAAATATAAGGAAATACCAGCGAAGTTTTCAATTCTGGACACTGTGCCTGAAACATTGGCGTAGCTAGTATTTTTTGTTTAGCTACAAGCTAACCACTCAACCAAACCAAGCAATACTATATTAAAAAAATCACTACTTTTCTTTGACATGCCCACGGACCCCTTTAAAGCTCCTCACGGACCCCCAGGGGTCCGCGGACCACAGGTTGAAAACCTCTGCCTTATGATACGTGCAACGCCCGCTGCCTAATAGTTGACTTGCTGAAAACAAACGATCCCCTCTGTCTAGATGCTGCTGGTTCACATACATTTTTTTTTCTCCTCTTGTGTTTATCTTACCCAGCCTATCACTTACCCCCCCCCCCCCGCACCCCCTCCCTCAAGCCTCCCCCTATCTATGCCCCCCCCCCGTCCAGTCTCCCAGGGAGGTGCAAGTTGATCTATAGTAACGTAACCCGATCTATCGGCGCCTTGCCCATTGTTTTCTTAGATTTCATTATCTGGACTAGGGCAAACGTTTTCTCTCGCGATTGGTGATAATTTGTTGACTTAGTTGTTGTGTTTTTGTAAAAAAAAAAAAAAAGGGTGGTCGGCTCTCCTTTTTCCTACCCATTCATTCAGAGTTAGGGTTACTCTTTAATACAATAAACTGAGGGGAAGGGTCTAGATATGGTAACCACTTGTAGCTGGCATACTTGTAAGAATGCTCTGTGCGTGTATGCATGATATTTATGTTACATATACATATGCATTTGTAGGCTATACTATGTGAGATATACACACATAAAATGCACCACCCTAAGGATATCACTTTTAGTTTGTGTTTCCTATTTTCGTATATATATATGTAATGGGAACAAAGTTGATTGCTTGTAGTTCGTCTTAGTGTCTCGTTTCACTGCCTTTCTTCCCTCGCTCACTCAGATTCTCATAGATTTTGCCACACACCACACACACAGACACATAAACGTGAACACATCCTATTTCTGTTCCCCCCCCCCCCCACACCCCCCTCCTTGAACTGATCCGAGAAACACGATGCCAGTGATGCCATCGACATTTCATGAGCGACATTGCCCTGATGTACAATCGTATACCAACCCGTTAAATGCCCCTCCCCCCTTCCCCGACCCCACTGTGTTTGTTTATGTACACACACACACACACACACACACACTATCTCACTCACACACATGCACACAATCAAATACATACATGCAAGCTTACTCTCATATCTTTTTATTTTTGGGAGACTGAAGTGGTAGCAAACTGGGAAGTCAAAAGTTATCATTTCCTGTTAGCCTTGCTCAACTTGACGGCCCGACGATTCTTAAATTATTATTATTTTTTTTTTTAACATTATGGATTGGCCAAGTGCATTTCATCCGTTTACAGCGTGAGTACTTCAGTTAAAAAAAAAACTGTTACGCTCTTGGATTGTTTTCATTGTAGTTTTTTGTTTTGGGGACATATTGTGTGCTTGCAAGACTATGAGCTCTTTTATTTATTTATATATTCACCTAATAATATTTTCATTAACAACAGCACATGCCAGTTCCGTTGGAGAGATTAAGACAGGGATCGGTTAACTGCTAGCATTACCACAGTCTGTGTGCTTAATGTGTTGCTCACCTTTGTCACAGGTTTTTTTTTTCCAGAGTATCTTCCCCCCCTCCCTTTTCCGCATCTTTGTCTCTCTCTAAGCACATCTTTTCATTTATAAATATAAATTGGTACATATGTGCGAATAGCGAAGACGTACATGCGTGGGAATAGCCCTATAAATATTGTTCAGCCAGAGATTGAGAACAGGGCCAGCTACATTCTCTAATTGTGCTATTACTATTAGAGCTATTCTTACGTTTCGGGTGCCGTATGCAAAGGTTCTTTTGGGGGGGGGGGGTGGCTAGGCTAAGTTGATTTGGGGGGCTATAAATAAAGTTATCTTGAGGGGCCTCAGGTTGAAATGCTTGGCTGCCGCTTTCTGATGCCGGGCTCCTGATAATCTTTAAAATTGTTAAACCATCTCACGTGCTCGAATAACCTTTCATTAAGGCTGAATAAATGCACATTCTCAATAGGGATCTTCCTTAGATAGCGACCCTCCCCTCCCCTCCGGGGTCAGCCGCCTAGTTTACCTATCCTGACTGCTTTGATTAGTACTGTGGGTACTGTTGCCAGGTCCAGTTGTTCATGGATGACCACACACCAGTGTGTTGAGTGGATCAGCGTAAACCGATTAGACGTATCCCCTGCATTTGAGCAGGCCGTGGGCTTCTCTCGACCAGGGGCGTTACTTAAACTTTAAGGCTGCCAGTAGCTTTTTCTTTCTCACGGGGGGGGGGGGGGGTTCGAATAAAGTTCAAGACATTAGCATGCCCAAAGTATGATTGGTTTTATTTTGTGCTGTATCGGACTGCTTGATGCTCAGCCTCTGACAGGCGCCAGTACTGTTCCTGTCAAAGGAATCAGAATGAACCTAATACAAAGGCAACGGCTTTGACGTTGACTATGATAAAACAAAAAAAAAATATTGGCGTTAGATTTTATCATTTCAGAAATGCGTAGATCGCGAGATTAAATCGATTTTAATAAGTAAAACAGCAAGACTTATTGGGGTCAAGCTTGATTTTAAAATGCACACATTTAACTATTAAACTTTAAGACTGCAATTTGAATACGTACAAAGGGAGACAATAGATCATGGGCCATAATTATATCTTCATAGGTTGGGTAGTAATCAGGTGACAGCATGACTTGTAATATGACTCGCATATTTCAGCAATGTTTATGATGGGCTCTTTGTTTCTTTTAAAATATGCGCGCCATTGTGCATGCACGTCTCTGTGCTGTACTGATGTTTTTGTCATTATGAGCCAGATCAATGCGAATGGCCCCTAAAGCTCCATGACTTGCGGCCATTGACATATATCACCACTGTTCTCAACCTTTTGTGGCAAGGATTAATAAGACTCTGAGTAGAAATTGCTCCCCCCCCCCTTTCTAATTGAGTTAAGAGACAAAAATGCTAAAAGTAGAAATGTATGACTATTTCATATATGACTGAATTTAATGTACACTGTTCTATAAGGGCAGTGATAAATAGATACAGTAGGGCCGGGGCGGGGTGTGGGAGGGTGCTTACATACAAAGCGTTATGATTTTATAGCTATCTAATATATATGAATATATATACATAATTTATCTATCTATCTATCTATCTATCTATCTATCTATCTATCTATCTATCTATCTATCTATCTATCTATCTATCTATCTATCTATCTATCTATCTATCTGTCTGTCTGTCTGTCTGTCTGTCTGTCTGTCTGTCTGTCTGTCTGTCTGTCTGTCTGTCTGTCTGTCTGTCTGTCCGTTCGTCCGTCCGTCCGTCTTTCTGTCTGTCTGTCTGTCTGCCTACCTGCCTGTCTGTTTCTTCATTTCTATCTCTACCTCTCCAATCTACACTTTAGATATTTGATGTTACACAGTTTTGTTAGTGCACACTTTGAAGTCGCTTCAAGTATTAACTTTTGGTTGTAAAAATCTGATCGAAGTTTTTTTAAAAACAACAAAGCCTGTGCCACTTGGTTCTGTTAATCGAAAACGATTGCCTCCCCCCCCCCCTCACCCCGCCCCCTCCAGTTATTTTTCTTTTCTTATTTGTGGCGCTCCGTTCGTTTGGCAGTTTGAGTAAGGCGCGTCTAATGGTGGCCTTTGATTCCACATCATGCACTCATTGAACTATGGCGGCAGATGTACAGACACTCATCGCGGTACCACCAGACCCGCACATCAAACGTTCCGGGCCGGCACGGGTAAATCATAGAGTCGCATGTTCGGGCACTGCTACCAATTACCTCGAGGATGGATTTTTGACCCATAACCGTTTGATTTCTCTCCCGAGTTCAAAGGCGGTCTTAATTCCTGGTACACAACCCCCCCCCCCTTCCCCTTTTTATACCACCTCTCTCACTTCCTTTTACCATTCCCCGCTGCTACACATTAAGCATTCAGCCATATTGATGATTGCCCCGACACGGTAATCAAACAGAGTGTTAGTCGATGTTGGGCTGACTTCGTCAGTTTGCAGCCAGACGATTCCTACACACGTGCATACACTGATGTATTGTGTACAATTGGTTACTAATAATTCCTCTAGTCCATGAGGTTATAAGACTTAAGATAGATCTACATAAACACACGTCTGTCTCACATTGTTCTCTATACTAATGGCAAACTCGGTCAATTAACTTAGTTCAATAGTATCGATTTTTTAATTGAATTAATAGATTATGGAGCAATTCTGAATTTTGTTCTACGTGAACGACACAGCCATGCTGGATCTGTGACTTTAAATTTTTTTATTAACTCTTAATTCTTCGTGCGCTTCACCCCCAACCCCCACCCCCACACAGAGCCGTTTTAAGGTCATCGTATACCCTAGTCGTAGGCCCTCCCCGATTTCATTTTTTAACATTTTTCAAGAATGCACCGGCACTTATTTGCCATTCTGGCTTTCGTAGGCCCTTGAAAAGTGCCTACTGCGCCTACACGATAAAGCGGCCCTGCCCCCACCTACTCTCACCAATCCCGTTTCCCCATTGTTATTGACCGATTTCTCTAGATCAGTGACACTGAATTGGTATATAAAAAATCAATTGTAGATGAAAAAAAAAATTATTGATATATTAAAGTAACCAACTGCTGACTCTGAGTATCTTGTACGAATGTGAAAGTGTTGTTGGTTTTTTTATCCAGGGAACCTGACAACGCATTCGATCTGCTGACTATTACTATAAGGTGAACCATCACGTTTTCAATTGTGCACATTTGATACGCGTCTCTGTGTGTGTGTGTGTGTGTGTGTGTGTGTGTGTATGTGTGTGTTGACTACCACGAGATGGTTTACCTGGCTCAAGTCTCCTGTTAGTGTGTTTCCTCATCTATGCCAGGACGTAGATAAGTGCTTTGTGGGGCTATGTCATAATAAACAATAACGATAAAGTAACAGGATAGATACAGAGCCTTTTTCTGTATTACACGGATTGTCTGGACTGTTAGTGTGGTATACAGCAACAAACATTACCGTTGGCTAGTTGTACTTGTTCGATAGTTCATTATTGTTCAAGGTAAGTGGGAGGGTAGTATTATTGTTTTTGCAAATGGAATTGATATCTGTGAAATCTCTGTAAGTGTTTGACAGTTTATGCAGTGGATCCTATCAACCACTTCTTTCACCCCCCCCCCACCATACTCGATAGTGCAATAGCCACGGAGGTGCTACGGGAGACATTCAAATGGTTCTCACCGAAGATCGAACACGGGATCCCAAGGTCGACGGTAGAGCGCTTTATTTCCTGACCATCCGTTCTCTCAAACGTTTACGCTTGCTATTAGTTGCTATAGAGTTGCCAACATTTTCCCCTGAATATTTATCCAGAACTAGATGCAAAACATGTCTGCATATATATTTATATAACGGAGAATCAATAATTTTTGTTTACAAAAGATTAAAAAAAAGAACAACTAAATATTATGTGATGTCAATTTCTTATATCTAGATGGCTAAAATATATATATATATATCTGGATATAAATAATCCAAGTTGTCAGCACTGGCTTGATATTGAAAGAGTGATTTATAAATTTAAAAAAAAAAAACAGTTTGAACTGGAGTGATATCTGCGTTTGTCTCAAGTTTCTTGAATCCTGTTATCTTCTGTCAAGTCGAATAGAACAGATAAGGGCTACACGGTCTCTCGACCCTTTCTCATTGTTTCACCCTCTTCGCATCAATGGGTGATTTGTTGTGCACTCGAATATACAGGGAGTGTTGGCCCACTTGTTGAGGGGGGCCGTTGTCTTGGTGAGTAAAACCCGCCGCACAAAGATTTTTTTATCACGAAATGAAAAGTTTTCATCTATTTTTTGTAATGTTAATAACTATCACTATTAATATGCGGAGGCAGTCTTATGCATTAACACTGATCTGTTCGGTAATGAGACATAGATAGAAACTCTTGTTAGTTCTTGTGGTGGTAGTGCGTGCGTGCATGCGTTAGACTCAAAAGGATTACGTCTTAAAAGTAATCAAAGTTGTGAATTTTTTTTTAAGCTGAAGATTTGGTGAATAATTTACGCACAGCGAAAGCATTTTTGTTTTTTCTTCTTTAGTTTGAATATAACAATTATTGATCACCGTGAGCTGTAACTGCGGTTGAACCAAATAACCTTTAAAAGCACTAGAGAACACACGAGTCAAATGTTTGGTGTATTGCTTTTATCTACATACTAGCTGTACCCTGCAAAACCTTTGCCTATAGTTATATCCCCTTAGGCTTGATCGGTAGGCTAGGTTATTTGTTGGTTTCGGGCAGATCCGATTTTTTTTTCATGATTGTATTTTAAACTGGAATACTGTTATATTCATTCTTTACTTTCGATTTGACGCAGAACCCAAATCGCTTATATATATATATATATATATATATATATATATATATATATATATATATATATATATATATATATAATTTATGTCATTGGTCAACGATGATTGAAAAAAAATAAAAAGAAGAAAGAAATTGTTCTTTACAGTCACCGCGTTGCTTTGAATGAAAATTAAAAAAAATAAAATAAAATGAAAGAATGCAGACATAATGTTGTGATGTTTGACTATGAGGCTGAATGGCAAATAACCGTGTTAGCCATCGGCTTATGGATTGAAAGACTAACCCAGATACCCGTCCCAATCGCAAACCCAGCCACAGCGATAACGTTCAATTGTTGTTGAGACAATATCCATATTCACCCCGGCAAGTAGGATTCACCCTTGAAGGAGGGGGATATTCAATAGTCAGACTGTTGATACAAGTAGTTTGGGGAGGGGGGAGGGGTTGAGGTTGGGGGGGGGGAGGGGGTTATAAGACAAGATAAGCGGTTTCTTTTCTTTTTTTTTTCAACATCGTGTCATACCCATACTATCATTGAATTCTATAACTGACTCGTTGACATACACACACACACACAGACACACACACTGAGCTTGTCATCGTAACACATGTACACACACACACATACACACACACATACACACACCTACACACACACACACCTACACACACATACACACACCTACACACACACACATCTACACACACATACACACACAGACACACACACACATGCACACACACATACACACACCGCTGTGGTAGAAGATATAACGTTTGACTAGCTATTATAAATAAGGTAAGACGAACTTTTCCGGAAAAAAATGCATCGCTCAAAGTATCTTGCCAACCGCGCAGCCGAACTAAAAGAAAAACAAACAAACTGCCTCCTCTCTGGGCCGGCCTTTAAAAATGCTGCCCCCATACCCGCGCCTAAAAATACTGAAATAATTTTTTAAAAAGTAGTACTTTGCTGGTGTACGATTGCCACTCGGTGCATACCACGCCTTCCGCCTCTCCCTAGTTACGCCAGTGTCCCCCCCCCCCCACACACACACATTTAAGATATACTTTTTTTTATATGTTTTGTACCTAGTAAGTTCACACTATTTAGCTTTAAAAAGAATCGAAAAGGCTTTAACGTCCGTGTTAAAACAACAGTTATCCCGTAGTTCATCGGTTTGCGATTAGCTAATCGCATCGGCTTGGTCGACGTGAGTGTGTGTGTGTGTGTGTTGGTTGAAGTGTTCAATGTCTGATTCAGCCCCCATGCAGATTGTCGCATGCTTAAGTGCTGAAGTCACGCGAAATAGTGCTCGAAATTTATTGGCGTGAGCAGACACACACACACACACGGAAGGGGGTGGGTGGGATGCAGATGTGGAACATCAGTTGAATATAGGCGCGCGTGCTGGATTGTTAGTGGTACCTTTTTGTGAGTACACACACACACATCACACACACCACACACACACACACGCACACATATATACATCGGTGATTGCATTCATTTTGAGACTTAATGTATAATGTGGGTAGGTGACGGGTAAAACTGTACTTAATGATTTCAGCCTATAACATGACACTACTGTCTGCTGTCTAGGGGCCTCCGCCGACCAATACTGGGCCTCTGATAATTTCCTACAACAGGGGGCCTCCAGATGTGGACATTTCTCTACTGTGTAATATTCAACTGATGTTGAAACGGGCCTGCTATTTAATATTAAAAACGTCATACTAAATGACCTGCATATTCGACATTTTGCAAAATTGAACTTTGATTTAAAAAAAAAAAAAAAGAAAAATAACTAGATTTTAGTTGCAATGTGATTCCTCCACACTGATATGTTGTAGAAAGTAGAGCTGAACCCACATGTGTTGTTCGGTTACCTCCCTCCCCCGTATTCTGAATACATTGTATTAACTTATTGATAATCACAGACACATGAGTCGGTGAGTCACGGCTCGGCAGAATTGACTCAGGTGATTGTAAACAAAAACAAAAATAGTCACTTGACAAGATACAAGAACACTCTTCTTTATACACCGCCTGCAGGCAATAGTGTAGTTTGAACTGTAACGGGGGGAATGTCCCAGCAGTTCTTAAAAATGGAAAGTAGGCCTAAACATATTTGTTTATGGACGCACATCAATAGATAGATAGATTATATATATATATATATATATATATATATATATATATATATATATATATATATATATTAGATAGTTATAGCTATAAACAGATTATTGTATAAATAGTTTGAGAGATCGATGGATCAGGGGGATAATTAAATGAATAAAGTCATTGATTGACTCTCGATCATCTTGTACTTACTTAATTCACTGAAAACTTTTGACGATGAGAAAGGAAAAGTTTAACCTTTAAATTATCTCGAGTTAAAGAACAAAAAAAAACACCAACGTTGAACCATAATGTGTTGGGAGATTTAAAGCATGCGCTTGGACTTGTTGAGGCTTCAGTTTAATTGAATAGAGAGAGAGAGAGAGAGAGAGAGAGAGAGAGAGAGAGAGAGAGAGAGAGAGAGAGAGAGAGAGAAAACAGTCGCTTACTTAGTGTGTGTGTGTGTGCATCTCTCTGAGAGATAACATAGTTCTGTGGTGGTGGTGGTGAAGGGTGTGTGGGGAGGATAGAAACGTTACAAAAAAAAAAGTGAAAGTCTTGAAGGACAAAGTAAACCTATTGACTACGTATGCAATATTTCCCCCCCCACCCCCTTCTGTGGTCTTCTTGGTCTGCCGCTTGCTAACCAAAATTTGATAGATGTAGGAGACGTTATAGCCACGCCGCTCTCTCTCTCTCTCTCTCTCTCTCTCTCTCTCTCTCTCTCTCTCTCTCTCTCTCTCTCTCTCTTTCTTTCTCTCTCTCACACACACACTCTATTATTTTTTTTTCTCTCGCTTCAATGAACGTATTCAGGTATTGCTGTATCTATTTAAAAAAAAAAATCTTTTGAAACATCCGATTGATAGATGTTTTCCAATGGATTTCTCGACTATTTATTCTCCACGCCTTCGGCTGTCCTCTTCGGGGGTCTTCGGGTTACAGAAAAGACTCGTCTGTTTAATTAAGGCCTCTCCCATCCCCCCTCCCCCACCCCATTCCCCGAGTACCTCATCTCAGTGTTGGTCTGGGTTTCACACCAGTCGTTTTTCTTCTTCCGCTGAGCGAAAATCACAACGGCACAATCTTCCGACGAATCAAATAACGTTATTAAACGATGTTTGCATTGTGGTCTCTTACTACTAGTGCCATCTTGTTTTCTTTACTACTTGAGCTCTTTTTTTTTTTTAATTAAAACTTAAGCATGATTATTATCTCTCTCTCTCTGACTTCGTGTGCCTCCAAAAAAAAAAGTTACACTGGAAATGACAGTGGTCGAGTTTACACCGCGTTAAATTAATACATGCACGTAAAAAATTAAAATATTGTGTGTTATGCCTTATCGCGACCCATCCGTATTGTCTATTCCAGCCATGGGCAAACTGTTGCCCGCGGGCCGAATCCGATCCGCAGTACTGTTTAATCCGGACCGCTGCCTGCCACCCGTTTCAAAGTGAAGCGTAGCACTGGGCTTTTACGCTTTGACTTTTACCTTCAACTTATATTGGTTCATGTCCACACTTTATCTTGGTTCGGCCCACCGGTCAAATTTACGAATCCAAAGTGGCCCAGGGACTCTAAAAGTGGTCATTCTGATCTACTCCTTCTGTCGCAGTTTGTTACTTATCTCAACTTATACAATCATAATAATAGAATCTGACCAGCACTCGATAGCATAAAATTTGTTTGTATATATATATATATATATATATATATATATATATATATATATATATATATATATGTGTGTGTGTGTGTGTGTGTGTGTGTGTGTGTATGTGTGTGTGTATGTGTGCAGATATTTAGCTCAAAAAAGATCCTCTTGTTATCTGAGATCTTATACTCTTTTACTCCCCACCCCCTCTGACTATAACAGATTACAACCACTCCATTTCATCCAAGCTTTAATGTTGTTATAAGGTTGTGTTTTTTTTCAAGAATTATTATCGTCTTGTGGGTCGCGAAAATCACTTAAGGTCAGCGAAATATTTTAATTGTAGGGATTGCCAGTTAAATCAGTATTAAAGCATCAATAAAACAAAAGGTTCCACTCGTACTCTTGCAAGCGTTATCATGTTGAGTTTGTGTAGCGGGTTAATTTGTTCTTACAAAATGGGCCCTGAATCGTACAAGTTGGGGGACCACTGAGTTTACAGCTTTTCTCGACAGATGTACTATTAATCCTGTTTAATCAGTTTTTTTCTCATTTGTGTGTGTGTGTGTGTGTGTGTGAGGCTTACTGTGTGTTGTTGCTTTGATCTTTGACTTGAAACGACCATTGAATTTAGTCACGTGGCCCTAAACGAGAGAGAGAGAGAGAGTCAGGTGCGGCCTATTACATCTACAGGTTATAGGTACGCGTGTTCAATAGTCGCCGAAGACCTGCAGAGATCGATCAGCGCCCCCCTCCCCCTCCGACAGAACATCCAGCCAATCATATTTGCTCACGCCTTTATGAGTATGATTGGATTAATTAGTAGCGTGAAGTCGATTCTGTCGCAGCGTTAATTAACAGGCAACGGAAATCGTTCGTATCTTTTTTTTTTATATTAAATTTCCCCCTTTCATCCAAAACTCTTTTTTTTATTATTTTAGTTGAATCGTCCTTTTCACGCTTCATTTATTCCTTTTTTTTTTTACATACATGCGGCTGCAAGGCTCATCTTATGTCGTTGTTGGAGGTGGACTTGTGGTGCGCTTTTCGTTTACTGGGGATTTCATTTAGTGCTGGCGTATCTTTTGGGTTGTGCACCTTCGCTTTTTTTTTCTTTTGATTTGTTGAACTCGACCAAATTTTTTTTAAATTTTTATGTGAAAGTCATGGACCAATTAGGACAGATTTACTACCCAAATGCATTGGTTCCCAATCCACGCGATAGTGCCTGGATAAATCATACTCTGACTTGTGTGTTTCTAAGGTTTACATACATTTATTTTAACATGAACTATTTCTCACACAAGCCATTTCATAAAGTGTTGGGGGGGGGGGGAGAGTTGTAGACCACTTTTTTTTCTTTATTTTGTAAATTGGGTTTTTAAATCGTTCAAGTTTGAGAACCTCTAGGTTCATGTGTGATGGATTTACTCCCGAACTACCGTCTCTCTTTCAATACTAAACATCTAGTTGGTTATAGATTGGCACCCACCAAAAGAAAAGTTGGTTTTCTGGGTTCTTTTTGATCGATAGTTAAAAGTTTACTCGGAACAACTGTAAGCCATAGTTATTGATCTCTCTGTCTCTCTAGTTTCTGAATGTCTACCCCCCCCCCCACCTTTCCATGACACCTCCCCAACCTCTCCGAATGATAAAGTGAAACTGACGTGCACGCTGACCTTGGGAAATGTGATACAGTTATGGGAAGAGGAAGCACGACGACCGACTCCACTGTTATTAAAAGATTTCGGAGAATGCATACATTATCTTTGCTTTTGGACGACTTTTGTTACTTGCACCATTTTTCCCGGGTCCCGCGGAAAAAAAAAAACAACCCAGAATCTTTATTGTTCTTGGAAATATATTTCTAGAGCAGGCTACAACCGTGGTGCACGTACACCAAGATATTGTCGCACACACATACACGCACAGACACGCGCACACACACACATTTTCTCCCCCTCCCCCCTCCCCCCCTCTAATCGCTTAGACTAACTTGCGATTACTGGCAGTGAGTTATTATACACTCTTATTTTTTTCAAACACACACCTAGAATAGTCTCAGTAAATGTAACCCACCGGCTGGTCGCCATGAACTGATTTGAAGCAGGTCGACACAAACGTTAATAATACATGCAATTAATTTAACTTTATATTCGTTTCTTTTTTTTTTTCCTAAATTTTTTTTTCTTTCTTTCTTAACAACGTGATCGCAACAAACCGACCAGGTCTCTCAGTGGGTCGCAAATCACACACACACAAAAAAGTTATTATCCATTGATCTGACATCATTGTGTGCGAACAAGCTCTACCAGCTCTAACCATCGGATTTCTAAAATGTATTTCTTTTCCTCCTTGCTCGGGGGTCACCTAGTGGTCATTTTATACGAGGGTTAACTATTTGTTACGAGTAAGGTTTGAAGGCGTGTTGTCGTAACTTCCATTGTTAATTTACAGTGTCCGGCGTGCATTTATGTCCTCATTTTAGTTCAGGCAATGGCATATTACTTCAGTATTTCGTACGCATTGTCTGGAACCTGTTTTATATTATTATTTTAATATCCGACCCACATGTTCAGTAGCAATAATGCACGTGCGACCTAGCCTCTCTCTCTCTCTCTCTCTCTCTCTCTCTCTCTCTCTCTCTCTCTCTCTCTCTCTCTCTCTAACGAGAGTCGTTGTGCTAAAGTTGTTCATTAACAACCCTGCCTTTTTGTGTGTTTATTTCAGCGGGAACTAGACACAACTGCAACAGAATTAGCTAACAGACAGGATGAAAGCGAAGGCTCGAGGAAACGTCTAGTGGAACAGAGTAGAGACTTCAAGAAAAACACACCGGAGGTGAGCGCCCTTTCCCCCGTAATGCCTTGTTTTTTTTTTTGTTTGCGGTCGTCATAGTCCAGATTAAAAACAATATTATGCACAAGTGGACCACTAAACACGTCAGCCCTTCCCTTACAAGCCGCATGCTGGCATTATTACATCATTGGAACCTCCCCCACTGTCCTTTTAACTCAGGTTGAGTGTAAATATTTATATACTTCTTGACCACTGTTTCGTCATTCTCATCCTGGTTTTTTTTTTTAATTTTTAATTGTTTAACTATTCATCTTGGAGATAACATACTTAGAATTGAATGGTTCGAACGATGAGTTGACCGCGGTGTAACAGCCTCATCAACATCGTCATCAATATCGTCATCATTATCAATGCTGTAAATCAGTCATCTAACT
>JAGDYQ010000003.1:2468722-2535974 GCA_021962125.1 Bulinus truncatus
GCAGAGCTGCCAACTTGAATTATTTTTATCTAGATATAGATATTGTGTTCCCCCATCTAGATTTTAGAATTGTACATGTTGATTAGCTATAAACGATTGATCAATGGCTATATATATATATATATGTTTTTAAATATTTTAAATATTGCTCATCTATTTCTGGATAACCATTCAGGAAAAAAAGTTGGCAGTCTTGACTAGGGGAGTTGAGAATGACCTATTTACTTCAGATCTCATCACCACATCTATTTATTTTTTTTTGGGGGGGGGGGGGGGGAGGTTGGAGGCAATCTGTGGTCAAACAATGGAGATCGTGGTCCGATTCACCCAATATTTCACGAGGCAATGACTGCAGGTAGTAAAGTTAGATGACTGATTTACAGCATTGATAATGATGACGATATTGATGACGATGATGATGAGGCTGTTACACCGCGGTCAACTCATCGTTCGAACTATTCAGTTCTAAGTATGTTATCTCCAAGATGAATAGTTAAACAACTAAAAATTAAAAAAAAAAACCAGGATGAGAATGACGAAACAGACTACAGTGGTCAAGAAGTATATAAATATGTACACTCAACCTGAGTTAAAAAGGACAGTGGGAAGGTTTCAATGATGTAATAATGGCCAGCATGCGGCTTGTAAGGGAAGGGCTGACGTGTTTGTGGTCAACTTGTGCATAATATTGTTTTTTTTAATCTGGACTACGACGTCTGCAAACAAAAAACAGGGCATTATGGGGAAAAGGGGCGCTCACCTCCGGTGTGTTTTTCTTGAAGTCTCTACTCTGTTCCACTAGACGTTTCCTGGAGCCTTCGCTTTCATCCTGTCTGTTAGCTAATTCTGTTGCAGTTGTGTCTAGTTCCCGCTGAAATAAACACACAAAAAGGCAGGGCTGTTAATGAACAACTTTAGCATAACGACTCTCGTTAGAGAGAGAGAGAGAGAGAGAGAGTGGCTAGGTCGCACGTGTATTGCTATTGAACATGTGGGATCGCATATTAAAATAATAATATAAAACAGGTTTAAGACAATGCGTACAAAATATTGAAGTAATATGCCACTGTCTGAACTAAAAAGAGAGGACATAATGCACGCCGGACACTGTAAATTAACAATGGAAGTTACGACAACACGCCTTCAACCATACTCGTAACAAATAGTTAACCCTCGTATAAAATGACCACTGGGTGACCCCCGAGCGGGGAGGAAAAGAAATACATTTTAGAAATCCGACGGTTAGAGCTGGTAGAGCTTGTTCGCACAATGATGTCAGATCAATGGATAATAACTTTTTTTGTGTAATTAGCGACCCACTGAGAGACCTGTTCGGTTTGTTGCGATCACGTTGTTAAGAAAGAAAAAAAAAAGTAGAAAAAAAAAAGAAACGAAAATAAAGTTAAATTAATTGCATGTATTATTAACGTTTGTGTCGACCTGCTTCAAATCAGTTCATGGCGGCCAGCCAGTGGGTATACATTTACTGAGACTATTCCTAGGTGTGTGTTGAAAAAAATAAGAGTAAGTACAATAACTCACTGCCTTAGTAATCGCAAAGTTAGTCTAAGCGATTAGGGAGGGGGGGGGAGGAAAAATATGTGCGTGCATGTGCGCGCATGCCAGTGCGTGTATGTGTGTGCGACAATGTCTTGGTGTACGTGCACCACGGTTGTAGCCTGCTCTAGAAATATATTTCCAAGTCTGAAAGAACAAGAAAGGTTCTGGGTTGTTGTTTTTTTTTTCCGCGGGTCCCGGGAAAAATGGTGCAAGTAACAAAAGTCGTCCAAAAGGAAAGATAATGTATGCATTCTCCGAAACCTTTTAATAACAGTGGAGTCGGTCGTCGTGCTTCCTCTTCCCATAACTGTATCACATTTCCCAAGGTCAGCGTGCACGTCAGTTTCACGATATCATTCGGAGAGGTTGGGGAGGTGTCATGGAAAGGGGGGGGGGGTAGACATTAAGAAACTAGAGAGACAGAGAGATCAATAACTATGGCTTACAGTTGTTCCGAGTAAACTTTTAACTATCGATCAAAAAGAACCCAGAAAACCAACTTTTCTTTTGGTGGGTGCCAATCTATAACCAACTAGATGTTTTAGTATTGAAAGAGAGACGGTAGTTTGGAGTAAATCCATCACACATGAACCTAGAGGTTCTCAAACTTGAACGACTTTAAAACCCCATTTATAAAATAAAGAAAAAAAAGTGGTCTGCAACCCCCCCCCCTTCCAATACTTTATGAAATGGCTTGTGTGAGAAATAGTTCATGTTAAAATAAATGTATGTAAACCTTAGAAACACACAAGTCAGAATATGATTTATCCAGGCACTTTCGCGTGGATTGACAACCAATGCATTTGGGTAGTAAATCTGTCCTAATTGGTCCATGACTTTCACATAAAAAAATTTTTTAAAAAATTTGGTCGAGTTCAACAAAACAAAAGAAAAAAAAAAGCGAAGGTGCACAACCCAAAAAATACGCCAGCACTAAAAGAAATCCCTAGTAAACGAATTGCGCACCACAAGTCTACCTCCAGCAACGGCATAAGATGAGCCTTGCAGCCTCATGTATGTGAGAAAGGAATAAATGAAGCGTGAAAAGGAGGATTCAACTAAAATAATAAAAAAAAAAAGAGTTTTGGATGAAAAGGGGTAAATTTAAAAAAAAAAAAAGCTACGAACGATTTCCGTTGCCTGTTAATTAACACTGCGACAGAATCGACTTCACGCTACTAATTAATCCAATCATACTCATAAAGGCGTGAGCAAATATGATTGGCTGGATGTTCTGTCGGAGGGGGGGGGGCGCTGATCGATCTCTGCAGGTCTTCGGCGACTATTGAACACGCGTACCTAAAACCTGTAGATGTAATAGGCCGCACCTGACTCTCTCTCTCTCTCTCTCTCTATCTCTCTCTCTCACTCACTCGTTTAGGGCCACGTGACTAAATTCAATGGTCGTTTCAAGTCAAAGATCAAAGCAACAACACACAGTAAGCCTCACACACACACACACACAAATGAGAAAAAAAACTGATTAAACAGGATTAACAGTACATCTGTCGAGCAAAGCTGTAAACTCAGTGGCCCCCCAACTTGTACGATTCAGGGCCCATTTTATAAAAACTAATTAATCCGCTACACAAACTCAACAACACTTGCAGGAGTACGAGTGGAACCTTTTTTTTGATGCTGTAAAACTGATTGAACCGGCAATCCCTACAATTAAAATATTCCGCTGACCGTAAGTGATTTTGGCGACCCACAAGACGAGAAAAAAAAAACACAACCTTATAACAACATTAAAGCTTGGGAGAAAAGGCGTGGTTGTAATCTGTTATAGTCAGAATGGGGGTGGGGAGTACAAGATCTCAGATAACAAGAGGATCTTTTTTGAGCTAAGGATCTACACACACATACACACACACACACACACACATATATATATATATATATATATATATACACAAACAAATGTTATGCTATCGAGTGCTGGTCAGATTCTATTATTATGACTGTATACGTTGAAATAAGTAACAAACTGCGACAGAAGGAGTAGATCAGAATGACCACTTTTAGAGTCCCTGGGCCACACACTGGATTCGTAAATCTGACCGGTGGGCCGAACCAAGATAAAGTGTGGACATGAACCAATATAAGTTGAAGGTAAAAGTAAAAAGCGTAAAAGCCCACTGCTACGCTTCACTTTTAAACGGGTGGCAGGCAGCGGTCCGGATTAAACAGTCCTGCGGATCGGATTCGGCCCGCGGGCAACAGTTTGCCCATGGCTGGAATAGACAATACGGATGGCTCGCGATAAGGAAACACACAATATTTTAATTTTTTTACGTGCATGTGTTAATTTAACGCGGTGTAAACTCGACCCCTGTCATTGCCAGTGTAACTATTTTTTTTGGAGGCACACGAAGTCAGATAGAGAGATAATAATCATGCTGAAGTTTTAATAAAAAAAAAGAGCTCAAGTAGTAAAGAAAACAAGATGGCACTAGTAGTAAGAGACCACAATGCAAACATCGTTTAATAACGTTATTTGATCCGTCGGAAGATTGTGCCGTTTGATTTTCGCTCAGCGGAAGAAGAAAAACGACTGGTGTGAAACACAGAGATGAGGTACTCGGGGAATGGGGTGGGGTGGGGGGAGGGGGGTAATGGGAGAGGCCTTAATTAAACAGACGAGTCTTTTCTGTAACCCGAAGACCCCCGAAGAGGACAGCCGAAGACGTGGAGAATAAATAGTCGAGAAATCCATTGGAAAACATCTATCAATCGGATGTTTCAAAAGATTTTTTTTTTAAATAGATAAAGCAATACCTGGATACGTTCATTGAAGCGAGATAAAAAAAATAATAGTGTGTGGAAGAGAGAGAGAGAGAGAGAGAGAGAAAGCGGCGTGGCTATAACGTCTCCTGACATCTATCAAATTTTGGTTAGCAAGCGGCAGACCAAGAAGACCACAGAAGGGGGGAACAAATATTGCATACGTAGTCAATAGATTTACTTTGTCCTTCAAGACTTTCACTTTTTTTTTTGTAACGTTTCTATCCTCCCCCCCCCCCCCCACCAAACCCTTCACCACCACAGAACTATGTTATCTCTCAGAGAGGTGCACACACACACACACACTAAGTAAGCGACTGTTGTTTCTCTCTCTCTTTCTTTATTCAATTAAACTGAAGCCTCTTTAAGTCCAAGCGCATGCTTTAAATCTCCCAACACATTACGGTTCAACGTTGATGTTTTATTTCCTTTCTTTAATTCGAGATAATTTAAAGGTTAAACTTTTACTTTTTCATTGTTAAAAGTTTCCAGTGAAGTAAGTAAAGTACAAGATGATCGAGAGTCAATCAATGACTTTATTCATTTAATTATCCCCTGATCCATCGATCTCTCAAACTATTTGTATAATAATCTGTTTATAGCTATAACTATCTACTATATATATATATATATATATATATATATATATATATATATAATCTATCTATCAATCTATCTATCTATCTATTGATGTGCGTCCATAAACAGATATGTTTATGCCTACTTTCCATTTTTAAGAACTGCTGGGACATTGTTACAGTTCAAACTACACTATTGCCTGCATGCGGTGTGCAAAGAAGAGTGTTCTTGTATCTTGTCAAGTGACTATTTTTGTTTTTGTTTACAATCGCCTGAGTCAGTTCTGCCGAGCCGTGAGTCACCCGACTCGTGTGTCTGTGATTATCAACAAGTTACTACAATGTATTCAGAATACGGGGGGTGGGGGGTAAACCAAACAACACATGTGGGTTCAGCTCTAGTTTCTACAACATATCAGTGTGGAGGAATCACATTGCAACTAAAAGCTTGACATTTTTTTATTATTAAAATCAAAGTTCAATTTTGCAAAATGTCGAAATGGCTGGCCATTTAGTATGACGTTTTTAACAATAAATAGCAGGCCCTTTTCAACACCAGTTGAATATTACACAGTAGTGAAATGTCCATATCTGGCGGCCCCCTGTTGTAGGAAATTATCAGAGGCCCAGTATTGGTCGGCGGAGGCCCCAGACAGCAGCTACTGATGTCATGTTATAGGCTGAAATTATTAAGTAAAGTTTACCCGCCACCTATCCACATTATACATTAAGTCTCAAAATGAATGCAATCACCGATGTATGTGGTGTGTGTGTACTCACAAAGGGTACCACTAACAATCCAGCACGCGCGCCTATATTCAACTGGTGTTCCACATCTGCATCCCACCTCCCCCTTCCGTGTGTGTGTGTCTGCTCACGCCAATAAATTTCGAGCACTCTTTCGCGTGACTTCAGCACTTAAGCATGCGACAATCTGCATGGGGGGCTGAATCAGACATTGAACACTTCAACCAACACACACACACACACTCACGTCGACCAAGCCGATGCGATTAGCTAATCGCAAACCGATGAACGACGGGATAACTGTTGTTTTAACACGGACGTTAAAGCCTTTTCGATTTTTTTTAAAGCTAAATAGTGTGAACTTACTAGGTACAAAACATATAAAAAAGTATATCTTGAATGTGTGTGTGGGGAGGGGGGGCACTGGCGTAACCAGGGAGAGGCGGAAGGCGTGGTATGCACCGAGTGGCAATTGTACACCAGCAAAGTACGACTTTTTTTTTTATTATTTCAGTATTTTTAGGCGCGGGTATGGGGCAGCATTTTTAGGCGCGGGTATGGGGCAGCATTTTTAGGCGCGGGTATGGGGCAGCATTTTTAGGCGCGGGTATGGGGCAGCATTTTTAGGCGCGGGTATGGGGCAGCATTTTTAGGCGCGGGTATGGGGCAGCATTTTTAGGCGCGGGTATGGGGCAGCATTTTTAGGCGCGGGTATGGGGCAGCATTTTTAAAGGCCGGCCCAGAGAGGAGGCAGTTTGTTTTTTTTTCTTTTAGTTCGGATGCGCGGTTGGCAAAATACTTTGAACGATGCATTTTTTTCAGGAAAAGTTCGTCTTACCGTATTTATAATAGCTCGTCAAACGTTATATCTTCTACCACAGCGGTGTGTATGTGTGTGTGTGTACATGTGTTACGATGACAAGCTCAGTGCGTGTGTGTCTGTGTGTGTGTGTGTATGTCAACGAGTCAGTTATAGAATTCAATGATAGTATGGGTATGACACGATGTTGAAAAAAAAAAAAGAAAAGAAACCGCTTATCTTGTCTTATAACCCCCTCCCCCCCCAACCTCAACCCCTCCCCCCTCCCCAAACTACTTGTATCAACAGTCTGACTATTGAATATCCCCCTCCTTCAAGGGTGAATCCTACTTGCCGGGGTGAATATGGATATTGTCTCAACAACAATTGAACGTTATCGCTGTGGCTGGGTTTGCGATTGGACGGGTATCTGGGTTAGTCTTTCAATCCATAAGCCGATGGCTAACACGGTTATTTGCCATCCAGCCTCATAGTCAAACATCACAACATTATGTCTGCATTCTTTCATTTTATTTTATTTTTTTAATTTTCATTCACAGCAACGCGGTGACTGTAAAGAACAATTTCTTTCTTTCTTCTTTTTATTTTTTTTTTCAATCATCGTTTACCAATGACATAAATGATATAATATATATATATATATATATATATATATATATATATATATATATATATATATATATATATATAAGCGATTTGGGTTCTGCGTCAAATCGAAAGTAAAGAATGAATACAACAGTATTCCAGTTTAAAATACAATCATGAAAAAAATCGGATCTGCCCGAAACCAACAAATAACCTAGCCTACCGATCAAGCCTAAGGGGATATAACTATAGGCAAAGGTTTTGCAGGGTACATCTAGTATATAGATAAAAGCAATACACCAAACATTTGACTCGTGTGTTCTCTAGTGCTTTCAAAGGTTATCTGGTTCAACGGCAGTTACAGCTCACGGTGATCAATAATTGTTATATTCAAACTAAAGAAGAAAAAACAAAAATGTTTTAGCTGTGCATAAATTATTCACCAAATCTTCAGTTTAAAAAAAAAATTCACAACTTTGATTACTTTTAAGACGTAATCCTTTTTGAGTCTAACGCATGCACGCACGCACTACCACCACAAGAACTAACAAGAGTTTCTATGTATGTCTCATTACCGAACAGATCAGTGTTAATGCATAAGACTGCCTCCGTATATTAATAGTGATAGTTATAAACATTAAAAAAAAATGGATGAAAACTTTTCATTTCGTAATAAAAAAAATCTTTGTGCAACAGGTTTTACTCACCAAGACAACGCCCCCCCTCCTCAACAAGTGGGCCAACACTCCCTGTATATTCAAGTGCACAACAAATCACCCATTGATGCGAAGAGGGTGAAACAATGAAAAAGGGTCGAGAGACCGTGTAGCCCTTATCTGTTCTATTCGACTTGACAGAAGATAACAGGATTCAAGAAACTTGAGACAAACGCAGATATCACTCCAGTTCAAACTGTTGTTTTCTTTTTTAATTTAAAAATCACTCTTTCAATATCAAGCCAGTGCTGACAACTTGGATTATTTATATCCAGATATATATATATATATATATATTTAGCCATCTAGATATAAGAAATTGACATCATATAATATTTAGTTGTTCGTTTTTTAATCTTTTATAAACAAAACATTATTGATTCTCTGTTATATAAATATATATGCAGACATGTTTTGCATCTAGTTCTGGATAAATATTCAGGGGAAAATGTTGGCAACTCTATAGCAACTAGTAGCAAGCGTTTGAGAGAACGGATGGTCAGGAAATAAAGCGCTCGACCGTCGACCTTGGGATCCCGTGTTCGATCTTCGGTGAGAACCATTTGAATGTCTCCCGTAGCACCTCCGTGGCTATTGCACTATCGAGTATGGTGGGGGGGGTGAAAGAAGTGGTTTATAGGATCCACTGCATAACTGTCAAATATTTAGAGATATTTCACAGATATCAATTCCATTTGCAAATAAAATAATACTACCCTCCCACTTACCATTAACAATGAACTATCGAACAAGTACAACTAGCCAACGGTAATGTTTGTTGCTGTCTACCACACTAACAGTCCAGACAATCCGTGTTATACAGAAAAGGCTCTCTGTATCTATCCTGTTACTTTATCGTTATTGTTTATTATGACATAGCCCCACAAAACACTTATCTACGTCCTGGCATGGATGAGGAAACACACTAACAGGAGATTTGAGCCAGGTAAACCATCTCTTGGTAGTCTACACACACATACACACACACATTCAGAGACGCGTATCAAATGTGCACAATTGAAAACGTGATGGTTCACCTTATAGTAATAGTCAGCAGATCGAATGCGTTGTCAGGTTCCATGGATAAAAAAACCAACAACACTTTCACATACGTACAAGATACTCAGAGTCAGCAGTTGGTTACTTTAATAAATCAATAGTTTTGTTTTTATCTACAATTGATTTTTTATATACCAATTCAGTGTCACTGATCTAGAGAAATCGGTAAAAAACAATGGGGAAACGGGATTGGTGAGAGTAGGTGGGGGCAGGGCCGCTTTATCATATAGGCACAGCAGGCACTGTGCCTAGGGCCTACGGACTTTTCAAGGGCCTACGAAAGCCAGAATGGCAAATAAGTGCCGGTGCATTCTTGAAAAAATGTTTAAAAAATGAAATCGGGGAGGGCCCACGACTAGGGTCTACGATGACCTTAAAACGGCCCGGGTTGGGGGGGGGGTGGGGGTGAAGCGCACGAAGAATTAAGAGTTAATAAAAAATGTTAAAGTCACAGATCCAGCATGGCTGTGTTGTTCACGTGGAACAAAATTCAGAATTGCTCCATAATCTATTAATTCAATTTAAAAAATCGATGTTATTGAACTAAGTTGATTGACCGAGTTTGCCATTAGTATAGAGAACAATGTGAGACAGACGTGTGTTTAGGTAGATCCATCTTAAGTCTTACAACATCATGGACTAGAGGAATTATTTAGTAACCAATTGTACACAGTACATCAGTGTATGCACGTGTGTAGGAATCGCCTGGCTGCAAACTGACGAAGTCAGCCCGACATCGACTAACACTCTGTTTGATTACCGTGTCGGGGCAATCATCAATATGGCTGAATGCTTAATGTGTAGCAGCGGGGAATGGTAAAAGGAAGTGGGAGAGGTGGTATAAAAAAGGGGGAAAAGGGGGGGGGGAGGTGTTGTGTACCAGGAATTAAGACCCCCTTTGAACTCTGGAGAGAAATCAAACGGTTATGGGTCAAAAATCCATCCTCGAGGTAATTGGTAGCAGTGCCCGAACATGCGACTCTATGATTTACCCGTGCCGGCCCGGAACGTTTGATGTGCGGGTCTGGTGGTACCGCGATGAGGGTCTTGTACATCTGCCGCCATAGTTCAATGAGTGCATGATGTGGAATCAAAAGCCGCCATTAGACGCGCCTTACTCGAACTGCCAAACGAACGGAGCGCCATAAATAAGAAAAGAAAAATAACTGGAGGGGGCGGGGGTGAGGGTGGGGGGGAGGCAATCGTTTTCGATTAACAGAACCTAGTGGCACAGGCTTTGTTGTTTTTAAAAAAACTTCGATCAGATTTTTACAACCAAAAGTTAATACTTGAATCGACTTCAAAGTGTGCACTTACAAAACTGTGTAACATCAAATATCTAATGTGTAGATTGGAGAGGTAGAGATAGAAAAGAAGAAACAGACAGACAGACAGACAGACAGACAGACAGACAGATAGATAGATAGATAGATAGATAGATAGATAGATAGATAGATAGATAGATAGATAGATAGATAGATAGATAGGTAGATAGATAGATAGATAGATAGATAAATTATGTATATATATATACATATATATTAGATAGCTATAAAATCATAATGCTTTGTATGTAAGCACCCTCCCACTCCCCCCCCCGACTCTATTGTATCTATTTATCACTGCCCTTATAGAACAGTGTACATTAAATTAAGTCATATATGAAATAGTCATACATTTCTACTTTTAGCATTTTGTCTCTTAACTCATTTAGAAAGGGGAAGGGAGGGGGGAGCAATTTCTACTCCGAGTCTTATTAATCCTTGCCACAAAAGGTTGAGGACAATGGTGATATATGTCAATGGCCGTAAGTCATGGAGCTTTATGGGGCCATTCGCATTGATCTGGCTCATAATGACACACAAACATCAGTACAGCACAGAGACGTGCATGCACAATGGCGCGCAGATTTTAAAAGAAACAAAGAGCCCATCATTATAAACATTGCTGAAATATGCGAGTCATATTACAAGTCATGCTGTCACCTGATTCCTACCCAACCCATGAAGATATAATTATGGCCCATTATCTATTGTCTCCCTTTGTACGCATTCAAAATTGCTGTCTTAAAGTTTAATAGTTAAATGTGTGCATTTTAAAATCAAGCTTGACCCCCAATAAGTCTTGCTGTTTTACTTATTAAAATCGATTTAATCTCGCGATCTACGCATTTCTGAAATGATAAAATCTAACGCCAATATTTTTTTGTTTTATCTTAGTCCACGTCAAAGCCGTTGCCTTTGTATTAGGTTCATTCTGATTCCTTTGACAGGAACAGTATTGGCGCCTGTCAGAGGCTGAGCTTTAAGCAGCCCGTTACAGCACAAAATAAAATCAATCATACTTTGGGCATGCTAATGTCTTGAACTTTATTCGAACCCCCCGTGAGAAAGAAAAAAAAGCTACTGGCAGCCTTAAAGTTTAAGTAACGCTCCTGGTCGAGAGAAGCCCACGGCCTGCTCAGATACAGGGGATACGTCAAATCGGTTTACGCTGATCCGCTCAACACACTGGTGTGTGGTCATCCATGAACAACTGGACCTGGCAACAGTACCCACAGTACTAATCAAAGCAAGTCAGGATAGGTAAACTAGGCGGCTGACCCCGGAGGGGAAAGGGAGGGTCGCTATCTAAGGAAGACCCCTATTGAGAATTTGCATTTATTCAGCCTTAATGAAGGGTTATCCCAGCACGTGAGAAGGTTTAACAATTTTAAAGATTATCAGGAGCCCGGCATTAGAAAGCGGCAGCCAGGCTTTTCAACCTGGGGGCCTTCAAGATACCTTTAATTATAGCCCCCAAATCAACTTAGCCTAGGTCCCCAAAGAACCTTTGCATACGGCACCCGAAACGTAAGAATAGCTCTAATATTAATAGCACAATTAGAGAATGTAGCTGGCTCTGTTCTCAATCTCCGGCTGAACAATATTTATAGGGCTATTCCTACGCATGTACGTCTTCGCTATTCGCACATATGTACCAATTTATATTTATAAATGAAAAGATGTGCTTAGAGAGAGAGACAAAGATGCGGAAAGGGGGGGGGGGGAAGATACTCTGGAAAAAAAAACCTGTGACAAAGGTGAGCAACACATTTAGCACATAGACTGTGGTAATGCTAGCAGTTAACCGATCCCTGTCTTAATCTCTCCAACGGAACTGGCATGTGCTGTTGTTAATGAAAATATTAGTAGGTGAATATATAAATAAATAGTCTTGCAAACACACAACATGTCCCCAAAACAAAAAACTACAATGAAACAATCCAGGAGCGTAACAGTTTTTATAACTGAAGTACTCACGCTGTAAACGGATGAAATGCACTTGGCCAATCCATAATGTTAAAAAAAAAAATAATAATTTAAGAATCGTCGGGCCGTCAAGTTGAGCAAGGCTAACAGGAAATGATAACTTTTGACTTCCCAGTTTGCTACCACTTCAGTCTCCCAAAAATAAAAAGATATGAGAGTAAGCTTGCATGTATGTATTTGATGGTGTGCATGTGTGTGAGTGAGATGGAGTGTGTGTGTGTGTGTGTGTGTGTGTGTGTGTGTGTGTGTACATAAACAAACACAGTGGGGTCGGGGAAGGGGAGGGGGGCATTTAACGGGTTGGTATACGATTGTACATCAGGGCAATGTCGCTCGTGAAATGTCGATGGCATCACTGGCATCGTGTTTCTCGGATCAGTTCAAGGAGGGGGGTGTGGGGGGGGAACAGAAATAGGATGTGTTCACGTTTATGTGTCTGTGTGTGTGGTGTGTGGCAAAATCTATGAGAACCTGAGTGAGCGAGGGAAGAAAGGCAGTGAAACGAGACACTAAGACGAACTACAAGCAATCAACTTTGTTCCCATTATATATATATATATATATATATATATATATATATATATATATATATATATATATATATATATATATATATATATACGAAAATAGGAAACACAAACTAAAAGTGATATCCTTAGGGTGGTGCATTTTATGTGTGTATATCTCACATAGTATAGCCTACAAATGCATATGTATATGTAACATAAATATCATGCATACACGCACAGAGCACTCTTACAAGTATCCCAGCTACAAGTGGTTACCATATCTAGACCCTTCCCCTCAGTTTATTGTATTAAAGATTAACCCTAACTCTGAATGAACGGGGAGAAAAAAGGAGAGCCGACCACCCTTTTTTTTTTTGAAAAAAACACAACAACTAAGTCAACAAATTATCACCAATCGCGAGAGAAAACGTTTGCCCTAGTCCAGATAATGAAATCTAAGAAAACAATGGGCAAGGCGCCGATAGATCGGGTTACGTTACTATAGATCAACTTGCACCTCCCTGGGAGCCTGGACAGGGGGGGGGGGGCTTAGATAGGGGAAGGCTTGAGGGAGGGGGTGCGGGAGGGAGTAAGTGATAGGCCGGGTAAGATAAACACAAGAGGAGAAAAAAAATGTATGTGAACCAGCAGCATCTAGACAGAGGGGATCGTTTGTTTTCAGCAAGTCAACTATTAGGCAGCGGGCGTTGCACGTATCATAAGGCACCAGTGGTTCCATCTACCCCCCCCCCTCCTCCCTTCTATTTCAACGCAGTCTTTGAGACGTCTGCTGATTCGCTGAGTGTTGCGGATGTAGGACTCTTCTAAAATGGCATTTAAATATTGAAGCGTTGTTTTTTTTTGTCGTTTCAGTTAATGTATTAATTGATTAACTTGGTCACAATAAGAAAAAAAGTCACTTATGATATTTTTTTTTAAACCAATACTCATATTGTTAGGGTGATACGATGCATGGAGACTGAGAATGGGACAAGCAGTGCAACAAACCTCTTACGGCAAGGGGTCGGCAACCTTTTGAGACGGAAGAGCCGAAGGTTATAGTTTTACAATTTTCTCAGTTTTTAAAGAGCCACTAAAATTGGTGTTTCAATACTATGGTATTTGTCTAGGATTAGGTATGTCAAAGGATATAATTATTATTACTTGCGCGTGGAACTGGAAGGCCGCAATTCGACATCGACAGAGCCGCATGCGGTTCGCGAGCCGTAGGTTGCCGACTCCTGTCCTACGGGTCGCGTATGACGGGTACGAGGAAAAACAAGCAATTAAGCCTGTTCCATTCTGGACACAGGACGTGTTAGCGCATTTTCGTGTTATGTATCAGTACGTTTGTTAGCTTTCAGTAAATATTTGTAAATTTTGGAAATGTTTATAAATTCAATTGTGTAATGCATATATTTGTAAAAAAAAATTATAAAGACGTTTCTTTATATTTGAAAAAAAAAATATTGTCTCTTAAATCTAACTACAAGTGGTTTGTGGTTACTGAAATAGGACTCATAATTGAAAACATTCTAAATTATAGCCATTTAATCGTCCGAAAACTCCGTCAATTGTTGCATAGCTCTGATACTTTCAATTAAACTCAGAACACAATCTTACTATTTCATTTGATGAGTTTCTTAATAAATCTTGGTGAAACTACGTGCTGCAGTATTTCGCACCAAATGAACGGGTTATTGAACGTACAAGGTGTATATATAATATATATGCCCCTTAGGAGCCCTGAAGCCCGGCCCTCAGAGGTCCTATCGCGAAATGAACTTTTGATGTACACATGGCAGGCCAAGACCTACAAAATGATATATACATCATGGGTCTAGGACTTATAGTTGCTGAGATATAGCGCTCCTTTATTAATATAGCTTATATAGTAAAAAACGGTACTAAGGCCCTTTTACGGCCCTGTGAGGTCAGATCGCGAAATGAAAAAAAGTCATTTCTTGGCAGGCCAAGACCTACAAAATGATATATACATCATGGGTCTAGGACGTATGGTTGTTGAGATCTAGGGTGATGACGGACAGACAGACAAAACGGGGACAATAGAGCATTTTTTTTCGAAAACGCTCTAAAAAGGGGACACGGTCCCTCAATGAATGAAAAGAAACAAAGAGTTACATCTCGCATACCATGAAACCTTTTCCTAGACTTGTACATATGAATAGACTCGATTTAGCTTGGCTCTGAACAGTCAAAGAGAATACTAAAACAAAAAGAGTTCAACCAAACACAATGTGAAAAAAAATGTATTTGTCAATTGCAGTTTTTTTTTTTTGTGTGACTATTCCCCTGTCCTTGACGTGGACTCCTCGTATGTGTCCATCACTTATGAAAGAATATTAGAGGAGTGCACACTTGAGTCTGTTAGTGTTACATTACAGTGTGAGCATTTTAGTACGTGCTAGAGCCAGACGTTCCGTTTTTTTGTTGTTGTTTTTTTTTTGGACTTTCTTCATTGGTAGCCGGATAAAATAGCTTTTTGAACTATTAGATAACCATGTGCACGTTTTCAAATTGAACAATCAAATATATCAACCCAGGGGTGTTGCATATGCTTGATTATAACAGGGTGGGCATACTTTTTTTACATCGTGGGAAACAATGGGCGGTCAGATTTCACAGAATAGCTGGATCATTCGCAGATGGGTGGAGCGTTTGGTTACATGGGGCGTTCACTTGCTCATATGAAGGGAGCGGAGCGATGGGAAGACCCAACAGCCAAACTGGCTGTACTTGTACCGCGGGCCCCCAGTGTGTCCACCCCAGAAATGGATACATCATGAAATAGTAGACAGGTTCCAGTCATAAAATTAAGACTAAAGAATTAGAATTTTAATAGATATTTTCGTTATCGTTTTATTCGACTGACATGCACCCGATCCATGTGTGCAGTGTTCTCAAAAACTGGACGAACAAATTCACTTTCATGGACTCCTCGTGAGTTCAAAAGACTTCAGAGCATCACAGGACTCTAACGTTTGCATCATTTCTGGAAAGTCTATTGTGCGACGGCCGATTCTGATGTTTTAAATCAGTGGTTAGTGGGCTGCCCAAGAAACATTAAATTATTTCCTTTTTAATGATCTATCTCGTGAATGTTCGACTTTCCATGGAGGAGAAATAATAAACGACCCCCTCCCCCTTTCCAGTGGGTTGCGGTGAAATTATCAAACGCTGACCGGTCCGTGGCGAGAAAATGGTGGGGGGGGGGGAACCACTGTTTTAAATTATTACAATTTATAAGTACAACTTAGTTTATTAAGAGCTTTTGCTTTTATACCAATCCTTTCAACGAGAACCGCCCTTCCAATAGTGGCAACTGTTGTTACGAAACAAAGACACCATGTAACAACTATAACAACCGCTGCAAAGAAATGAAAAGTGAACACACACACACACACAAAATAAATCCCTTAAAAAAAATGACAAGATGTTGGGGTGAAGTTGGGGCGTCAATCGAATGATAGATTCCTTGGTTTTATTTTTTTTTGTTATCCCCCCTCCCCTTCTTTTTGTCAGCATTTTCTACGAACAGAAAACCGGATGAAGAAAACATTGAAAAAACAACGAAGCATAAAAAAAGGAGGGGGGGGGGAATTTACTCGCCCCACCTTCCAGATCAAGTACTAGAGATGACGGGATGGATGAAGAGTATGTTGAGCTTATAGAACGGGTCTGAATGACCCAGAAACAAGCAAGCGTGAGAAGTGTTTATCAAAGCATTGGGAAAAGAAAAACTGAATAAAGCCCAAGGCTGCAAGGAACCAGAACATATATTTATAAGTGTGTGTGTGTATGTATGTATATATAATATGGGTGGGGGCGTGAAAAATCAAGAACATCAAGTTCTTGTTGCCGCAGCTGATTTTTTATTTATTTATTTTTTGTTAAAATATCTCCCGATGGAGTCCAGATTGTGTAGCTGCGATCGTTTTTCGTCAAAACAAAAACTTACTCGTCACATACAAAGCTTTCTTTTTCTTCACTGAAATACCAAAACACAACATGTGCCAGAAAACAGTAGTACTGTAAATGGAATTCTATGCAATAATATTATGTTTTTCCATTTTTCTAAATTGTCGTTACTCGTAAGGCACTTAAATTATGTAATCACTGACTGGTGGAGACAACATAAAAGTCAGACGAGAGCTGAATGTGTCAGATTGCTGGAGTCACACAATCTTCGCACACGATGCATGGCAAGGTACTTATTGACATGAGCTTTGTCTGATAGAGACTTCATACAAATCAGACGTGAGCTGCATGTGTCAGATTGCTCGGATCGTACAATCACACATTACAGCACACACACACACACACACACGAGCGCAACGTACAAGAGAGCCTAGGTATTAATTGTTGGCGAAAATAATATCACCACACTGACTTTCTGCATGCTTGAAACCAACCCCCTCTCCCTCCACGGTTGGGGGGGGGGCATGTCATACATACATAACGTACATGCATACACACAGACACACACATATCCACACACAGTGGTCGAGAAACAAGTCACTTATCAGAGCCAGATCAGAGTTGATAGATTCCACGCGGGCTGGCACCAAACACCATGTGCTTTACATTTGTCCTTAAAAGCCTGGAAAATAAAATAGAAGGGTGTTTCGGCTATATAGACGGGTCCAGCAATTGGAGTGGGAAGGTTTGGTGGAGGAGGGGGGGGGGAGCTCTCAGCGTCCCTCCATTGCCCCCCCCCTTTCCCCCAAAGTTTAGTTATTTCTATTCGTTGGTTATTGATACAGAAACACATACAAAGAAGAAAAGAAAAAAAAGCACTGCCAAAAAGGTGAAAGGGGTGGGGGGGTGGGGGTGGGAGTGAGAAACGCTTGAGAAGCTTGGTGTTATTATTTCTCCAAATGAAGTTTCCAGCGAGTGAGAGAGAGAGAAGGAGGGTGGAGTTAATAAGGCAATAATATAGGAAATAAAGGGGAACAAGCCAAGAGTCGAAAACAACATGTACACGTTTGCGTCCCTTGAACGCGGGCTTTCTTTCATGATAAATAATATTGATAGACAAGGTAGAGCATGGAATAACAATAAAATAAAACAAACAAACAAATAAAACATCAGGAATACTGTGTTAATTTACGTTTGTGGTGATTTTGGGGTCTAGCCTTCAAACTTTTGAACAACAAAGGGGAGTCGTCGACAGAGTGTGGGCTGGTAGAGAGCTTGAATCAATGCAATGCCTATATGTGAAATTAGCGGGATTCAGAGAAATACAAAAAAGGGACAATAAGCATGGAAAGAAGGGTTTGGATATGAGCTAATTATAAACCATCCGTTAAGGAAATTAACCCTAGAGTGTTTGTATTGACTACATTTGGATTTTTTTTTTAAACAAAAACGTGTACCATGTTAACAATGAGACTTAACAAATATCCCGAAATGATGATCTGACTCAAGTGAGTCACATTACACAACACAGTGCTGTTGATTTTTTCACCTTCTTTCTCGGATGTGATTGTTGATTGTGTTTGTAACCAGTGAACTGTTTTATATATTTTTTTCAGCATTCAACAATGATGGCATTGATACTGTCAAGATACTACTTCAGATACAGCTACTATGATTAGTAATTAGAGAATTCTATAAAAGGTATATTTTAGCTTTCTTTATTGATACAATACTGGGTGGGTATATATATATATATATAAAGGGAAATGCAACACTAGTCCACTCAAAGGTGCTATAGTTTGATTGTGTTAACCATAGGAATGACCCTACAATTTAACACTGAATTGGAGACGAACATAATGGCAAGTCATCCACTGGTTACACTATGTCCGGGTATAACATAACGTTGCAAAGTATATACTTCTTGGAATTATGACGTCATTATAAACTTATCCCCCCCCCTCCCCGATGTCCTATTGGGAGCTCGTATCCAAAACAAGCCGCAACTACCAAAAGGAGCTCGCGGTCCCAGTGGCATGCGTCTGCTGAGATGGGGGCGACTTCACATCGCCCAGATTCGAACCACCAGCCTGCATTCTACGGGTGGTGATGACTGTCCACCGCAGGGCCAACACCGTGCCGTCTTTTCAAGTGTTAACACGACACACCGGGTAGACGCTCACTGGCCCCTGCCAATTAACAAGTAGATGGTGTGTATTTTCTTCCAGACGATCTGATCATATCATCGTTATCTGCCTCTAAACCAACACAAAAAAACACACACACACACATAAACCTAACAACCCCCCCCCCTTGTCCCTCCTACACAAATCACTGATTTAAAGAAGAGGAAATAGATGGAGGCAATAGATACAGAGATTTAAAAAAAAAAAAATAGATGCATGATTTAAGATGAGCGTATGTATCTATTTCTTTACACAGGCACGGGGGGAAGTGCGTGTGTGTTGGGAGGTTGGGGGGGGGGATGTACAACAATCGAGGGGGGTGAAGATATGAGAGGAGAATGATGTGGAAGAATTCAAGGGATAATGCAATAAAAGATAAGCCGGCCGGCGGGGGGCAGCAATAAAGCACAATGTGAAACAAGGCCAACACAACGTGCCTGGAGGAGACGATACAAGGAGCTGTTTGTTAAAACACAATTACTTTCTCCTGGCCAGGCGACTTCAAGCCAGGGAGGTTAACCACCGACTGCACACACACACACACACACACACACACACACACACACACACGAGCAATCACGACACGTTTCAGATATAGTAGTGAAAGCATCTGGGGTTAAAACAATTGTTCGTTACCATCGTGTTTAGGTAAAAATAATAATCCAACAACAATGACTAATGATCAACTAGTTATTAACTAATGCGTGTGGTATCGTATACACATCCGCAGAATGCAGAAAACTTCTATTTTAAGAAAAAATATGTAAAAAAAAACCAGCAACTTATGTCAAATAAATTTTCTCTTCGTTTTAAGAAACATTGTTCAGGGCGGAAAGTGAGTCGCGGGCGGATCTGAAGCCGGGCCGCCGAACATTGTGATTTATACCGGGAATAGCTGAAAATAAAATTTGAAGTTGTCTTTTTTATGTACCGGTGTTTCTATTATTCTTTTACAGGCGGGTGTCCTAATCACTGAACTGGTTGGTCTCTTAGTTTGAGAACCAGTGTACTATCGCATGCAAGGAGTGATGACGGCGTAAAACAAGTGAGGTAGGGTGAGGTGGGGTGGCGGCAGGGTGAGCTGTATGGAGGTCCGGGGGGGGGAGGGGGCAATGGGTTATCTTCGTCACTTGTGCAGTTTATTGGTATAAACATTTAAAGAAATCCATGCAGAAATAAATAAAGTATAATGTATAAATTTAAAAAAAATATATATATTATCGGATTTAAAAAAAAAAAAAATAAATAAGTTGTGAAAGATGTTCCTGAGTATCGCACACAAAGAAACACCGCAGCCCAGGGTGTCTGTGTCAGATTAGATCCCCCTTTCTTAAAATAGCTCACCGGATTAACTCCCTTTTATCACAGAGCTAGAAGAAACGTTCTTAATCGACTGTAGTGTTTAAACAAAAAGGATTTCGAAGAAAGGAAACAAAGAATAAACAAAAAAAAAAAATAATAAAAACTTCACAACCGACAAATAAAGGAGGAATAAAGAGACGAAGTCAACATCGGACCAAAAAAAACGACACAATTAAATTCAAATGTTATCAATCAAAAATTCAAACGAATCAATGGGGCAGTGGTAATGATGGAATGGCCCGGCATTCAGAAACAAACAAAAAATATAAGAGACAAAAGTACTCTTCACGTCTTAACGGTATCATCTCCCACCCCCTAATTATTAAACAATATTTACCCATGTACAAAATGTTCGCATGCTGTTATTAAACAGTTACTTACACCAAGAGACTGGCGCACACCAGAAATTTGTTTTACCAGCGTCCGTTTTACAATTTGTTTTATATTTTTTTTCTTATTTTCTTTCAGCCTACGTGGCACCATGGCTTATCTTTAATCTCCGATCAAGCACACAGAAATGATTTGTCCTGCCACACATTCCCCGCTCCTGCAGCCTACCTTCAACATTTTCTTCCAAAAATAAACGCCCCTCCCTCCTCGCCCCCCCCCCCCCGGATAGTTTACCGCCATCTATTTTTTTTCATCTCCCCCCCCCCACCCCAAAGTGATGAAAATGGGTAACTGAGAAGGCGCGATTTTTATTTATTTTTTTTTTGTTTATTTCAGTAGTTGATGGCGAAGCTTAAGTTTTTTCAAGTGCCGGTTTATAAAGTGAAATAACATTTACCCCCACTCTAAAAGAATGATGGGAAGTAGATTCAATGTTGGCGCAAACGAGATGAAATAGTGGAGCAGATTATCAAACAAGGTACGATATAAATGGTAACATTCACACGTAACAATAAATTCATCAACCAACACAAAGCTTTTGTTCAGAAGAGGTACTTTGAAATGATAAGGGTTATATGCCATTACACCAGCAGCACACACATAATCACGTCATTTTTTTTTTTTTTGATGGTTCAACAAGGTGAGGTCTTTTGTTTGGAGGGGATCGGTTGAACGGTACATATGGGTAGGCTAAATACGGTCCGGGCCATGCTTCACTCCCAAGGCCGGGTTAACCCCCCCCCCCGCAAGGCTAATAAGGGTATAGCCTTAGTCCCTGCTAAATATCAGCCCTCGTTTATCAGACTACATGTATGTAGACTATGTATGTATCAGACTGTCCGTGATAGGCAGGACATAACTCTGGGTCTAACGAAAACTGGCATGTCGTGTGAAATGTGGAAGGAAATAATCCATTCTATTCGCAGCTTTGGGTCCTCTGTTTATTTTTGTAACAGGCAGTAGGCCTTAAAGAAGCCTTTTTACACTTCCATTCTACGAACAAGTCCACTTTCATTTCTGGTAGTCCATAGAAACACTCAATAAATTATGTGTGTCGTACTCAATGGCTCTTTGCGGCCGACGACTACAAAAGTTGATCTATGCCAACGACTTTCATAGCACGGGGACAATGCGAACTACCCCTTTGACCTGCGTTGTAGCGGGAGTTCAATGTACCAGCAAACTGAACTCATAACCTAGCAGTAGGCGGCGCTGGAGTAGTTATTATTTTTTTTCTCTCTTTTTGTTTCAGAAATCACTGTGTGTACGCAACCTTTTTAATAAGTCACCATATTGTGGCCAGGTTAGGATTCAGGTTCAATGGCGAGCACGGAGCGAAAAAAAAATATGTACAAGGAGGACATGGGGTGAGGAAGTGAACGTGTTGGGTGTGTGGGGGGGGGGAGGGCCTGACAGAAGATTGATAATCTAAATATCTATTTCATTCACAAGGAACACAACTCTTTGAGAGGGTGTTGGTGGAGGAGGGGGTGGGGAAGCGAAAAGGAGAAAGTCATCCCCCCGTCTAGAAGCCAGAAAAAGGGGTGGGGGGGCGTACATATGTTGTAGGTTATTGACAGCCAACTGCTTCAGGCGACTGATTGCCTTCTGATACTTCTCCAGACAAGTGAACACAAACATGCACACATCTGTGATCTAAATACAGACAAACCCTCCCACACACACACACAGACAAATGCCGCCACTGAACATTTGCCGAGCCAGCATAACGAATACTCAAAACCAATTGACAACACATACACACACAAAGACAAATGCCGCCACTGAACATTTGCCGAGCCAGCATAACGAATACTCAAAACCAATTGACAACACACACAGACACACACACACAAAATAATATTTCTGGCAATAGAGAATTCAACATTGTCAATGTTTAGGCTTTGTATGAGAATGAAACAAGAGAACTAAGACATGCCTGTTACCACCGTGTTCAGCAGGGGTTCTCAAAACGTGTGCACCATTCATCAGCTTTAGGGGATTGGGGGGGGGGGAGAGACAATGGCAGGCACCGTCTACTTTTTTTATGTCATGTAAATAAGATGTAACTTTGTTGTTGTTTGTTTTTTTTTTTTAAAGGGTACACATTTAAAAACAACGGTGGACACACATAAAATTGGTTAACGGTGGTGCCATGGTGCCCACCGACACATGTTTGAGGACCCCCCCCCCAAGTTTTTTTAACGCTATCTATTTATTTATTATATGTGTTAGCAAACAACAATGGGCTGAAGTAGTTACTGCAGTGTGTGCTCATTTAAAAAAAAAAGAAAACATTAAGTAGAATGACGCGAGTTAAAATCAAGTCCAAAAATAGCCTCTTTCAATGGTAAGATGTGAGAGGTTGAATAAGAGGGGGGAGGGAGGGGGCGATCCTTGAAGTTTTATTTTCAGCGCGTTAAAAGTCTTCTTCACTAAAGTGAACAACAAGTTTTCATGACTTTTTAGAGAAAACAAAAAATGAAGACGTTCTGAAATAAAAATAAAAAAATAAAAAAAAATCAGTGATCAATTACAGCTCATTAAAATAGCTTTTGTTTTACCCCGGCGATGCGTCAGCAAACCTCAACAGGTTACAAGTTATCTTAATGCAGCCCAGATGACAATAAATCATACTGAAGGCGAGATACGCATGGTAGTTATTTATCATTTTCTTTTCTTTTCTGGCTTCACTGGTGTGTTGGGGAGGGGGTTTGGGGGAGGGGGGGAGTGGAGGAAGGACTCACTCAAGCTATGGACGTAACAGAATGATAATTATTGGCCAACGAACAGCCAGCAATGATAGCAAGCGATCACTGGGGAGATGGAAAGGGGAGGGTTGTGGATAAAGGAGATAGAGGGAGATATGGGGGAAAGGGAGGGGAGGTTACATTAAAGGGAAAAATACTATGAGTTCTAAGAAAAAACAAAACCGATTAAAATATACGCAAATTAAAATTGTTTCATTTACATTATAAGACTTGGTGAAAGCTTACACTGTGTTAATATTGAACACGGAACAACAAGTGATGCTTGGATAAATCTATGTGAGCTATCCTACTTGAATGTAGGCCGGATAAAAAACACTAGAAAAACTCTGAGATTTAAAGAAAATAAAACCCAACTGCCTAAGTCAGCCTAACCTGTAAGTTTAGTTATAAACCACTGGAAAGATATAAAAACTGATCATGGTACCAATGGAAACAAATGGGGAGGGATTCCACAACCGACAAAGAAAACACGAAGGCCCAGAACAAAGCAAAGAGAAAACGTCTAGTGAGAGCTTAGGTACCGACAGTACAATACTTGAATAAATAACGCGCCACTCTGCTCTCCCGTTGCATGCCCTGCTTACAACGCGATCAACACATGTTCCCAATCACATGCCACGGATAGGCCAGGTTTGAGAGCACTTTTATTGGCTCTGTCGTTAGCTGTCGTGAGCACTAGAAAAAGATATATCAGCTCCTTTACGGCTTGTGCTTGGTGGGGGTGCATGGAATTCGGGTTTTCGTTTCCCCTCAGTCCCAGACCCCCCCCCCCGACCCCCCCCCCGACCCCCCCCCCCAATTCTGTAGATTGGTTCTACTTGTGAGGGTGAGCCAGTGAAATGAAAGCGTTGGGAGGCGGGAGGCGGGGGTGAGACAACCACGGAGGTCTGACAAAATGCTGAAAGATAATGGGGAGGGTGGGTGGGGGGGAATTATTAAATAAAAACGTCTGTCAGATCATGGTGAGGAGGAAGAGGGGGGCTAATCAAAAGTAATAACACTGATGCAAAAAAAAAAACTTTTAGTTTCAAACCGTAACCATCTATATAAATAATAGCGGTGTGGGTTCTGCGTTAAATCGAAAGTAAAGAATTAATACAACAGTATTCCAGTTTAAAATCGTCAAACGTAGACAATAGTAATAAAAATCATGAAAAATTGGATCTGTTCGAAACCAAAAATAACTTAGCCTACTGATCAAACATAAGGGAATATAACTCTATGCAAAGGTTCTGCAGGGTACAGCTAGTGTTAATATAATAATAGAAAAAATAAATATTGTTTGCCATTTTATTCAACAAAGGACTTAAGCATTACTTTGTATCGGGTCTAGGGAAATCGAATTCTCAATTAACGGCCATTTACGGTGAGAATTTAGGTTTACGGGACAACTCTGACCACCGACGATTTTCACCAACATAAAGCAGCACGCGTTTTTGTGCCGTTAAAATCGTGTGTATAGCATACTGTGCCTACCCAATACTAAGGCAGGTATTAATCACATCATCTCCAAAGAGTACCGAAATCTGGCAAGGCTGCACTTACTACAATTCCGAACATTTGCTTGTCTCCAGTCAAGACCGGTTTTTTTTCCCTGATTTAGAAGCCCCGACTTATGCAAATCACTCGCTAGAGATTTTTTTTTGTCGTTTCTAAATTTACAGTCATATTAGTGATTCGGTACACGAATTAGAACTGATTTCTGAGAACAGAGTGGAACGCAACGCCTATAAAACAGAACATTGCATCAAATAATCTCACCCATCGGTATAGAGTAGGTTAGTCAACCAGCGTGACTGATAGTTTAGCTTGAAATCTATCCCCTGCCCCCATTCCCTGGCCTCTGCACAAAGAGAGAGAGAGAGAGAGAGAGAGAGAAAGAGAGAGACGGACAGAGAAAGAGAGAGAGAGCGATGAGAAAATAAAGACGTGCACCAGGCTCTTATCCACCAGTAACCAAATCACAGGGAGTAATTTTCGAGCACTATGTCAGTTTACAGAATTACAAACCCGCAAAATTAAAAAAAAAAAAGCATCGAGGGAGAGCCCTCCCCTCCCCGGGCAGCCAATTTAATTACTCATCCTTCTGACTAATTGCTTTGGCTATAAGTAAACTGATTTTTAACTCCAGCACAAGAATGTGAGGTTTTTTTTTTTGGTTTTGTTTAGAGGCCAACAAATATATGTATACATATAGTGAAGTGGCCGGGAGATGGTACGTTCAGGAATGCTGGTTAGTACATTGACAAACGGGCGATAGCGCTGATACTGACATCTGATAGATACCAGATCCGATGAAAATGCTTGTGCCATTCCAACCCAGGCCACCGGTATGATTAAAAAAAATAAAAGTGTGATGGAGAAGGCCGAATGACCCTTAACCCCCTCTCCCCCAAACACACACACACATAATCTCAACAAGGGAGGATTGTTGGCATATTTATTAACACGATATAGAAAAGTGAAAGAGGGGGGAACGGGTTGTGGGGTGAGGTAGAAAAAAACAAGACGAGAATTACAGCGTAAAGGGTTTTTGGCAGGAGTAAAGAAACAGTTACCAGAGATCTTGACTGTTATCGATGCTCAGGGTCTCGGTTGATATCAGTCAGTGAAAGTGGCAGATCAAAAAAAAAAAAGAAAAAAGGAAAAACTGAACAGCTAACCAAAAAAAACGAGTTGAGCCTGTACGCTGGTTTGTGTCCCGACTCACTGAATATGTCGGTTTCAAAGTTTCTTTTTAAACTCCTTCAAAGTTGCTTGTAATTAGAAGAAATGAATTTTTTTCCCCCTAAGATCCATATTTTTTTTGTTTCTCTACCACCACAATTACCTCAGGTAAAGCGCCTCCGTAATGAAGAAAAATCTTTCCGATGGGGACCCAATTTTTTTTATATCTAAACCCCCTACCTTCCTCCCTCCAGCCCCCCCTCCCCCAAAAATAAGTGATGCCGACATACAAATATATAAAATTAAGACATTTCTGGAGATGCTATATTTAGAAATACCATCATGCATGTTGTTTTATTTATTTTGTTACTATTAGTAGATAAATTTATAGCAAATAAACCTAAATTGTTGTACATTTTGAAATTTGAAATAAATGTCATGTGTAAAGGAAAGGGGGGGGGGGGGTAGCAGCAGGTACATTGATCAAGGGTGTCCATCAAGCCCTAGGCGTTCAAATTGTTAGATCTCACTGAAAATACTTAGTAGGGACCCACACACCTTCTTTACGTCGGGGCCCATAATTCATCTCGGCGGCCACGCCTGTGGTAAACCTGTGAAATCTGCTGCTGGAAATGAGCACCTTACCGACACCTGGGGGGGGGGAGGGGAAGGGCAGCAATATTTTTATTCAATGATGATCTTTGTTTCATAACTACATCAATCAGCGCTTACATCATTCTTATTTTTTTTTCCAAGTTACAATTACTGCAAACATTTATGACATGTAGCACTTTAACCCGTCCATAAACAGACTCAGAGGTGACATGGTAACGATCCCCCTAGAGACTGGAGTACCGTATTTACATCTATCCTCAATAACATTGTATCAACCAAAGAATGGAAAATAAACAACAAAGAAAAAAACAATCTAAAAAGTCGTTTTTTCTAGAAGTAAGTGTGACCTTTCAATTAAGGTTGCATAATTGAGTCATTGATTAACCAAACATGATCTGAGCATGCGCCCTCCCCCCAACCTCCCCGTCCCCGCGCTACAGCTGCATCAGACAACACATTTTCCTTTTCCAGCCATCAGCTCTACTTTCTTTTACGCTGACGGGCAGGTTGAGAGAGAGGGGGAAGGGAGTCACTCGGGGATTCCCCTCAGTGGCTAAGCAAACAATAATCCCGGGGATGCAGCATTGGCACTTAGACGATTTGAACAATCAGGAAAACAAGGCCCCCCCCCCCCCTGCTAATTGAGCCGCCGCCGCCCCTGTTAAAGTCAACTCTCTCTCTCCTGGCATCTGTGAAAATACATTTCGAACGGGCTAATATCATCTCGACTTTTAATTCGATACGATAATAACAATGACGCGACAAGGTGACGGGTTGGGTAAAGTCAACAGGCGGACTTATTTAATATGTTCCATGTGATTCAGTCGGCGGCAACAGAACCGTCACAAGGTGATCAACTGCCCACTTCCACTCAATCAAAGACTTAGAAATAATAAAATTATTATTATGGATGCATTTTTTTTTTTACGAAAATAAGTAGTATCAGGCCGCGCTACACTTTTAATTTAATCAAGGACAGTTCGTTGCATAACATGACATTCGTTCAATTATAAATAGCCGCTTGCAAATAGAAAAACAATTGAGAACAAAAAAACAAGCAATTAAGTCTGTTCCATTCTGGACACAGGACGTGTTAGCGCATTTTCATGTTATGTATCAGTACGTTTGTTAGCTTTCAGTAAATATTTGTAAATTTTGGAAATGTTTATAAATTCAATTGTGTAATGCATATATCTGTAAAAAAAAATATTATAAAGACGTTTCTTTATATTTGAAAAAAAAATATTTTCTCTTAAATCTAACTACAAGTGGTTTGTGGTTACTGAAATAGGACTCATAATTGAACACATTTGAAATTGTAGTCATTTAATCGTCCGAAAACTCCGTCAATTGTTGCATAGCTCTGATACTTTCAATTAAACTCAGAACACAAGCTTACTATTTCATTTGATGAGTTTCTTAATAAATCTTGGTGAAACTACGTGCTGCAGTATTTCGCACCAAATGAATGGGTTATTGAACGTACAAGGTGTATATATAATATATAAGCCCCATAGGAGGCCTGAAGCCCGGCCCTCAGAGGTCCTATCGCGAAATGAACTTTTGATGTACACGTGGCAGGCCAAGACCTACAAAATGATATATACATCATGGGTCTAGGACTTATAGTTGCTGAGATATAGGGCGCTCCATTAGTAATATAGCTTATATAGTAAAAAACGGTACTTTATAAGGCCTCTTTTACGGCCCTGAGAGGTCAGATCGCGAAATGGAAAGTCATTTCTTGGCAGGCCAAGACCTACAAAATGATATATACATCATGGGTCTAGGACTTATGGTTGTTGAGATCTAGGGTGATGACAGACAGACAGACAGACAAAACGGGGACAATAGAGCATTTTTTTTTCGAAAATGCTCTAAAAATCAAAGCTAGGAAATGGGTGTATTAAGACAAGTCAAGAAGAGAAGTTATTTTTATATTTTTTTTACAAGTGAGGACACGCATACCTTGTATCCACATTCAGCATACCTTGTATCCACATTCATACTTCGTACTTTAAAACGGTATATATATATATATATATATATATATATATATATATATATATATATATATATATATATCATCATCATCATATATAATATTATTCATTTCCAGTGTGCGTTAAATCGAAAGCGGAAAACAAGAATTCAAAATGGCGTCATCCCCTGTGTCTCGATTCATTTTTTCTTTTTGATATTATCTACAGTTTTCAATAGTTTCTGTGCTTTTAATTATGAAATGTAAAAGTCCCCAATATCAAAAATTAATAATTAGCATATAATATCATTCAAATCATTGTAGTTTTTATTACAACAGAGCATTTTAACATCGTCAGACGTAAACAATAGTAATAATCGAAAATCTCCGACGTCGGCGACAATAAGACTATTGACCGCGTTTTCGTATCTAATTTCGTAAATAAAGTCAATATAATATTTTAAAAAAGAAATTCTGCAAATTTCTATACTAATTAAGTTCTCAGCTTTTATACTATTTATTTTTTAAAATAAATACGGCTTTGAATTATTTCTTAATTACAAAATAACAATATAGGCCTAAAAAACTAGGTCAAAAGACAATGAAAACATAACCGATGAATATTTTTCCTATAGTACATTAAAATTTCATTTATATTGGTTGGCGCGGTGGCAGGATGGTTATGCAGTTTGGACAGTGTTCACTTTTATGCAGACTCTCCGGGTTCGATTTCGCCCAGGGACATTAATTTTTATTGTTTTTTTTCAGAATATATCCTTTTAGTTGTTTTAATGAAAAGTAACTAATTAGATCTCTTTGAAATTTTTTTAAATTTAAATAATTTATCTTTTAGGATGTTGTAAGAAAAAGAAACAACAACTAATTAGATTTTTTATTATTTTATAACTTAAAAAAAAATTAACACAGAGGCGTAACTAGGGTTGGGGGGGTGTCCAAAATCGAAAGTCCCACCGGGCTCCTGCTTTAGGGGAGCCCCCAAAATTATTTTTTACATTAAATATTAAGTACATAATCTCATGTCATGGTATCGAATGTCAAAATACAGGGCCCCAAAATCCTAGGTTCGGCAATGGCTTAACAAGTCTATCTTCCTGCAAAAACTTTGCGGGGTACAGCTAGTATATATATATATGTTACCGGCAAAGTGTGAAATGCCGGCATTCTATAGAATGCCTAGGCAATGTATAGAATGCCTGGTGATTTTAGGCAAAGTATAAAATTTTAAAATTGTGCATACTTTTCCTAGGCATTCTATACAATGCCTAGGCATTGTATAAAATGACTAGTGTCGTTTAGGCAAAGTATCAGAAAAGAACAACAAAAGCCTTTATTGATAAACACGTATTGTAATATGGAATGAATGCAAAATAAAGCATATGATGTTCATACCGTAAAAAACAACGACAGCAGATTGAAGTATTTGCTTCAGCAGGTAAGACTGGATTCACACTTAGAATTGTACTGTACTTAATTTTCTTCTTTCACACAAAACACTTCATATTTTGGTATTTTGATCTGTCATGTTCATATTTCACGAATTAGTGAAGAATTGATAAATAATAAAAAGATGTTGTTTATGGTGAAAACAAGCAGAACACAACTGGAAGGAGCTACTTGTTGCAGCAGGGAAGACTAGAATGTCATTTTTAATTGCATTTAATTTTCTTTTTCACACAAAGACACATAATAGTTTGGCATTTCGTCTTGCATTTACATCTGACGAATCCTTGGCCGCTTCCTGTAGACTGAGAAGTAGCAGCAGATCGGAGAGCTATTTCAAGGTCAGGAACGTCTTCCGCTTTTATTAAATCTTTTGGATATACGGTGAAATCTTCAAAAAACGTCACTCCTTTGCTGTTTACTACTCTATTGTTTTCTGACCACCTTGTCCTAAGTCGTCTGTCACCTTGTCAACCATTATTTGCATTACTCCTACTTCTGATATATCTTCTTATCTTACAACGTCGAAGGGGATTGTCTGTCACTAAATCTACTCTAGTTCCTAACAAGGCCAGTTATATACTTTGCCGAACGGGTACTCGGCATTCTATAGAATTCCTAGGCAATGTATGAAATAGCAATTTATTTCATACTTTGCCTGAAAAATTTAGGCATTCTATACATTTCCTAGGCGTTCTCTATAATGCCGGATTTCACACTTTGCCTGTAACATATATATATAACTGTCAACGATAAAAGGTTTCAATCCTGATTTGAGACTATGAAATACTTAAAACTAACGACAGATATATAACTAATAAAAAAAAATGAATGCCAATGCACAATCTGTTCACATGCCACGAAATGAATCAAACTAGTCAGCAGATAATATAAACGGGGCCGGCATCTGACATGGGTGGTAGCAAAAAAATATTTCGGAGGCTGAATTCCTTAAGGTGATCCATACACCGATGCAAGGTTTCAGCAACTTTTTTTGTCTATTTTTTTTAAAGCTACACCAGCCATTTTTTTTGGCACATGCATAAAACAGACCAAATAATGAACAAAGAAATTTTAAAAAAATATTTAAAAATTTTATAAAAAAAAATGTATTATGTGACTTTTTGGGGTGAAGAAATGTAATTTTAAGACATATTTTCAAAGAACCAATTTTTAAAATCTATTGTAGATGTCATAAAATAACTTTGCACAAATGTTAATGAGTGTGTTTCAAATAAACGTCCATTTATTTTATAGAAAAAAATGGAAAATAAATAAACTGTGCATTTTTTATTTCGGTACACTCAAAAAAGTTACATTGGGAGGGGAGGGTAGGTAAGGGAAAAAAACTATAAAAAAATTTCTATTTTATATTTCCAAAAAAAAATTGGAGAACTGTCAACATTAGATATAAGAATAAGCATGCACAATTGTAAGCTTATATCTTAAAGTAGTTTTTGTGAAAGTGTCGAAAAGGTACAAGATTTTTTTTTTAAATGCGATATTTTGAGAAAACCGCAAAAAAACTGTCAAAAACCTCTGTGAAACAAAATACATGGCCTAAAAAAGATATTTAATGATTGGGATGTGAAAGTAAGCCATATTGTATTATGAATAAACAATTTGAACATTATACAAATCAGCAGAAAAAATCAACTTTTTTTTAAATCCGTAATTCCCTGTTCTATTTAGAGACACCTGGGTCACCTTAAGGTTTCAAGTCAAATAATGACACAACGGTATACGTTTGGTGACGTGACTATAGACACTATCAAAACCCAAATTCATTGCGCAATTCAAACCCAAAAAACAGCATCACTGCCCATTATTAATTAGATCCGTCAAATATAAACAAATGCATGCCAATGTGGCAGTCCATGTTACAAAATGTCTGATAAACATCAGCCGTCTGAAAAAAAATGTACATCCATTGTCGATATGAGCGATGAATTAGTACTGTGACAGAGACCGATGCCTCCCTCCATTCATGTCTCAGCTATACTCCATCTGTCACTGATGCCTCAGCTATGCTACATCTGTCACTGCCTCTATGTCACCGACGCCTCAGCTATACTACATCTGTCACTGCCTCTATGTCACCGATGCCTCAGCTATACTACATCTGTCTATTTATATTATGAACTTAATGAAATAGTGAGACAGAATTTTTTTAATTTTTTTTTTCAAAATCTCCATTTCAAAAGTTATCTTGTGGTGGGAAATATCTGAGAAAGTCCTCGCCGTGTATGGACAACACTAAATGTTGGATGGATGGCGACGGGAATAATTTCAAAGTGAATTTAAGAAATGCAATAGTCATGCAATAGTCTTAACGGAAGGCGAAATAGCGTCACAAAAATATTAACAAGTATACATGCTATATGACGTTGATGGGAGATATTTGAATGTGTTTTATAGACCAGGTTAACCAACAATGATCGACACAGGCTACAAACAGGCATGTCGATGTGTCAAGGTTTATTTCCCATCTTAACTGTTTTCATTATATTAGTTTGAATAGGACAAAAAAAAAACACTAACATTAATTAGCCCCTTGACAAGTTTTGACGGTCAGGTGGACTCAAGAAGTAACGTTTTCCCATTCTTTGTTGTATGGTCATCAGTAGAGTCGCTACATTTCGGCCTGTCGGTTCCTTAATGTGGCTATTTTCTTTCTAGGACAGGTACAAAATATGTACTGGTCACACACGAACACAAACCGATATGTTTTATGTATATGTTTTACTATATGTATTATCAGTGCGCGTATGTAACCATGGAAACAAAATGAGACGAAATCGAAGGATATAAAAACATTTTTTTTTAAACAAAGAAAAAAAAAATCTGGACGCCAAATTTTATAATGTGTCACCGACTGTCAGGTCGTTTGAAATGATCCATTCTCGTTGAGTCCGTCACCCGGGACGTAGCGGTAGGTTTAAAAAAAACGGGTTGGGGGTAAGGCTGGCGTACATAAATGTGTGGGAAATGTGTACACATTCATTATGGGCACCGTACGTGTGGGCTGGTCCTGAAAAAATGCACTCACGACAACAACAACAGCAACAAGAACAAAAAGTAGTAGCGTGCATTCATATGAAACAAATATTATTATTGCGTTCAGGCAAAGTGAAATACGGTTTAATTGGCATGAGGATCAAATGAGCATGTACTTTAAACAATTAAATGATTTTACGATTTTTTTTTTGTAATCGCCTGCACCAACCCTCAGAAGACTGTACAGCAAAGTTTGGGCCACGTGTACAACTACCATTGGCTGAGTAAACGGCATCGACCTGCCAACGTGGCAACGATCGGTTCAATTCAAGTCATTAAATAAAAAAAAAAAGAGTTCAGAAGTTGAAAAGTGCAGAAGTAGTACAGTCAGTGATGGAGCACTCTACCTTAACTCGGGTCTTCAGTTCAAACTTCGGTGCGCATCTCGCGAGTGACGTGGCAACAAAGATGATCAAGGAGCTGCCCCGTAAAGGAAGCCGTTGAACTCAATTGCATGTTAAAACAGAAGGAACTATACTTGTTAACATCCAGCGAGTGTGTTGCATACAAAGAATAACACATCTAATGAGGAGTGCCGTTGAACTCAAGTGCATGTTAAGACAGAAGGAACTATACTTGTTAACATCCAGCGAGTGTGTTGCTTACAAAGCAAAACACATCTAATGAGGAGTGCCGTTGAACTCAAGTGCATGTTAAGACAGAAGGAACTATACTTGTTAATATCCAGCGAGTGTGTTGCATACAAAGCAAAACACATCTAATGAGGAGTGCCGTTGAACTCAAGTGCATGTTAAGACAGAAGGAACTATACTTGTTAACATCCAGAGAGTGTGTTGCATACAAAGCAAAACACATCTAATGAGGACGGAGAAATAATCGGCTACTTGAATACAAAATGTGCCGTGTGAAGAGGCGTGACAAATTTTGTACGCCGGGGTTTCCCCCATTTAAGTGTCAGTCGCTTACTGCCCATGCATTTACTTCAAGTATACAATGAGCGGATGAAAATACAGTGCAATAATGTTTAAACAATAGGATACATGTATTAAACATATGGGTGCGGTCTCAAAATTACTGATCTATATAACAAGGGGACCACTTCTAACTGCGGTGTGGGGGGTGGGAGGGAGCGACTTTCTCGTGAGTTGAAGTTGACGCCTTTTAAAAGACCCTAGTGAGTGGTTGACTAGTGTAGCCGTGGACTAAAAGACTGCCCCAAAGATAAATCTAGGTCAGTGATGGAATGACCCCTGAATGCGCCAAACGTAAGTTAACGCAAGGGTGGACGTGTATACCTTAGCAGTATACGGCAGTGGTCCCCCAACCCCCCCCCCCCCGGGACCGCGGACCTATACCGGTCCGTGGCTCAAATGGTACTAGAACGCCCAAGAAACACTAAATTAATTCCTTTTTATTCACTGTGGTGTATTTCTCTCGGGATAGTGCAACTTTCGATGGACGAGAGGTTAACCGGGAGCCCAGCCACTGTAAACGGCAATGGCATTGTAAATCGAAACAATCGCAAATATAAATAATCAACGCCCCCCCCTCTACATAAGCGGGCCGCGGTTAAATTATCAAACGTCGCCCGGTCCTCGACGAGAAAAAAGGTTGGGGACCCACTGGTCTACGGCCCTGATCGAGGGGGACGTTGAATACATTACACACTCTGTAATGATGTAAGCACACAACAGTTTTATATAAACAGATCACATTTACATGTAGATTATACGGCTCGTCTTCCGCGGAACAATATATAACAACAGCTGGACAATGGACAAACGTGAAAAGAGGAAATGCTAATCTCTTGATGCGGATAATCTCACCACCAATGAAGCTTCCGTTAAAAGGAGGCGGCACCTTATGCTGAGTGTCGCACTCGTTGTAATGGATGGCGACTGAATGTAGGTGCCGTCTTTAAATAAACAACCAAACGTAATGAATAGAAAGTCAATGGGCGTGTCGTTTGACAGTTTTGTTTGCTTACATTTTCTTTGCGTCGCTGTTTTGTTATAATGGTCCGTGTACCAAGTTTCATTTTGCGGCTGACTGAAGAAAAAATAATGATAAAAGCAGGGGCCTGTCCTTTGGGAGCCAAGTCGGGTACAGTAGTCGGCTATTGAAATGACCAAGTAATTGGTGTCACTGATGAAAAGGGCCACAGTAATTGCGGATATTGTCCTGGGCCCGAGATAAGCTGTGGTGACGTCCTGTAACACTATTATGTTACCGTTTTAAACTGCATTGAGTTCATGGTATGTTTCGTTTCTGAGTCCGTTTACCTACTTCATGTCGGTGGATACAAAAGCCAAAGATTACATTTTAAAATTCTCAACAGCCTCCCCCTCCCCCACAGCATGGATTCAAACACACGATGATAACATAATGATCACAACTCAATCACCAATCTCTCTCTCTCTCTCTCTCTCTCTAGAATATAACAAACATTCGGCCAATGCAAGAAACTGTAAACGCATCTTGCACTAATACTAATCTGTCAAACACGGCAGTGGCAATCAAGATCGAACCAGAAAACACGCCCCGCCCCTCGGTAAGTCATCGCCGTAACCGACGCAACAGCTCGATGGGACTTATTAGTGAACTGATATGATGAGCAGAGTGAAGATAACACGAGTCGGGCAGCGGAGACTTTCTCTGAAGCACAGAAGAAGTAGAGGAAGAAGGAAAAAAAAAACACCATCCTCAAGACAGTCAAAGTTCCCGTCAACCGGCACCTCCCCGCCGACACAGACGGTACCAGGCGACAGTGGCGCGGGGTAGCAGGAAAAACACACACACACAGACCCGTCCAATCCACCCTTTTCCTGAAGCATTTTGTTGTCTGCGTGCACCGGAGTGCGGGGAGTTGGGGCGAGGTGGACCTTGTCCCATTCAGAAATGCAGATCGATACACCGCGGGAACCACACATGACACCCGATTGGTCCGTTGGCGAGAGAGCGTCATTTGACGAGTGGGTAGTGCATTGCAGCTGTGAGTGGGGTACAAGGCATGGTTAGGTGGGCAGTGTTGGTTTGTTATCCCAATTATTATACTATTACGTCCAATAAAATAATAATAATAATAATAAATATTAAATTTTTTGAAGCGTCATAATTTGTGATGCGATGTCAGACTCATATCAAGTAAAAGGTGTACGGTTTTATTGATGTGGACACAGAGATATGGGCAGAACAGAACAAACTACGGACCGCGGGCTAGGTGCGACACGTTTGGCAGCCAATACATTTCTAAGTTGTAACATTTATAATCCATCTCTTTAGTTCAGATAGACATCCATCTACACTTGACCCGACCAAATTTAAAAACCGATTTTAGTCCGGGATTCAACAAAAAAAAAAGTCGACATACTTCTGGGAAATATTTTTTTTCCCTTGCAACCTCACTACTCCATCCCAGTTAAAAGTGTGGCAAACACGTTTCAAGGCAACCAAGAACAAGATATCAAGTCGACGATAAGTCTGTTTCACATGCATGCCAAGTACAGAACTGCTGCGTAGCGCGTGAAAAGTAGGACAGACATTAATTATCGACTCTCATTGTTGGTGGAAGTGCAAAAGTCTTATAGTTTCTGCACTCGTTGATGTTGGAGCTTGGAAGAACTTAGTCATATTTACTACTACAATTATTGTTGTTGGAAGTACCATAGCTAAATATTTACTACATTCAATTTTGTTGGGAGTACAGCAGCCATATATGATCTACGCTCATCGATGTTGGAACTACCATAGCTACATATTTCCTACACTCACTGTTGTTGGAAATACCATAGCTACATGTTTACTACACTCACTGTTGTTGGAAATACCATAGTCACATATTATCTTCACTCATTTTCGTTTTTTTTTTTTGTATCCTAGGCCAAGTCCCATTAAATCTAAAATTTTCATGAGTGTTCACAAAGATCAAGCACATTTAATTTGATAAACAAAAGAAGAAAGAGGCTGCCACGACAGTATTGTGCCCGTGTTTGTTAACGAAGAAGTACGGTGCTTAGGTGGGACAAAGTATTTCCAGTTCACTGTCCAAAAAAAAAACAAAGTTGTGCAACAGATGAAACCCTTCAGTCGCAAAGGATGTATGGCGTCTGTGCAAGATAATAAACATAAAGCAGAAAGTAAAAATTTGAGAATAATAATTTTTTAACTTAAAGAAAAAAACAGCAAGAACATTGTTTGTTTGTTTGTTTGTTTTAAGCCATAGGCCGTGGAAGGCGGCTCGTGGATCTACGTTGAGTATTGAGCGGTTCCCAATGAGCCAGTGTTTCTAGTATTTAAATACTTCAGCTCACCGAGTGTTCATCAAAGTAACAATGTTACGGCTCTCGGCAGTATCATTTACTATTAATAAAAATAACGTAGTGCGTCACTTGATGAACTCCATACGTGGCCACCGAAGGCTATCTTACCAAAAAAACATTTCCTTTTTTTGAGTAAATTGAGGGGGGAAAAACGGGATCCCCCGTAGTGTCATGCAAACATTTGCGCGGTGATTGAGTAGGAAAACTACTGAATTCTAAAACAGGTTTTCTATCAGAGCGATTTGAACGACAACGAAAATTTGCACAAGAGAATGGGCAAGGAAAATTGAAATCGCCCGAGAAGGTTGATAAGCAAGGAGGTGATGTAGTTTACAAACAAAAACATCACACACACACGCACACAAACGCCACACCCACAACACACATCCGCGCAGATGCAGGAGAGAGATATTCGCTCAATAAAATGATGTGTGGTTGTTTTGTTTTTGCTTTGTTTCAGAGACAAAATAAAAACTGCCCAAACATTTACACATCGTACGTTGTCAACTCGCCCTCTAGAGATGTGAATTATCAAAGCAGTGGGGAGTAGAAGAGATGACTAGCATGCAGAAGGAAAAATAATAAAAGCATCAAACTGTCTGTTAGACGGCGCCCCTCCCGCCCCCCCTCTCCCCCCCCCCCCCACCCGAGCACTTATTTTCAATTCTAATCATCATCTGTGTATGAGTATTCACAAACTGTGGATCAAAATTAAAAAAAAAAAACACGTGAACAAATAAATAATAAGAATAACAGAGCTTGACAACAGTTGTGAGCAGGTATAGACCTAATCAAGCAATTCTCGATATCTCGCCAGACAATACACACACACACACATACACTCACAATGGGGTTAATCTTTTTTGGCATCTCCAGAAATCAAGGACAGGAATGGGTGGAATCGGTTCCTCTGCCGGGTTCACAAACGCCCTCCTCCTCACCCCCACCCCCGCTGCCAGCACCGATGCCAAAAGGTCGCGGTCCACAGAATGCGAATGATTATTATGTCGGATAGGTATGTATGTGTGTGTGTATGTGTGTGGTGGTCTGCAAGGGTGGGGCCAAAACAGAAAGAAAGAAAGAAAGAAAGAAGGGAGGGAGGATAGTACGGGTAACGCAGAATTGTGATGGGGAATTAGAGAGAGAGAGAGAGAAAATAGATGAACTGGGAAATGTGTGTGTGTGTGTGGGGGGGGCGCTTGAATCTGGTATGAACAAATTGAATGGAAAGCTTTCAGTGCAGGTAACGACTTAAATGAGTAAGATGGAACTAAGCAATGAAGGAACCGTAAAAGAAAACAGAGAAGTCAGAAGAGTAAAAAAATAAAAAAATAAAAATAAAACTAAAAACACCAAGTAGGATCACTGCAAGTGCCACAGGGTGGTAATGATCAAGTAATTACGTTAGGGGGTGGGGGGATGGCGTGGTGGGGCAGGTAATGGTAAGGATCAACTAATCACGTTATAAGAAACTTGTGTTGGGGGGGGGGGTTATGGACCCGGGGGGGGGGGGAATAACTCTTGGAATTGACTGAAATTAACAACTTCAACTATCACAACGTTAGACTTTCGAATGGTACTTGACTGTTTGCTGAAGGGCATGCTTCGTAATTGCGTAACCTTTTTTCTCTCCGGTGATATGTATACGGGGAGGGGGGGGAGGAGGGGTGTTTACACTGTGTGTCTGTGTATCATAAATCGTCATTAATGAATTGGACACACGATTATAAAAAATTACTATACAATAAATGTTCAAGGACAAAAACATTATAACGGTAATGTTGGGTAAGATTCGGTTCATTTCCATGTTGTGTTGGTGGTGGTGGTGGGAGGGGGTTGTCATCATATCTGAAAAATGGGGAAAGGTCTGAAGCAGCATTTAGTACATTTTATGAACACTTTGAGAAAAACTTTTTTTTTTAATGTGTCGCTGTGTACCCCCCTGGGTGCACGCCCACCACAGATCGAGAAACGCGGCAATAAACGGTTTTAGCAGTGCCCCTTCCTTCATCCCCCCCAACATAACCGATAGTGCAACGGCCATGGAGGAACCAAAGGGAGCACCTTTAGAAATCGGGCGCATGTCATATGGGGGGGGGGATATTACAGTTCCACGGTTCAGTACCCGAGAACATACTGAGTTATCTCCATTTTTTTTTAAATGTCTTATCTGATAACTGTAGTGATTTGATCAACTGCACTGAAAGTATTTAATAGCTGCACCAACTAAAACCTACTGTTTCATTAAATTCATTACGACATGGGCATTCTCTCCCTTTAACCCCCCCTCCCATAACGCGTATTTTGTTTGCTCCACTAATGTCTATTGCCTAGATAATATTTCTCCAATATATTTATGTGCATGTTTACTAAACACCCCTTCAGGTCGATGTAACCTTTTTCGCTTCAAATTTAAAAAAAAAAATTGCGCTCACCTGGTGAAAAAGTATTTAAACAAAAAAAAAATGAAAAGGGAAACATGCTTATCTAAATATTAGTAAACATCCAATAGAAAACATGGTCAGACATTCATACGAGTATTGAAACTTGATGATTTCTGCATCCAGAAATAACAAAAAAATAGAATTATCTTTTTTTTAAAATAAAAGGTATATTATGTACTAGTTGCAAGTACCCGGCTTTGCCCGGGTTTAAAATAAGGTTTTCTGTTTACCTTTTGTTTTCTCCCTACCCCCCTCTCTCCCTCCCTCTCTCTCCAACCCTCCCTCTCCCTCCCTCCCCCTTTATCTCCTCCCTACCACCTCTCTACCTCCCTCCCTTTCCCTCGCTCTACCATTCATCCCTCCTTCCCTCTCCCTGCCTGCCCCCTCTCTCTTTATCTCTCTCCCCCCTCCCTCTCTCTGTACAATTAAACGTCAAATTACCCTTCTTAAATAAAAAGAAAACCTTATTTTAATCCCGGGCAAAGCCGGGTACTTGCAGCATGAAAAAAAAACAACAATATTTTTTTTTCCGTCCCTAACCCTTTCTTCTCCGTCCGTTCAATTACACATTCACTTGGTGCGCGAATACAGGGAATTCCCTCGGGAAATGACGTCACAGAGATTTTTATTTATAGTGAAGGCGATCCCATACCGTGAATACTTTAATATAGTAAAATACTAAAATAATTAATTACAATTAAACTACCCATTGAGATTGTATTGATAATATTAATAATGTCACAGAAACATTTTAATCAACGTATTGCACCTTTAATTTTAATCTTCTGAATACATAAAACGATAGGTAAATAGATATGACTATTGATTTCACCATGTTTACAATTGGAGTTTCCAGAAGTTACCCCTCTTTTAAAAATGTATCATCAGGAAACGACATCACAGAAGAGTTTTATTTATGGCGCCGTCGAGATTACTTTTAATATAGTAAAATACTAAAATAAAAATAATTTATTACAATTAAACTACCCATCGAGATGAAACGAAACATGTCCTATAACCTTCCCCATGTAATTATGTGTACGCGTACCAAATTTCACGTTATTTGGTTGTCTGGATCTTGAGTTATAAGGGAACAGACAGACAGACAGACAGACAGTCAGACAGCAAATGCGTCTTATAAGTATAGAGATTATAGCCCAGTGGTAGTAAGTCACGGCTATTAGTGCTCGTCGATCAGTTTAATGCAGTTCCAGTTGAACGATGTGCGTTACTATTGTTCTGTTGGTAAATACGGTTATTTTGGCTACGCGTGGTTAGTTAACCCTGTTAACAATAGTGTGTTGTGGTCAACAAGTGTGTGGGTGCCTTAGTCACCAGGTTTAACGTTGTAATAGAAAGGAGATGTGGCAAAGTCGTTGAAATATTTCAGACGCATAGTTGAAACGCAATTGTTCGGCGAAATCAACGTTGATTAGCTAGTACGATTAATAAAATCTTGTGTGCCAGTGTGCACACCCGCCGATCAACTCAAAGTCTTGTGTGCCAGTGCGCACACCCGCTGATCAACTCAAAGTCTTGTGTGCCAGTGTACACACCCGCCGATCAACTCAAAGTCTTGTGTTCCAGTGTACACACCCACCGATCAACTCAAAGTCTCTCGTGTGCCAGTATACACACCCACCGATCAACTCAGTCTCGTGTGCCAATGTACATACTCACCGATCAACACAAAGTCTCTCGTGTGCCAATGTACACACACCCACCGATCAACTCAAAGTCTCGTGTGTGCCAGTGTACACACCCACCGATCAAGTCAAAGTCTCGTGTGCCAATGTACATACTCACTATCAACTCAAAGTGTGGTGAGCAGACACGCGCATCAAAGTGAAGCAACGGCTTTCACAAGGGGTTGGGGAAGGGAGGAGGAGGGAGGTTTTGCGGCTGGAGTGGGGAGTAGAGGGGAGGGAGAGGCGAACTCAGGGTCATCTGTTGGCTTCCATTAGCAGAAAAGAGTCCAGTGAAATGCCACTGGCGATATGGTTAGAGAACTACGACAGCCAAAAAACATAAGATGCAGGAACTCGAAATAAAAGATGTCGGTGGTGGTTGTTGTTTTTTCCTTCTCTTCTCTCAAACCCAATAAGAAAACAGAATAGAAGGGTTAAAGGTTGTATATGGAGGAAGAACAGAGCAAAACTAGGAACATGAGATGTGGGGTGGGGTGGGGGGGGAGGTAGGGGGTGAAATGTGTCGCAAGTGCAGATCAGATCACTAACAACAAGGCCGACTATTGGTAGTCATGGACTGGCAGGAGCGTGTATGGCTATGTTGATTTAGTGGTAATTAATACTGTGGGAAATAAACCAACCCCCGACTACATACAATGATAATAGCAAGCACATTATACACAATAAGATAGGACATGGGACAACAATATATATATATATATATATATATATATATATATATATATATATATATATAATATGAAGCATACAAAATTGAGAAATACGTTGTACATTTGATACGCTCCAATTTTCAACCAATCATTACAGAATAAAAACACACATACTTTGTTTAAACAACTAAGATCTATCTATTCAATGAGTCGATTCGATGTGTGGCTTAGAATGTTTTGTACAGTACACGAAAATCAGGCAGAGGTTTGGGGGGGGGGGGGGTTGCTATATTCACTGATGAACAAGTTGCACACGAGCACCACGAGGCGTGTGATGGTGTGACCCAACTCTGCGGTGCCAGTCCTACGGAGAACCAGACTGGAACCAGACGCTCCACCGCCCTAACCTGAAAAAAAAAAACAGCATCCGCACCACCCCACAACAACAATGAGATGGAAGAGATGGCCGGGATAGGGCGGGGGGGGGGGATGGGCGTCAGTAATCGGAAGTAGGTCAAGGGAAAGAATCAAGAGTTACTCCAACCTTTCTCCCGATTTAACGAATGGCATTAACAATAATAATAATACATCTGATTTCCCAATTATTATTCAAGTTCACTGTCAACTTTTTTTATTTTTATAACTAACTGTCCGATGTACACGTGTACACTTCACATTGGAATCGCATCTACGACAAAACGGCAACTTAAAATACCTCAGCGGATCATTCATTGGCTTATGTGTCAATGTAACCCTGGCAGTGCTGCAACGTTTCAAAGAGTTGTACAATGATCCATATATCAATCTAGTCATTTGCTTACATCACCTGTATCGATCCGGAAGGAAGACCGACTAACGTCGTATATATCCCCCCCCTTTTTCAAGGTTCCAGCATCATATAACCTACCTAGTGTTATGTCATAAAACACACAGTCAATACAGTCAGTACCTGCCATTCCAGAAGTTGCTAGTCAGTGCACACAAAAAATTGTGTTTTGTAAAACTGTCAGTGTAGAGATCACATCTTAGTACACCGTGTCTAGATAGATGCTCATGTTAACATGTTTATATTCCCCAGCGGATGTAGCCGGCCTTTTATGTAAACTTACAAATAAAATAAAACAATTTTCTTTTCCGGTTGTCCGTGCTTTGAGGTAATGAATGAGTTTTGGTCTGCGGCATATGGCTCACATTCTTAAGTTTTCAGCAAAGATGTGCAGTTATTTCTTAAACATCTTTTTAGCTATATATCGATTCATAGTATGACAACAAGACAGACAGACAGACAAACAGACACACAGATAGATAGAATTTGAGAAAGACCTCATAATAATAATTTTGTTCAGGTAAGTCAGTAATATAAATTCGATCTATCCAAATACTACAGCCAGTTAACATCCAAGGTCACGATCATCTCCCCCGCACTAACGTTTCCTGATCAGTGCCAAAATATGACCACACACAGGTCATCCCCGACACTGCCCGAATTACCTCACGACGACAGCAGCTCAATTGAGCTGACTGGATAAAATAGTGAAAGACTTCGAAATGTTAATACATCGACCTCAGGCTGTCATATGGGTGCAACCGAACATCGCGAAACGTAACGAGCCGTCACAAACAATTCGAGCAGCAAATGGAAATGAGGGCAAACAACGAGAGGACAAGAAACGGGAGATTCATATAGTGAACAGCACAGAACTACTACAGTCTGGACATAAACAAGAGACGGGAGATTCATATAGTGAACAGCACAGAACTACTACAGTCTGGACATAAACAAGAGACCATGGCTCCCACCACCAACCATTGATATCCATTTTTTTAGAAAGTGTAAATAGCTAACCTGGTTTGGAATCGGGTCGCCGGTTCAAATCTTGTAACTACACCATTTACCACCCCGCTACCATATCGCTGGGATCAATGTTCTGCAAAGTTCCTCTGTGTCTATTGCACCTCCTGGTCAAGGAGGGGGTTTAAACGACGCAAGACAATGGTCTTAAGTCATTATATATACATATACATAAATATATAAACTATTTTCGTGTGTTCCACTAACAAGGGACGGAGAACACGAAAATAGTTAATATTAATAATTAAGCGTTCAAACAGACAAGCAGATACTGGATGACAGACAGATTCGCAGGTACTAGATGGCAGACAGACAGACTATCAGATACTGGATAACAGACAGACTAGCGAATACTGGATGAAAGACAGACCGATTAACCGATAGCAGATAGTGGATGACAGACTAGCAGAAAATAGATGCGAGGCAGACAGACTAGCAAATACTGGATGGCATACAGATTAGCGGATACTGGATGACAGACAGGCAGACAGACTAGCAGATACTGGATGGCATACAGATTAGCGGATAATGGATGACAGACAGGCAGACAGACTAGAAGATACTGCATGGCAGACCGACAGACATACTGAATGGCAGGCAGACAGACAAGTAGATACTGGATGACAGACTAACAAGGCAGATGCTACAGGCGTCATAAAGTGTGTGTGTGTGTGGGAGGGGGCGTCTAATGGTTGGGCGTGTCAGTCTCATCCAATGCTAACTGCGTGTACTCTCAAAAAAAAACACTTCGCTTCCCCAAACCTCCAATCCGTTGCCATGGTAACAATCTCTACGCCTGCCCGAGCAGCTAATCAATTAAATCAATAAATATTATAAAGCGCCCCTTCCACACAAACCCCCATTTTTTTTTACTTCCATTACAACAAAAAAAATCATAATAGTAAAACGGTCATATACCGGGGTAGCAAAAAAAAAAAACTCGAGACCTCAGTGAGTAGCCTCAGTTCGACATCCAGCACACCACCACCACCACACATACAATGGCGTGACATGGAGGCTTCTGTTTAGTACACCGGACTCATTCCATTTATTTCCCTTTATTACTATTTCTATTATTATTAATTAATCAGCTTTTACTGCCAAGGGACTCGCACCTTCCCCCTCCCACTTTCATATCATTTTATCCCCCCCCCTCTTTTCCACTTCCTGTCATCAAACAAATAAAAATAACCCCGGCGCAGACAAATGTAGTACTGTACGGTCTCCTGCAGCCGGTTCCGGGAACTTGTCGGACTATTGCCATCGATTGCCGATACATCTGGTTCTTGAAAAGTGAAAGAATTGATGATCGTATTTGTTGGAGAGCGAGTGTGTGTGTGGGGGGGGGGGGGCGCATGAGATGAAAATCAATACAAGTTGTTAGTATTACTAGGTGAGGATAGCTTTGAACAATTTTAAACTATTTATTTATGACTATTCCCTTAGTACTGGCAACAGATTTTTTTTTATTTTTATTTGAATGAAAATAGAAATATTTGTAGTGTTGAATAAAAGAGAATCACACAGACGGACAGACAGAAGGACGGATAGATATATAGATAATAGATTAGATTAGATCGATTAGGTTAGATTAGATAGATTAGATAGATAAATAAGATAGATAGATAGATAGATAGATAGATAGATAGATAGATAGATAGATAGATAGATAGATAGATAGATAGATAGATAGATAGATAGATAGATAATCATAAACCTGCAGTAATAGTGTATTAGCGTATACAGACTGAACCATTTGCAGACAGATCATTTCAATCCCATTCCTGAAATGACCTCGATCCAAACGCCTGGCCTTTTTTTAGGCTCTTTATCTTTACTTTAACGGCCTTACGACTGCGGTTCATCCTCATATGAAAGGTTCTGTCTGACCCTTCAGTTATACACCTCAAGCCAAAGACATGCAGCATTCTAAACCAAACAAAACACAATCTCGAGCCCTCATTAACTTCACGGCTTAAATAAAATAAAAAAAAAAACAGAGAGAAACAAGAGACGAATCGTCCCCTTGTACTGATTTCAAACGTTCTATAATTGCTGCTCTCTGAAAACATGGTTAAGCCGGGCGGGATCGATGCCTGATCGTCAGTATCGATACTGTCTCCTCACACCGTCAAATTAGGACGGCAGCGCGAGCACATACTTTGTGATCTGTCACGCCAGACCCAATTAAAAATTAATTTTCTATCATTTTCGCGCAATATGAAAGGAAAAAAAAACACACACACACACACTAAATCACACATTAAACATAACGTGTACACCCCTCCACCCGCTACCTCCCCATTCAAGCCCCACCCATTCGTCAGTTCAATAGCAGGCCTGCCAACTTTTTTTTTTTATCACCAATAATTATCCAGAAACAGGTGAAGAAATATCCATTGCTGCATATTTATAAAAGTATAACCAATAATCAAAACTTTGTTTCCAAATGAACGGAAAGTATATATATTTATCTTTTCATAAGATATCGGTTTCTTGATATTGTTATGGCTCCAAAAAAAAAATATCTAGATCTGGGTATAAATTTTTTTTTTTTAAAATGACAGCCCTGTTCGATAGATCAATTATTTGAATTTTTTTTCCTCACAGCCATACAGCTTGCCTCCAGGCTAAACCCGTTCACTTGAACTGAAAAAAAAAAGTATAATGATTCGAACAGGCGAGTAAAGAAATAATTACGAAGCGAAATATTTGATGTTTCGAAGGCGAAGACAAATGAAATATGTGAATCAAAAAAAAAACTTCACCGACAGCAATATACCGGGTGGGGGGGGGGAGGGGGGGCACGTCTCAGGTCCACGAGAGAGACTGGATATCTGGGTGTATTGTGAGATATCAGTTTCTTATGACGACTATACGGCTCAAAAATAGAGAGATATAGAGATCCGGGTATAAACTGTATAAAATGAGAGCCCCTGTTCGATTGATTGTCGGTTTTTTTTTAAAACCTCATACATAGCAAGAAACACAAAGACAGATACTTAATGAGATTTTAGATTAGGGCAATTGGGGTCGTATATCCGATAAGTCAATGTGATTAGTTTGACGAGTTCTTTAGCAGTTTTCATGACAGAAAGAAAGATAGACATATGGACGAACAGATGCAGATATATAAAGAGAGAGAGGGAGAGGGAAAAAAAAAGGGGGGGGGGAGAGAGAGAGAGAGAGAAATGTAGATTAGATACATAAACCGCTAGATTGATAGATACTGCATAAAATAAAAAGACTGCTAAAGAAAGTAAGGGTCGGGTGGTTGTGCCGGGGTGATGGGGCAGTGGAGACAAACAGCAGACAATTAGATATAAATTACACATTTACAGTCACACAAAAAAATCTGCTGGCCCACCGTTACACATTCATATGTAAATATAACTAATACATGTCCACTTCAATTCCATACACACCCACCCCACCTACCTCTCCCGCCTGCCCCAACAACAACAACAACAACACACACACACACTCCACCTTTCGTTCAGATGTCCCTCCCAGATCAATACCAACCTCCGCGAGTCAATCAAATCAATGCGGCTTTCACGGAGAAAAATAATTTGCTCCCATTCTTACATTTCGTTGCCATGGTAACCACTCCATCTGCGATTGCAGGAGAGGGAGAGAGAGTAAAAAAAAAAAGCCGGGAGGGGGGGGGGGGTGGAGCTGTGCTCAGAAAGGAAGGGGAAGTGGGTGGAGTGGAAAGAACTGTATGAAATCGATGCATTTTTTTTATTTTATTCTGTCCTCGCCACTATTTTCTTCTACTCGATATCTAGTGTGGATTAAGTCAGCAATCGTTCAGATCTATGGCCAGAGACAAGAGACACCCGAGTAGACTCAAAGTCAGTCCAAACGACACGAGCCGCCTAGGCTCTCTGCAGCGTGACTGAAACATAAACTAACACCGAAGATGAATGGTAACGTGGTCATGTACCTACAGGGAAGGGGGGGGCGCAAACTTAATGCGTTTGCGGGCCACATCGGACTCGTAGATTTGACCGGCGGGCCGCACCAAGAGCTAGATGGGTGGAGCTAAGACGTGAACTCATGTAGATCAAATGTAAACGTCATAACACGAGAAGATAGTACTATGTACCGTAATTCACTCTGAAACGAGCTGCGGGCCGAGGGGCCGGATTAAACAGTCTGACGGGGCCTGATCTGGACCGCGGGCCGTAGTTTGCCCTTGTCTGGTATAGTTACAGTGGCGGTAAACAATTATTGTTTATTAAATAAGTACACGGCTAAGTGAGTGGGAAGGAAAGATGAGAGTATATATCTCTATATATATATATATATATATATATATATATATATATATATATATATATATGTGTGTGTGTGTGTGTGTGTGTAATGGGTGTACAGATAGATAGAAAGATAGATATTCATATAGGACAGACTTATAAATAGATATAGATTAGATATATGGGTAGATAGATTGGACAGACAGACAGACAGACGGGCGGGCGGGCGGGCGGACGGACGGACGGACGGACAGACAGACAGACAGATAGATAGATAGATAGATAGTCGTAACAGAATCTGGGAAATAATTCACATCCAGACTCAATGTCAAATGAAAATAAATTCAATATTTTTCTTTCTCTATTTCACCAAGGGGAGAGAAAAAAAACCGAAGTCGCCCAAAAGCAGCTCGATCGGTTGCCAGGGCAACGATCTCATCAGGATTGCCATAAAGAGCGCCAATCTATGAAATCGATAACCTCTGGCAAAGCACCAAACACGCGACATTTGCTACAACAAATGGAGGACCGCATCCATTTTCCTTCATTGAAACACTCCCCGGCTCCCCGCTGCCATGTTTCCCCCCCCCCACTGTGTCGTCTGTGTGTCTCTCTGTATGTATTTTTGCATGTATTTTCACCGCTATGAAAAAATAAATAAAATAAAGTTTGTTTTGTTTTTTTTTTGCTTAAAAAACTTATATATCTGGCTAGGGGATTGTCGCTTATATAATCTCGCGCTTAGGTTGTGGCATTCATTTGTTTATTGTCATTGATATAACATTTAGTACTTACTAACGTGAGGAAACAAAATCAAAAAACACATCGCTAAGTTACATTGCTAGCAGCGGTGAGGGTCAAAATGGTGAGGGGGGGGGGAAGGAATAATCACAAAACGATGACGCTACAAAAACACTCTGTCATTTACAATACCAAGGGAGCTAATTGTCTCACTATTTGTCAATATTTTACCCCTCTTCCCCCCAAAATATAAAAAACTCCGTTAGATTTACGCCCCTTTATCTGAGATGGGGTAAAAGAAGGTTGGGGTGGGTCATCACTTTCTAATACAACAACACATTAACAAAGTTATTTTTACACACGTATGACCTACAGTGGGGGGGGGGGGGGCAACCATGTGTATACACAATGGTAGAAGCGCGAGCGGTTTCCGGATGAGCTGCTGGTGGTGGTGGTGGTGGTGGTGCACCACATGTGTTGTTTGCTGCTGTGCATGTTTTCTGAGAACAAATGATTATGACAAAGGAGAACACAAAAAATCAATAAAATTAGCCCCCCAAAAAAAATTATTTTATAAAGGAACGTTGTTCGCCATAACACTATTGATTATAAAGGAAGGGGAAACAAATCACCCTCACACCAGAACCCTCTTCCGAGTGTTGAATGCACTGGACTGAATAGAGGGACTTACATCAACATTTAGGTCACAAAGCATACAGCTTAGTTTAATAATACCATTACACAAACAATTGGATCATATCGTAAAAACGTCTAGTAAACTGGTAGTGTATCATACCATTACACAGCACTTGGGGATAAGAATACTATTTCAAAGATAGACAGAGGCGTACCAAGGGTGGGGGGAAGGGGGTGTCCAAATTCGTAAGTCCCACCGGGCCCCAGCCTGAGGGGGGCAACCAATTTTTTTTTTTTACATTTAATATTAAGTGCACTATCTCATGTCATGGTGTCGAATGTCAAAATGCAGGGGCTCCCAAAGAGGCCAAGCCCTCCCATGCGGCCCCCAAATCCCTAGGTTCGGCACTGAAGATACACTGCTGATCAATAGGTAGGGTTTAAAGAGGTTTTGAATACTACATCTTAGAAATAGGTAAAAAAAAATCTTAATTTCTTATCGAGAAAAAGAAGGTAGGTGGAGGGGGGGTGGAGAGAGAGAGACAGACAGACATTAAAAATGAAATTAAATTAATGGATCTATTTACATATTTTTTTTCCTTAATATTCAAAATAAAATCTAAACAATTCTCTTTGCCTTATACCTACAACTAAAATAAAACAAAAAGTTGGAGAAGGTTGAAAGAGATGGATCGCAAACGGAAGCGGAATTTGTAATTACGTTGAGATTTGAGCTGAGCGCAATAAAAAGCAAAAGAGGAGTGGGGAAAAAAAAGATAAAATGTATATAACACGACTGCCTGCAAGACGAATGTTTCTGACATACAACTAACGGCAGTTGGTCATCTCTCAACAAAAAATACATGTACGTGGTCCGAGCACACACACACACACACAAACATGATCGAAGGTGCTAAGCAAATACGACAGACAATTATAGATGTTACTGTAGATAAGAAGAGAATGATAACTGCCAACCAAAAACAACCCAACGCTCCATCTTAAAAACTTAAACAACTGTGGATAAAAATTGTATAAAAAGAAAAAAATTGAAAATCATTATAGAGAATTTTTGCATCCGCCATGAACAGAAATAAAGAAGCGATTCAACCAATCTATAATGCATGCTCAACCCATCCCAATAAAATATATATATATATATATATGTATATATATATATATATATATATATTATATATTAATATATATATATATATGGCTAAACAAATAAATAAATTAAGCGGGTGGGGGAGAGAGAGAAAAACAGAAAGAGAAGTTCACAAGTGATGACACCTAATGTAACTTTCCCCTCCTCTCTAACCCGCCCCCCAAAAAAAAAAAGCAGATGGGGACACAAAAAAAGCGCGTTAGGAAAAAAAAAAGAAAAAGTTCGAAAGCTTTCACCTAGAGTGCGCTCTGCACCCACATTATCCGCTGGAAGCGATCGGGCGTTGGGGAAGGAGAGCTAAAGACAAAAGCTCAGATCATTCTCAAACTTGTTATTGGCTTTCGTTACGCCCGATCAATTCACAAGTGGTTTGCCCTTGACAAAGACAAAGAGGAGTTTAAAAAAATAAAAAAACAAAAAAAGACGTGAAGTTAAAACGCTAAATCCCGTGTACATTATAGAGGAAATGGGGCGAACAGAAAATAAATAAATACACACACACACATAAAGTAATAAATATGCATCATTTAGAAATAAATGTTGTTTTTTATACAAATTTCGAAAGCCACAATATATTTTTTTTTCATTATGATATACTTTTGAAATTTAACTAGAAACTGTAACAAAGCATTTAGCTAATATTTTTTGTATATGAATGACAACTGGTTTAAAAAAAACTCTGGGATGTCAACAATTAGACTTTGAAAGTAATCTCGGTTAGGAAAATAAAGAAACAAATGAGCTTTGAACAAAGGTTTAATATGGAGGGTGTGAAAAAAAGCTGGAAGAGACGAGACGATTCAAGAGAAAACCGTATTGTCGTGCAATGCCGCTGGAAAGCTTGACCAATCATAGGTTGACACAAATGTCATGGCATCTAACTCGAGAAGATTAGGATGACTTTTCATTTTAAGCCGTGCTTAAACAACCAATGTTGTCCGTGACGAGCATCCCCACCCAGGGCCAATGAGTCTCGGTTATGGTGGGAATGTGGGAGAGGACACTACTAAAAACTGTTAGGGTGGTATTTCTGTAGGAATAAGAGACGTTTTGCATTCATGTTGCGTCACGTCACATGACTACAAGGAAGTAGAGTTCAATTGGTATCATATGATGTAGGCCTACATGTAATGTTTACATCTTGATGTGGAGCATAGTCGACGACGATACTGAGTCAGTTGTGCGACGCCCTCTATACTATAGCACGGATTCAACCAAGCAGTACCAAGGTCACTGGCGTCACCGGGGGTTCGAACGTGTTACATTCATACGCCCATCCGCGTCACATACTCACCGCCACTGAGTTAAATGGCGGTCAAAAGCCGAAAGTGGATCAGAAAAAAAATAAACGGAATGTCAATTGCTCTGTTTAGCCATATACCTCATTAACAATATAACTATACTAGCTGTACCATGCAAAACCTTTACGTAGAGTTATATCCCCTTAGGTTTGATCGGTAGCCTAGGTTATTTTTGGTTCCGGACAGATCCGATGATTATTAATGATTTCATTATAATTTGAAGAAATACAAAAAAAAAAAATAATTAAATGAACTATTTCACATTTTGGCCTTTGGAATGCATATTTAAAAACCGCAGAAACTATTCAAAACTCTAGATAAAAAAAAACATTTATAGTATCGAGACGCGGGCCATTTTGAATTATTGTTCTACGCTTTCGATTTAACGCAGAACCCAGACCGCTATTATTATATTAGATATTGTAAGCGTAGAGGCAAGAGTTGGCAAGTAAGACACATAATTGGCAAAGAGGGGACCAAATAATGCAAACACAAAGTTTCGGTGAGATTTAAACCTACAGGACGAAATATCAAATGGCACATTCATTACTAGACATTTTGTACTGTTTATTTACGTTCTTCTTTCAGCAGTTTAGACAAGGTCTTTCTATCTGGCGATAAAAACTCACTGAGTCAGACGTTGTGATCTACAGATGTAACACTGAGGGGAAGTTTTTCGTCTTCTAGCCCCAGTCTTAACGATATTTTGTGTTGAGCAGTTTCTGCTTTCTGTAACTTCACCTACACATAAAGATAGACAGAAATAGGAAAGGTGGGGGGGGGGGGGGTGGAGGCATGTACGGACAAAGTTAAATATATCACTACTGCCATAGACGCTCTTCTGGGGGCCCTAGACAAAAGTAAATTTTGGACCCCTTAATAATGCACAATTAGGGCCCCGTGAAAGACTAAAACGCTTTAAACACCCGCGCCGATAAATTTGGGGCCTCTAATAATCTTGACTAACTGGGCCATCTGACGCCTAACTGTTAAGACACTTAAGTCCAATGCCCATGGCGATCTATCATTGTAACGAGCCTGAATGTAACACCAACCTGCCAGTTGGCATGTCACTAAGAATGGCTGGAATTTTTTTTAAAAACTTAACATACTAAACCCCAGTCTAAAAGAATGAGATTTCACGAAGACAAAAAAGAAAGGTTCTTGAAACAACATATCTTTTATTCTGAAGAGAATGGGTTGAGAGTTATTTTAAATGTATTTGTTTTATCCGATGACACTCTTCTAACATTGTCTAATTAATTGTTTCTATAACAAGGAATATTGGGTTTCTTGTACTAAACTATTAAAAAACTGGCCAAAATCTCTAACCGATTGATGTCCAGTTATCGATTTAGTTTATTCAATTAAATATCTCAAGGGTGAATTTAAAAAAAAAAAAAGTAAAGAAAACTTGACAGAACAAACGTACACATTTGGGTCATGCCGAGGTGAAAGGTTAACAAAACGCCCGGTTCACAACAATAGAGCATACGTGCTCAATGAGTCACGATGACAACACAAACAAATTATTTGTGCTGCCATCCGTAGTCTTCCAGTAGGTCGCCAGAATAAATGAAACGAGCCTTTTTGCAGGGTGCCGTATTTTCAGGAACTAATGCAGTCACGTGTTGAATGGCTATCAAATTTAAAGCCCCGTTTTTGCCAATCAAGCGCCGCAAAAGCATAAGGTTGACTCGACCATGTACTGGCCACACAGTCCGCTGGTATGTCACGTGGCTACAGGTGGTATCCTTGCTTCATCTGTCCCGGTAGAGACATGAAAGATATCACTGCTGAGATCCAGCGCTTTGTCTATGTGCTAGCCTCAATGAAGTAAAGCGATTTTGGGACATCAACATCTGAGGGGCCCCGCGTAAGGATGTAAAGTTTATCTCTTTGATCATGTAAACCATTCACGGGACGGACCTTTAATCCCCCACCACTGCCGATAGTGCAATCGGCAAAGAGGCACCACGAGAGGCATAGAGGAAACTGTCACCATCACCTGAAAAAAAAAAAAGAGATCCATTGGCTGTCACCGGAGATCGAACCCGGGGACTCACATGTCGACAGTTGCGCTATTCACACCGCTCAACCAATGATATTACAGCACAAACAACACTTCGGCCACCCTTCAATAAGTCACTGAATGTTTTGTTTATTTTTCTTTAACGCCAAATGGGCATCCTCCATTTTGTTCATTACGTCTTTCATCTACCGATTAACAGCACGAACAGCTGAATCAAATCGTTCGAATACATGCAGAATTTAAAAAACAAAACGTGCTAATAGTAGTAGTAAGGACAGGAGAGGAGCCCGCCGTGTGGATAGCCACTGCGTTTGACAACTGGACAAAAAAAAAGCTAGACGGACACAATGAGACAATGACAGCTGAACATCTTACAACAGTTACACTTTGCGTCTTACGGAAGACGTTGTTTGTACCACGGGGTATTTCATGTCCACAGGGCCGCCGCGATAGGGGGTTTGGGGGGGGGGGGTTTACAACCGGAAAACATGTCAGGTACAGTACGCTGCTATAAAATGACTTGACGGTCGGCGTGATGGGGTGGTGGGGTGGCTTAGATTGTGGAGATAGTAAGTGGGGGCTTCGTATTTGATAATTTATTTTTTTTAACCATAAGAAAAGTAAATAAAAATGAAGTGACGCCACGATATTCATTCCAAAAGTTGTTTTATAAAAACGTTGAATTAAAAACAACAGTTAGTAAAATGCGGTTGTTAAACAAGTGGAGGATAATCGATTTAAAAAAAAAGGGGGGGGGGGATTGACCACTGTTGAGAAAGACTTCGAGTCGCTCTTAACATTCCCCTCACCCCCTCTTTCCCTCCTTGTATAAATCAATAGGCTGAAGGCAATCACTGCGCCATCCATAGTTTTGTTAACTACACTTACCGCCAGGGTGGGGTGGGGGGGGGTATCTCCAGACAATGTGGGGAGCAGTAATCGAGAATTTTCTTTTTAAAGATCTCTCTCTCTCTCTCTCTCTCTCGTTCATTCAAATTTATTGAGAATCTAGGAGAGATGAGTTTTTTTCAGTTCTGTCTTATTCTTTCAGTCATTGTGAAACTTTGTCACAGCAGGAGGACGTGATTGAAGAAAAATAATAAAAAAAAAACGGGTGGAAAGAAAGACGAGAGAGAAAAGAAGAAAGAAAGAAAGAAACAAAACCTGTCAAGTGTGGAGTCAATATTTGTTGGCTTCCCCCCCCCCAATTCTCTTGTCACGTTCATTCGATAATTCCACTCCGACAAACACGAAGAATCTGTTGTGTTAACATTGTTTTCAATTATAAAAACATTGAATGAAATGAATTAATAAATACAAAAATTAGGGAGGCAAAAAAAAAACACACACACACACACAACAACATCAGCAGCAAATCTCTTCAAGATGATTTAGTTCAGAACTACTTTACTCTTCAAGCGATATGATATAGATTTTGTGTTCAATCCAACTATAACACATGTATTATAATAATACAACGTGGTGGTTCAATGAACATAACGTGCCTATATGAAATAGGATGAGGGGAGAGAGAGAGATAGAGAGAGAGAGAGAGATAGATAGAGAGGGGGAGGGAGAGAGAGAGAGAGAGAGAGAGAGAGAGAGAGAGAGAGGGAGAGAGAGACTTTAAAATTCGTGAAAATGTTAAAAGCTTGTACTGGCAATGAATTTAATTTAATCGACTAAAAGAAATAATTTAGTCACCCCCCCCCCCATTATTTTTTTCAGTTCTGTGAGTCTCCCATTTACTTCGGATGAAATGTTGATCCCGCGGACGAGTAACCGTAGCCATTTCTTGGGGGAGGGGGGGGGGAAGACCTTTCAATATGCAGACCCGCCCACCTCCACCCCCACTTCCCTTGCGTGTCACATATGCACACGGGTGATGACACAATTCTCCCACTCCCTCCATTGATCAGACGTCACGATTAGAAATAATATGTACATTAATTATTTAAAGAGAGAATTTTTCAAATCTATAAAATTAGTTTTCAAAAGAAAAAAAAAAAAGTTAACAGAAGTTAAACAACAGAGATGGTTCGTGTTTTCCCACCAAACCTCCACCACCTCTCGGTCTTATGTAATACTGCAGGGGGGGGTGGGGGGAACCCAAAAACATTAATAGCCTGAGAAATAAGCTGGAAATAAAAACCTAAATACTTTACCCAATACAAGAACTGATAACTAAAGATGCACCGTGTCGTATAAAAACACGAGAACAACTGTAAGAAAGGGGGGGGGGAGGGAACCCAGCTGTATGAATAATTAGAATGACTACAAGAGAGTAAGGATAAACTGGGAATTATCTCTTTTTTTTTTAGCATCATGAACGTTAAGAAGAGAAAGATGAAAAAGAGAGAGAGAGATAGAGGAGGGGGTGGATGCGCAGCTTAGACAATAGGGATGGGAAGAACCGAAGACAATCAATACGGCTTAAACGATTCCCCGCCGTGATGCCTTCGCTCCGGATCGCGATTTATTGACCAACTTGACAACAAAATCATATTTCTTTGGTGGGGGGGGAGGGGAGGGGGAGTGGGGCGGGGCGGGGGGCTGCCCGTGCTTCGAGCCTTAGTTCTTTTCAGTTGACCATCTCCATTTGCAAACACACACACACACACAACTTCAATGATTAATGAACTGCGTAATGTGATCACAAGACATCAACGTGTGTACAAGTTTAGACATCTACGTGGGTATGTGTATAAATACATAGCCTGATGGCTGGAAGGGCGAGCAAGGATGTGCAGAGGGGGTGGGGGGAGGGGGTGGATGTGTGATCGGACGAAAAAAAACTGGCAGATTGATAGATAGATAGATAGATAGATAGAATGATAAACAGACATACAGGGGGGGGGGAGAAGGACTGAATGGTAGAGAGGTTGAAACCGTTTGTGCTTGAAAACGTTGTTGTTATTCAAATTAGGCCATGATTAAAACCAAACCATTCTCTACCAGCTGCTATGTTCATTAATTCACCATTCAGATGGACAACCTATCTGTTTTCCCCAGATATATATATACACCTTCTCTACTCACTAAGCACACTACATGCGACTGCCCTCGAACTCCATCCCACTGACCTACTTGTGAACGGTGGTTCTTAACCTCTGACTGACCCCCCCCCCCGATCAACGACTTCATTTTTTTTAAATACTGAAGACGTGCCTTGGGAACCTTATGTATTATAATGCATTACCATATAGCGATGCGGTGATTCCTAAAGGTTTCTTTTTTTTAATGGACATGCCCAATCAAGTGTGTACACTAGCGAAGTCAGAATAAAGAGAGACCAACAAGACAATTGTCCAGTCATCGAGTACATTATCTACTGCCGATGCCCGGCCACACCGCAAGCCCTGCTCATCTCCATCACCAATGCCTGACAATAACTAGCGGCTAACGTATTATCTTCATTATCGATTGATCTCCGATTCTAAACCCCTCCCTCCCTCCCCCCACAACCAAACCTCACCACCCCACCCAACCATCCTCCCGACTGGAAATAAATAATGTTTCCTTGGCATCGAGACCCGATCATCGACACGGCCATCACCATAGAAACAGTTTTGTTTTTTTTTTCAAGTTAATAAATTGCCTGGAAAAAAATGTGTACGTTTTACAGCTCTTTGTTTGCGACATTAGGAAGAGAAGAAGAAAAAAAAACACTGGAGGGATGGCTTTGTGGGTAGGGGGGAGGTCGGGCTGAGAGGAGAGAGAGAGACAAGAAGATGATGCTCTCTGGCCATAGTTCCACCAGCTCCCAGCTATTGAATTCCTTCGGGTATAGAGGCATGATGGCTATTGGATCAATGAATTATCCCTTTGGTTAAAAGAAGATCAGCGGTGTGTTTAAACTTTTGTAATAATAAATATATCGCATAGGATGGTATGGTACACGGGGACAAGAATGAAATGGGTGTTTAAGACTACTGGGCATAACTACCCCTCCCCGACACATCACAAAAGAACGAAAAAAAAAAAGCATTTCCAGCAAAGGGAACACTGGTAAATAAGGCTGGACAGAGCACAAACATTGTGAATGTCCCAGTGAAAACAAAAGCAAGCCTGAGATGTGCTCTAAGACAGTTATGTCCCTATGACAGTAGAAATGGTATCCTTCTTTAAAAAAGATAGCGAAATTATATCAAATGACACTGTAAAACCTGGGGACAATGCAATAGGCTGATGAGAGGACCATTCATTTTGGTTAGTTATATATTAAAGAAAAAATAATTTAATACTCAATTTATCAAAATTTATCGAAGAAGAAAAATAAATACTTTTTTTTTAAAATGGCTCATAGGGAGCCACATAAAACTCTCTTGACATAAGTGATTTTGGCTCCCCTGGTGAAAAACCATTAAAACTAGATAAAACTAATCACACAGATTTAGTTCACCTCATAATTAACAGAGAATGTACTACAACACACAGACAAGATAGATTTTATTGTCAATGGATGCTTATTTATTAAAGCAAAATTTGTTCACTACCCAAATAAAAAAATAAAAAATCAGCAAATGTGTATTATGGCACCTGCAGTGAACATCAAAGCTTACCTTGCTTTTGAAAATATTGTCCATTTTAAGTCTTAAAAAAAACACCAACCATATAATAATTTAAGACCAATTACAAATAAAAATAAATGCATGTGTAAATTATCTACCATGACCTAAAGCAATTTGAGTGTTGAGCTAAAGCTAAAGGTTGTATAAATAAGTTTGAAATATTCTATATCAGGGAATGTAGAGTAATTGTAATCAGTGATTAAAAAAATTACTTAAGTATTTTTACCACATTTGGTAAAAATAACAGACTTTTATTCAGATCTCGAGCCCGTCCCTGTATCTAACCATTTTTGTGGGAGGTACTGGCAGATGTGTACAAGTCAAAGCTACCGGTACTAAGCTAGCTATACAGATCACTATTTTGAACTGATGTCAGCTGGAAAAAAATGCTCTGTGTGCATTATTTCTTCTGAGGGTTTTGTAATTACCAAAGATATCACCATCAATTTTTTTGAACTGATGAAAATATCCAAACCGGAATAACACGACTAACATTTTTATGAAGCTTTCTTCAAGGTTTACAATTGTCTTAAAAAAAGATAACACTATAAGTAACCCAAAGCCATTAAAGTAATAATATAAACTAAGAAAAAACAAGTAATAAAAATTTGATAAAGACAATAATGAAACATGTTTAACGATAATTAATAGTAAGTGCAGTATTATATATTTCTTTGAAAGTAATTTTTTCTGAGGAAATATCTTATTTGTTATCAACTAAAAATTATCATTGAATATGCCCATTTGAATGTAACTGTTACCATTGTTAGCACAGGAAAATAAAGAAAGAACATTGCTACAAATAAAAAACATACAGAATCATTCTAAGCAGAATTTGTCTTATCTTAATAACTAAAACAGACTTAGACTTATGGTTGACATCAGACTAACAAGGGGTGGTCATGGTGTATATTTATAACCATTTAAGCAATTTATTTGCTTTGATTTGGGCACTTTAGCAATTTTCATGTGCAAAGCATTATTTTTTTCTTATCATAATTTATTGTCCCAATTGTGTAAACATTTTTAATAAGATTAAATCATTGATAATAAAAAAATAATCTGCTTATTTATAAACTTTATTTAGACATACCTATGGTATGTTTATGACTAAAAATATATATTAAATAAATAAGAAATTCTGTTCACAAAAAAATGTATTTCCTTCAATGATAAACTTGTTTGTAAATAGTCTAAGTCAGACAAAAGGAAAGCCAAAGAGTAAACATCAAAATTAAACTTCAAAGAGGAAATAACGGAGAGCTTAGTGATATTCTTTGCATATATTTTATTGTGATAAAACAATTAGCAGAAAATGTATCCTTATAATATTAATATTAAACTACAATAGCAGTCGATATTCTATTGCTCGAGGGCATTTAGAATTCAATGGGTAACGCCATATTTATTATTTTTATTTCATCGATAGAATCTACGCTTTTTTCGATAGTCGGTTTTTCCTAGCTGAAAGCCATTTTAATAAAATATCACAAAAAAACATATATGATTTTGCGTCATTTATATTTCAAGCACTTAAAAAAAAAGTTTTCAATTACCTGTAATTCTTGCAAATCGAAGTTTTTCCAATACTGACACATCGACTGCATATTTGCAGCCATCTTGAACGGGATTATAGGCTCCGCTCAATCGATTGGTCACATGACTTCCCATCTATCGGAAATTCTGTTCATTAAAACATAAATAAAAAGACAGTAAATATTTAGAATGTTAGTTTGAAAATACACTGGAGCCAGCTATTTTTGGCTTAAATTCAAATTTGACTTTAATATATTGTTGATGAGTTGATACAGTGATATCTCCCAAAGTAAACAGAACTTGTAAATTATTGCTCCAGAAGTTTAGATAGTTTAAAAATGGCGACCTCCACTGAGTTCGGAGGATGGCGCGAGCTATTGAATAAACATCCAATGTGTAAGGTTTTGAAAGAAAACAACGCAAAAGATTCTGCTAATAAAAATACTGTCGATTCAAAAAATATTTTTTGTATACATGGTAGTGATCTGTATGTATGGGACAGCTTAGATAAGCGTCTGCTTCATTGTAATTTGAAAACCCTGAGAGCACAACACAATGGAGAAGTGGACAATACACATTTAAAAACAGAAAAACACCAACAGTGCCTACAGTACCAGGTTATAAATCTCTGTCATTATTTGCTGGATATTGGTAGAATTATTGAAAAATGTAGTCTGTAAAATTAGACGTCTAATATTTGTATATGGTGTGCCCACTCAGAATCTTTGTCATTAACTAATTATAAATCTTAAATATTATTCATAGACTATATAAACAGTTTATATTAATATCTATTTTATTTTTCAATAGTTATGTTGTGGTATATTCTAATGGTAAAGTCTTACTTGAGCAAAAAAGTTAATAAATTATCCAAATGATATACATTCACTTGTCTGTCATGGTCGCATTCTAACAGGCCATTTAGCATTTGACTTGTCTTTGAAGATTGAAGGCATTTAAATCTACAATAATAACTATTCTTACTTTCTTATTATTTCTTTTATTTAAACTATAAACTCATGAATTAAAGAAAAAATAACGGTTTAATCTATTTAATAAGTTTAACGCAAAAAAAAGGTGCTGATAGCTAATCATATGATATGCTTACCAGTACATACCATATAGTAATAATAAATAATTACGCAATACAAATTTCGACATTGATTATATTATTATCAATATATGTTTATGAATAGTGTATTTGTGTGATTACAAATGAGTAATGTGATTTTTTTAAAAAATCATCTTGTGTTCATGGTTGCACATAAAAACAAATAATAAAGACATTTACAAATGATGGAGACTTTCAGTGGTACATGAAGGAAAACTTGGGGCAATTACTCTCATTAAAATATCTGTCTGATAAAGAAACTATACAATTTTCCTCAATGCAAAAAAAAATATGAAGTGAACCAATGAAAGCAATATTTCAGTAAACTCTGAGCAATTCCCTTGCACATGTCTGTGAATTAGCATTGATTGACATATGTCCGAATAGTAAAGACAGACTTTTATACAAACGGCCACATGCTTGTATTTTTTACCTATGCAGTTTTACTTCACTAAAGATCTTGTTTAATGTTGAAAAATTCTCAAACCAGATCAAATATAAATATCAACTTTACAATAGTAATTAAGAAAGACAGAGATTTGATCTTGGTGTTGTATGGCAACAATTTATTACAGCTTTTTGAAAGCTTTGTCTTGTAAATTGGAAAATTTTGTACTTATTTTATAAATCAAAAAGTGCAACGTTTATAATATTTATAAATAATTTTTAAAAAGTATTTTATTTTTAGCTATTTGTACAATGAAATAATCTACTTATGCATTACATTTTTTTTTAAATTTTTTTATCAACAGAAACTATTGGTTAGTGATATTTTTTCTTTAGATGTTGAGGGTATCTGTGTCAACAATAGTGGAAATTATATTGCCATCTGGGGTCATCATGGTATTAGGGTGGTGGAATTGCCTGGACGATGGGGGAAAAATTTCATGTTTGAAGGTGGCAAAGAAACTATTGCATGCAGGTATAAATTTATAACCTAATTGCTTTATTGAATGCTTTGTTACCATTTAAGCTTTCATGCATTTGCATTAAACTTTCTAGATTAAATACCATATCCTTTGTATGACCTGCTTAGAAGGATGTGTTAATTTTAACCTTATTACTTTATTTTCTGTGCTTAGGACAATTAAAATTGGAGAACGGAATTTCATCGGGCATAAAAATCTTCACATTAGACAAGTATTATGGCATCCTGGCAGCAAAACTGACTCACATTTGGCTCTTCTTACATCAGATAATATGTTCAGGTTTGTACAAATTAATGTTTAGGTAGGAAACTTGTGTTATGTTGCACAGAACACATTGAGAACTCCTTTGATTAGTCTTATTGATAAAGATATTGACTTTTTTTAATGTTAATTATTGTTAGCTAATATTTTTTTTTTTTTTTACTAGCATTTATAATATTCATGAGCCAGAAGAACCATCAAGCATAACAAACATCAACACTGGGGAACTCACTCCTACTTACTCACCAAGCAAATCTTTCATCGGACCAGCGTTAGGAGAAACTGCTGTAGCATTTGATTTTGGAGGACCGGTGGTGGTGCCGCCAAAACAGAAAAAGTTTTCACTTCCATCCATTGAAGTCTGGCCTGTTTATTGTGTCAGAGGCAACGGAGATATACTTTTGTTATATTCACACCTATCAGATGTTCGGTAAGCTAAAAGTATAAAATGTCATACTATCGGAGGAAAGGTGGTTGTTTTTTTTTTTGTCGTGCACATGTTTCATCCATTGAAAAATAAAATAGCTTGCTCCTTTTCATATGTACAGTAATGTACTGATAAAAAAAAAAGTAAAGTTCCCTTCTTAGCCCTAACGGGCCTTCGGGGCAGATGAAGTGTAGAATTCATCTGTTTCTATAACCTCGGCAAATAAAGGGATTGTGTGGTTAGCACAACGCCCAGCCGCCTTTACTTCCCCAACTTAAAGTCAGGTACCCATTTAAAGCTGGGTGGACTTGTGGGACGACTTTGCACCAAATTTCACCTGGAAAAATTTCATGGGCCTCACAGAGGATCGAACCCAGGACTCTCAGGTCGACAGTCGAGTATCTACACCACTCGGCCATCCGTCCCACTATGTACTGATAAGTTTATTCAAATGGAAATAATGACAGATGATATTGTTATTATTAGTTTGAAGTGGAAATGATGAATACCAATGTTGAAAAAGTTGCATACCAATAAGTTGTTGGCTGTTTTGTTGTTGTTTTTTTAGGGGTTTAATTTTTAATTTTTTAATATTTAATTTGTATGAAATGGTACATAAGTTTCAGTACTTTACTGAACATGATTGTTATATTCTGTATGTTCATTGTGAACAGGAACAGATTTTTTATTTCTGAAGTGCAAGTCTTAGTAAAATGTACAATTTTTAAAAAAATTTTTTTTTGTTATTTTGCTTAAATGTGAAATTTTTTACTTTGCACACAGGCAGATTAAGTTCCCAGTTCAGGGACCTCTGACCATGAGTCCTCCAGCAGAAGATAACTATGGTGTAGATGCCTGCTCAATCATCTGCCTGTCCACAGCGCTCCCAGTCATCATCATTAGCACTTGTGAAGGTAGAGTCCATCATTGCTTCCAACTACCGCCCAGTGCTGCTGTTGATAAATCAGGACAGGTCTGTTCTCAGAATTAATTCTGTTAAAAAACTTAGCTCCCCCTGAAATATTGAGGTCTACTACGGTATAGAAAAACACAAACTATCATCAATAATCTTTTATACGGCCACCTTAAACACTCTAGAATGAACACCATTCAGAAAAAATGCATGGAAGTATAAACTTTTTCAGAACATAAGAAAACATCACTATTGAAGCCATTATTTTTCTGATTAGTTAAAGTAAAGACTGCAAGAGAAAAAGTAATTATTAGCGGTTTACATTTCGACTGTTTGCTATGTCCTAACTTCTAGGCAGTTAAAAAAAAATCTGTAATTCACTACTCAATATTGAAATGTACCCATTTTGAAAATTGCTTGCACTGTTTTGTTGCCATTAAATGAATTAAAAAAAATAATCTTTATTCCAGTATGATAGTTATAATACCACATCTCTCTATGACACTCCTGAAGAGCCATCCCTGTACGTTATGGAAACTGCTGAATTAGACCTGTGTCTCAATATGTCTAGATCTGATGGAGACATGTCCTTAGATGACGAATTTGTTTGTCCAGTCCACCTTAAGAAAGGTCAGATTTATTTTTTAAGGAAAGGATAAAAAAAAATGGTTTGGATTTAAACAGAAAAGGCCTTTGACTTGATTGAATGGATGTTTCAAAGAATCACTGAATAGCACAATAATCTTAGGCAAAGAAATATAACAAGTGTTTGTGTCACTCTACGAGTGATTTCAGTCTAATCCTAAATCGCCATGCATGTTAATCCTATGAGATTTAGATCTTTTAAGCTTCAAAAATATTTTAAAGGTCTTTTTCTGTCAACTATGGCTGTTATTTTTTTATGTACTTTTTCTTTGTCTTGGTGCCAGATGGTTCCTAGTCTTATTTTACTTACTCCAAGTCTTCGTTTGTATGCACTAGTACAGTGGTGGCGAACCTTTTAGGAACCGTGTGCCCAAAAATTAACAGAAAAACCACTTATTTATAACAAAGTGCCAACACTTCATTTAAAGGAAGTGGTGTTTTAGTCACATGCCGAATGATGAGGCTCTTCATGTTGTAGGTTAGCCACCACTGCACTAGTAAATTAGAACACAATAAAATAGAAAAACATTTTTTTTTTCCCTGATATTATCAAAAATTGAATTACAAGCTATGTTTGTTTCTTATTAAATTAACAGCCTGGAACTTATCTATTTCAGATCCCAGCAGCCCAGATCGTTACTTCTGTGCTCATGCTGCTGGTGTTCACTGTGTCGCCTTACCCTGGCTTGGTGCTGTGCAGAACTATTTCTTAGGTCAGTTCAAGTCATAGAATTTGACTCTTTATGCAAATTATTTTTTTTTTTAAATAAATGTATTATACATGCATCTCTTCATGTTTATGTTGATAGAAATTATTTTCTTTTTGTCAAAAAAAAAAACAAACAAACCTGAAAGTATCCTGTGTTATTGAATTATTGTAATGTATTTGCTGGACCAGGGGTAGCCACCCATGAGAGCCACACTCCGGGTTTTTACATAGTAAAAAAATACTCTGAAAAGCCTCACCGTAGTCAGTTGTATTAAATTTAGTGAACATAAGTAAATAGATAATAGGCAAACTGATAACTCATTGAAGGGAAGCATTAGACCACCCCTGTGTGTGAAGTCCCTGTAAGGATGAGATGAAATCTCTTAGACCCTATAAACCACTAATGGTACGGTTTTTATGGTGCCCTTCTTTCATCCCCACCATAGCCGATAGTGCAATGGCCATGGAGGCACCACGGGAGATATATAGGGAACTTAAGCCAAGACCTGAAAAATTTCATTGGTCTTCACCATAGATCGAACCAGGTACGTTAAGGTCGACAGTCGAGCGCTTTACCGCATGACCATCTGTCCCCCTAGACCACCCCTGTGACATAGATAATCTTTCATCTTGATGTAAAATTTGTTTTCGCTGTTTTAGAAGATGGAGACTTTGGTATGCCAGAAGAGAAAGAGTGTATAATTGAACATTTGGTCTGCACAAAGCCATTATATAGTTGGTAAGTCATTTCAATCATTGGATCCACTTAGCCCATTTAGAAACCATCGGTTGTAATTATGCACAAAGCTACTATATAATTGGTAAGTCGTTTCAGTCATGAGATCCTCTTAGCCACATGTTGGTTTTTTTTTGGTGACCAGACACCTCATCATACGAGACATTTCATCATTGCAACATTTCATCATTAGAGCAATTGCACATTTGAACATTATAGCAATTCATCATTATAGTATTTCACCACCATAACATTTCATCACTAAGATGCCGGTGATCTTAAGATCACAGAAAAACTGGGTTAGGGCTAGGGTTAATTACTTAATTACACCTACATGTACTTATGTTTGCAAAATGCACTTTATGCAATGATGAATTGCTATAATGTTCAAATGTGCAATGATGAATTGCTATAATGATGAAATGTTGCAATGATGAGATGTCAGGGAAACCGTGGTTGGCATTGTACTCTCTGGTGCTTTGGTTGTGAGCCCAGTTTGTGAGCTGTAAGTTGCAGGCTCAATTCCCAGCTAGTCCATTCATCAACCAACCTTTCTCTTCCAGTATGCCCTCATAGCCATTGCACACACTCGGCCATAGTGGAGATATAAAATTGGGCACAAAAAAAAACATCTCCTTACGGTGTACTGGTTTATAGTATCAAGCAATAAACATTTCATGCTAAGAAGAACACATTTTTTTTTTCATAGAGTAGCTCTACTTTTTTTTGTTCATCTATGTAAAATTCTTTTTGCTCCTCTTTGTTTATTGTCTGCATTAGTATGAGATAGCATAGAAGATAATTGATTGAAGTTGTTGGAACTACTTTTCTTTACAGAAGAATTTTCTTTCCTTTTACTAAAATGAATAAGTTAAAGGTTCTCTCCACTTTGACTAGTATTTATTTTCCCTTTAACTGATTTCAGTCCAACTTCCCCGGTGCTTGGTGTTGATATAGTGAGTGATCCCATGTTAGGAACAACACTGCTGGTAATGACGAATGACTATGAATTTACCACACTTCCTATAGGGTAAGGTAAATTTAATTTTAGAAGCAAAACTCGTACATTCATAAATCTGATGTCAATAATTTTTTTTTCGTGCCTTTGCTTTCATGTTACTTTAATTTATAATAAAATTTTATTTCATTTTCTCAATTATTTCAGGTTATAACATGTCTTATCTTTTTAATTAATACCATCTTAACTTCTAAAAGGCTTTTTTTTTCCTTCACAAAAATGG
>JAGDYQ010000003.1:2536474-2557451 GCA_021962125.1 Bulinus truncatus
CAACAACGCTGGTCTCGCAAATTATTAGGTACTATTGGAGTAGTAGTTCAGAGTTTTGAAACTCTCCACCTATTTCTTTCAAGAGGATAGAATGACTTCCCATGAAATTTCCCTTTGATGATTTTAGCACAGATCAAGCACTTTATCTTCACGGAAATCTGTAAAACTGAAATTAGAAATAACTCATTGGAATGATCTTCCTTTCCTTGATCTGGCTGATTATCATCATGCACGCTGGTTAAACACAACGGTCAACAGAATACTTCGTTTACCTATTTTGGCTTAATGTCTCCGTCATTTTGGGCTAAAAGAACTTTCAGAGTTAAAATGTGAGGGTTTATGGTCCTGTTTTACGGTTTGAAATTAAAACAAAATCGTCGTGCAAAGATGATGACAAGCCACCGTGGAATACCAACATCTTCCTGTCATGTTATTTGTGGGCTGCCAGGAGAAATATCGACGATGCTGACTGCACGTAAATTATTGAGAATTGTCAATTCATAAAAACATTGGTTCAAGCGGTTCATATTTGCTTTTTAACATTACGAATATCACTATTGAGATGTTGATCAGGTAAACCCAATGTATTGTTTTAAAGCTTGTATCCCTTTAAATTGGTCGTTTGGGGCACCGGTAAAAACGTTACACCACTTTAAAGATATTTTGGGCCGTTAATAACCAGACCATTTGGCAACCATTTTGAACTATTAGAATAAAAAAAATTGTCACACCAACCTATTGTACATGAAAAAATGTGTACATGGGGAATATTAATAGGAGGTGGAAGGTGTCATCAAAATTGACACGGTTGACCAAAGGAAGGAAGTATGGGTCTAGGATGTGCCGAAATTTGTTGACGTAAGTAATGGGTACTGATATATTATTGCACTGTACGGCTGCAGGCACAAATGAGCCATCTGCAGGTGGATTTTCGTCCCAGTGATTATGAGAGCATCGTGAGACTATGTTCACTGCTGCCTGCACTTTGTATGCTGTATAAACTCATAACATTTACCACATCGGAGCCATAGGTAAGTCTCTGATAGCTATGTACACAATGAAAATATATACAATTAACCATCTTACACGGTAAAAAAAACATTTTAATGGCCAGACTGTATATATATATATATCTCATCTCTCATATATATATATATATATATATATATATATATATATATATTAGGGAGCGACCGATATGCCTTTTTACCGATAGTCGATACCGATATTTTTTCCCAACTGGCTAACCGATACCGATTGTTATTTTTAATCAACAACAATGCCAAAACACGTGTTTTTCTCGTGTTGAAAGCTAATTACGTATGTCAACCCATGCTCACCCTTCCTGTCGCTTCGCCCACACGTAAAGTCTTGTTTCTCCCCCAACTTCCCATCCCAAAAAATACACAATATTCAATTGATCATTCAAGGTCATACATTAAAATTCCCATCCTATTGTTTCAAGGTCATATCGCTGATGTTGCCCAATTTTTGTGGACGTGACAATTTCTGAAGTACGGGTTTTTTTGCCTCTTATTTTTTTTAAATCTGGTTCAGAGAATTGGGAAATTGACCTGGAGTTTTTTCTGCAATCTGTTGTGAAAAAAATGTATCGGCATTTTAATAAAAAACGGACGGTCCGATAAGTTAACCCATGATGGTATAATATCGGTTCGACTATCCGGTCGCTCCCTACAAAAAAATCGGTCGATCCGATATTAACCGATAGTGCCAATATCGGTCCGATACCGACACAGATCCGATTATCGGTCGTTCTAATATATATGGTTCATCAATGGATTAAGAAATTTTGAACAATTGTTTCTAAAAATTGTCAAGGTTTTAAATGAAATAATGTCATAGTGCTCAAACAAACATTATGTACACATACAGGGCCGGCTCTGGGCATAGGCGACATAGGCAGCTGCCTGAGGCGCTAAATTGCTAGGGGCGCCAAATTTTATTAAAAACTTTCAACTTTAAAAAACATGGTTTGCCTGTTTCAAATATAAGAGGACAGGGATATGATAATGGCGCAAACTTGAATAGAAAGAATACGGCCTTCAGCGTAAAATTCTTGATATTAATCCTCGCATTCTACTTTCCGATCTGTAAATATAGCATAGACTTTTAAATTTGGTTATTATTGATCTTGCCAAATGTCTGCATTGAAGCAGTATACTTTTTTGTAATTGTTCAAAGTCTATATGTGATTTCTTGTTGGATCCACTCACAGGTGGAATGTTCTTTTGAAACAGCTGCCCTCACTCACATTAAAACCACTAAGTGAAACCAGATGGGAAACCAGAGTTGCTGCATTCCGTATTTTCGTCGGCATGAACTAGATCCAGTTTAGGTTGTCATTGAGTTTTTCACTGTCCAGGGGACAAAAAGTTTGGAAGGCGTTACTGGAACCGAACCGAACAGATCCTCAAGCGATTGCTGGGAAAATATCGGATTTCAAATTTTCTCGTTGGTGTTTGTAATATGGGTACAAAGTACTTTATAGAAGTCAATGTCACCAACAAAATGCTACAAGGTGTAGCACTTGGCTTATCAAGAGCAGTCAGTCAATTCTAAGGCCTATTTTTTTTTTTTCCCGTAGATGGCGTTCACGTGAAAGGAGTTTTCAGAACCCTTTACTGATGCTAAAGAATTTGCACAAGAAATTGATTTGGAGAACCGCTTTGCTCTAGCAACCAAGGAAAAGAGTTCGGAATATGAAGCGTTTGTTTAATTATGGATCCTCAGCGATGAACCTCAGGTAAATCGACAGGAAAATTTCAAATAATCAAGTTTTTCTCTTTGCGGTTTTGGATACAGCTATACCAGTCTAATGCAGAACCGTTTCATCAGCTGGATGATCACAATTCAAATTTTGGATTTCTGTATAACATCAATGGTCTTTCAAGAGCCCTGCAAAAGCAGTCACTGAAAAATGCCAAAGTTTAGTATAGTATTAACACATGCCAATCCTCAGGGATATCGATGCTATACAACTCCTGTGATGAACTTATTTATGGTATTTCCCATCGGACGGAAGGAGAAGGGCTAACTACTCCATATCAGCTCCTGCAATATGTCTGCAAAACGTGGATTATGTCGGTTGATTTTCCAATTTGACTGTTGCATTGAAAAATTTCTTGTCATCTTCAGTACTGGTTGCATCCAGGAGTGCGCAGTTTTTCAAAACTTAAAATCATAAAAAAATATCTTGAGAATGACGATGACTCAGAATCGTTTTTAGTTAGTCTTTCAATTTTGTCGATCGAAAAAGTAAATCGCGGCAGACATTGACCTCGAATTAGTTGTTCAAGAATTTTCCGAAGCATTAGCAAGACGGGTTAAATTTATAAAATATAAATTTAAGAATCCACAAAGTGACAAAGAACTTGGCAGTTGGACTCATTTTTACCTCAGGGCTACACATGCGCTTAAATCATATGACAGTACAGCCTTTGTACTGCATGAACTAAATTTTAGCTTTTATTTGTCTTATCATATTATAGGTACCGTATGGATCTACCTCTTATTTTTTTAAATGCTACAATTAATTCTAAAATTTTTAATAGTTTTATTAAATTTAGCAGTTGAAGTAGGATTATTAACAAAAATCGATTAAATTATTTAATAAAATTTGGTTTCATTTGAGTTTCCTCTTCATTCTCTCGAATACCCTATGAGTTATCTGAGGGCCCAGAAGCATCTGTTGCAAAAAATCGTATCATAATTTACGTGTCTTCCCTGTAATATGGCTCTCGGTGTCTGTACTGGTTTGCAATTTCTTACTCTTGTACTGTTTCATGCAGAAGGGGCGGGCGTCCTAATAGATGATTTACCTGGGGCGCGCAAATTGCCTGGGGACGGCTCTGCACACATACACTCAAACACTATGTATACTCTTCACTATTTGCTCAAATACCTCTCACCAATGTTTAGTATAAAGTCATTAAAAATATTCTGGTATCACTTCAGATCCTCATCGGAATTGCGAAAATGATATGTGTACGGACAGTTATGCCGCATTTTTACTAACACTGCCAACTCATGGTCATCACTAGGAGATTTGTAGCCTGAACACCCTACCAACATATGCGCCATTGGAGAAGATTCGTAACTGGTGCATACTACCAGCATACCTGCGGCGGGGGGATTGTCCCCTGAACACTACCAGCGATGAACGCCACGAGGAGATGTATCCTGAACACTACCGCCATTGAGCTGCATGAGGGTCATCAACCTGAAGACTACCAACGTAGGCCGCCATGCGGGAGGATGGTAACCTGAACAATACCAACATGGCTGCCCCGAGAAGGTATTAGCCTGAACAATACCAACATGGCCGCCATGAGGGGAGTCTAACGCCCTGAGCATTACCAGCTCGTGGCCGACATTGAGGAGATTGTATCACCTGAAGACACCAACACCCTTGGCCGCCATGAGGAGATGTAACCCTGAACACCACCAACATGGCCGCCACGTGGGGATTGTGCCCTCAGAGACTACCAACACTAGCCGCCACGAGGAAGGTTGCTCCCTGAACACTGCCAACACTGGCCGCCGTGAGGGGATTGTACCCTGAGCCACCTACATGGCCGCCATGTGGAGATTGTAACCTGAACACTACCAACGTGGCCTGCCACGAGGAGCTTGTAAGCCTGAACACTCTCAACATGGCCGTCATCAGGAGATGTAACCTGAACACAACTACCACTGACCGCCACGAGGAGATGTAACCTGAACACTACCAACATGGCAGCCGCCACGAGGAGATTGTAACCTGGAACACTATCCAACATGGCCGCCTCGAGGAGGTTGTAACCTGAACACTTGTCAGGTGTCAGCGAAGTCTAAAGCTACCTCTTTGATTTTTCTTAATATGTTACACAATGTTTAGGAGGCTATTGGCGGAAGGAACTTTAATCAGAGGAACTTATTGGATGGACAAATTAGAGTCATCCATTGGGAAGGAACTTATTTTAGGAAGTTATTGGTGGAACCTAATGGAGAGAACCTATTGGAGAGGAATCTGGAGGAGGAACCTATTGGAGAAACTTATTGGGAGGAATCTATTAGAAGGAACTTATTTCTGGAATCTATTGGAGGAGCTTATTGGATGAATCTATTGGAGGAAGTTATTGGAGGGACTTATTCGGAGAAACTTAGGTGGAGAAAGTTAATGGACAAGTTATTGGACAGAAGTTATTCGGAGAAATTATTAGAGGAAATCCATTAGAGGTTGTGGAGGAACTTATTGGAGGAAGTTATTCGATCGTGGAGGTTATTAGTGGAACTTTATTGGAGGAATTTATTGGAAGGAGAGATATTGGAGGAGGTTATTGTGAGGAACTTATTGGAGGAACTTATTGGAGAGACTTAATGGAGGAACTTATTGGAGGAAGTTATTGGAGAGGTTATTGTAGGAGCTTATTGGAGGAACTTATTGGAGGAAGTTATTCGGACGAAGTTGTTGGAGAAGGTTAATGGAGAAAGTTATTGGTGGGTATTATTCAGAGGTCCTGCAAGTGATTAAATACTTTCTGGTGGCGGCTTTGCTGCCAATTATTAGGGCTGAACGAAAATGAATTGCATTGATTGATTGCAGTGTTTTTCTCAGTTTTGGTCGCGATAAACTGGCTAGTTTTATTTGGGTCTAGAAAAAGGGACAAGTTGAAGTATCTTCTTAGAAAGTAGGCATTACTGCTGTAGGCCTCAATTAGTTATTGTATTATACATAAATTAGATTTAGTCAGTAATCCGAATTTTTAATTGATCTTTCCAGGGGGATTGATCTATATCTAAATGCTGTCTGCACGCGGGCGACGAAGATAGGCTAAGCGCGGCTCTGTATACATGCATCAAGTTAAATCCAGACCATTTCAGCATTACCTTTGTACGGCCCTGGCCAACTCAGCTTAGGTTTGCATGCCAGTGATGCTACAAATTCTGTCATCTGGGTGGTACTGTCGATAGATCGTCCACATTTTTTTGTTTGGGATTTGTGGTATGGTTCTATTCTACCCTCTGTATTGGGCCACTTCCATTGGATTTAGTCTTAATGGTCGCTAAATTAGACCTTGAGGAACTCGCAAGTCATATGGTTAGAAATTTTTTATCTAAAGATTAACGAATACACTGAATTAGCTTACCCAAAGTTCAATAACTACATATGTATTATTATTAATCATATCAAACTGCATTAGATTACTGACTATCATACATTATTGACTTAAAGCGACTACATGGGGACATTAAAAAAGGTTCCAAAGCAAAAAGTTGTGTCTGCATTAAGTGTCATTCCATCATCTTAATCGCTTGGACTTGTAAACTTGGCCATTGTCTCAAATAAGTATTTGTATTACATCGAGTGAAATGTTTCCAACTGGTGGTCTAACAGTTACACACAGTGTATTAGTAAGCATTCCATTCGCTACTTTCATACAGTTGTTATTAAGTATATTGCATTTATGGAATGAAATTTGAATCATATTACTTGACTTATATTTTATTTCCTCAATTAACAAAAATGAACTTACCAAAACAATGAATGCTATAACATGGCGTTGTTTCTGTATCCAAACCCAAACAAAATCTGTCTACACCGATCTGACCTCCGTTTAAACAAGTTCTGCGTTTAGTTTTGCGACCGATACCACAAGTTTTTTGGAAGTCGAGCACTGCCCCCATGCTCCCCACTAAAATTCCCTGAGGGGCAACAATAGAAATTTTAGTAGCAACTATACAGTATGGGCACCAATTTATCACAATACCTAACATTTATGTCTACACCTAATACTGAGCTATACTATGATAACCAATACAACAATAACTAATACAACAATAAACAGTACAACAATAACCAATAAAATAATAACCAATACAAGAATAACAAAAATAACCAGTTAATAATTAATACAGTAATAACCAGTACAACAATATCCAATACAACAATAACCAATACAACAGTCACAAATACAACAATCACCAATACAACAATCACAAATCTAATTGTTTTCTTCCATCCATAGTACAAAATTGTATTAAAAATTATCAAATGCTATAGTTGCTATAAAATCATTGTTTCCCAATTATTGTATTGTTTATGGCAACCATTAGAGCAGACTTGACTTCATTCGTGTTTCTGATGCAGAGTAACGCTACGCTCATTTGGAATAGCGCAATTCATTTAATGATCGAAGTTTCTTATAAAATGATGAGGGCGTATCTCATCTTTTAATAAGATAATATAATTTTATTGAAATATCTAAGAAATTATAAATAAACTCCTGACAGGGAACACTTATGATCTAGGAGTTTGGGGGTCCAAAGCAGTCAACTAGTTTCAGAGTCTGTCACGGGTTTTGAGTAATTAGGCGAAAACATTCCCACGTTACTCCTCCAACCCTTGATTTGCGGCTATCCCCTAATAGTATATGTTTCATTTCTCCCCCACCCCCACTTCCTACCCCACCCTCGTAATTACGTCGCTCCAGCAGGTGGCCAGCAGAAGCTTAGATGAAAGGCCTACATTCCGGCAAGTGGAGTCGGGAATTTGTCAGGAAGATGCCACTTCGCACCCTGGGGATTTTTGCTGACCACTTTGGCTACCGACAAAGAATAGATGTCCGCTTAGATGTCCGGCTACTATTGCCATTGTAGGTTAGACGTACCCTAAACCCTACCCTTTTAGGAACGCGAGATTAGTGACCGCTGATTGGCGGGTAAAGATCGTAGATGAATGATTGGTCAGGGGGATCACGTTTGCAAAAAGTGGAAGTATGAGGCGAAAGTGGAAAATAGTATTATTCGGCGGAGGTTTCTCGAAGAAAACGGTCGACGTATGATGAGAGAGAGAGAGAGAGAGAGAGAGAGAGAGAGAGAGAGAGAGAGAGAGTCAAGAGAACGTCATATTCATTTTGTTGGATTATTTTTGCTGTGTCTTTACAAGCCGCCAGGTCCTGTTTTACTTCTGGTGCCTTTATGTAAATAAATATCTAGTTGCTGTTACACAAGACCTGTTGGTTTATTTTCTTCGCGTATTGTATGTTTGGTCGCCTGTGAAATTCTATGGCGGAGGCACAAATATAAATACAAGTCCCAATTAGGTCAGCAACACATTCACCTTAGACCTGACAAGCTAAGGATTCCTCAAAAGGGTCCTCCACAGAGGCATAGCGGGGGTGGGCAGGGGCATCATGGCGCTGGTGCTACTCACAAAGGGGCGCCAAATGGTATTTTTTAATGTAATATATGTTTTTCAAATGGAGAGGGCACTTAAAAAGTTTTAAAGTTATTGTGCCCCGGGCACGAGTTAAGCTCGCTACGTCACTGACTAGTTTGTATCCAAAAGAATGGCTTTGGGTACAGTTTGTAATCTTGAATGGCTTTGGGTACAGTTTGTAATCTTGAATTGGCTTTGGGTACAGTTAACACCTGGGTGAATGGTCTCTCCCTAAGGCCACTACTTCATAGTTGATTTATTTTAAAAACAACATGCGTCAAAGTAATTGGTCCGAGACTGGGTTGGATGGATTGAAAATATTAAAGAGCTTAGCGGCGAGAAAATATATTGACATTCTTGGAGTTCAATACTTTTTCAGTAATGGTTACGAGACTCATTTGTTTTGGGTGAAACATAAACTACAGACTTTAGTGAATATTCATTTTCCTCATATTATCGATATACATAACTATAATCTAAATAACAAATTAAAAGAATTGGTCCATTTAACAATTTCAACCTATTGATCTACATAATAAAGCAACAACTAGAACTGATTACAACAGTGGTTCTTAAAGTCTCAGTTGCGACTCACTGGTAAGCTGCAGACCAATTTTAGGTGGTTAGTTAAAGATTTTAATTTTCATTTATCTAAGTATTCAATATTACAACTCTATTTAATGTCTATCTATTCAATAGTACAACTCTATTTAGTATCTATCTGTAAAATAATACAACTCAATTTAATATATATCTGTAAAATAATACAACTCTATTTAATCATCTATCTATTCAATAAAACAACTCTATTTAAGATCTATCTATTCAATATTACAACTCTATTTAATATCTATCTATTCAATAGTACAACTCTATTTAATATATGTCTATAAAATAATACACCTCTATTTAATATCTATCTATAAAATAATACAATTCTATTTAATATGACAATTCTATTTACTTTCTATCTATTCAATATTACAATTCTATTTACTATCAGTCTCACGAAGCATACACTTTTAAGAAATTACTCTCTGATATACTCTATACCAGTTTCTCTATGTGTCTCATGACACATTAGTTTGTATCTGAGAGATTTCCAGAAGTGTCGCGAGATTTAGTAAAGATATTTAACACTTGCTAGGGTTCTGAGCTCTGAAGTTATTATGAAACTACAAAATAAAAGCAAAAAAATATGATTTACATAAATCAATTGCGAAATCAGTAATCATGTGTACTTAGAGTGGGGGGAGGACGTTAGATTCGGTTGGTGTCTGTGCACGCCATTTTCTTTTTCATTCTTTCTAGCGGTGTAGTTGGCTTGAAATTCTTAATTCGGTAAGAAATTGAACTAAAAATATTATTTTGAAGTTGGCTAACCGGTATTTTAAGCAAAGTTAAGATAATTTTATCTTGCTTAAAATCAGGTTAGTTAGTTTATTTGATAAAATAATCATAAAATTCAAAAACAATTTAATTGTAAAACTCTATCAGGTTCATTCACTTGAACAAAACTTGAAACGTTAAGGTAATGTCTAACTCTATCACGTTCATTCACTTGTACAAAACTTGAAGCATTAAGGTTAATGTTTAACTCTATCAGGTTCATTCACTTGAACAAAACTTGAAGCATTACGGTTAATGTTTAACTCTATCAGGTTCATTCTCTTGAACAAAATTTGAAGCATTAAGGTTAATGTTTAACTCTATCACGTTCATTCAAGTGAACAAAACTTGAAGCATTAAGGTTAATGTTTAACTCTATCAGGTTCATTCAATTGAACAAAGCTTGAAGCATTAAGGTTAATGTTTAACTCTATCACGTTCATTCAATTGAACAAAACTTGAAGCATTAAGGTTAATGTTTAACTCTATCAAGTTCATTCACTTGAACAAAACTTGAAGCATTAAGGTTAATGTTTAACTCTATCAGGTTCATTCAATTGAACAAAACTTGAAGCATTAAGGTTAATGTTTAACTCTATCAGGTTCATTCACTTGAACAAAACTTGAAGCATTAAGGTTAATGTTTAACTCTATCAGGTTCATTCATTTGAACAAAACTTGAAGCATTAAGGTTAATGTTTAACTCTATCAGGTTCATTCACTTGAACAAAACTTGAAGCATTAAGGTTAATGTTTAACTCTATCAGGTTCATTCAATTGAACAAAACTTGAAGCATTAAGGTTAATGTTTAACTCTATCAGGTTCATTCAATTGAACAAAAGCTTGAAGCATTAAGGTTAATGTTTAACTCTATCACGCATTCAAGAACAAAACTTGAAGCATTAAGGTTAATGTTTAACTCTATCAGGTTCATTCACTTGAACAAAACTTGAAGCATTAAGGTTAATGTTTAACTCTATCAGGTTCATTCAATTGAACAAAACTTGAAGCATTAAGGTTAATGTTTAACTCTATCAGGTTCATTCACTTGAACAAAACTTGAAGCATTAAGGTTAATGTTTAACTCTATCAGGTTCATTCACTTGAACAAAACTTGAAGCATTAAGGTTAATGTTTAACTCCTATCAGGTTCATTCACTTGAACAAAACTTGAAGCATTAAGGTTAATGTTTAACTCTATCAGGTTCATTCACTTGAACAAAACTTGAAGCATTAAAAGGTTAATGTTTAACTCTATCAGGTTCATTCACTTCACGTTTCATCTCTGTGTCAACATCCCCGATGACCCGCCACAAAGCGACACTATTTAAATTATAAACGGAAAATTTTTTACAACATTCAAATAATTTTGTTGGTTCTCGTTTAGAATTATGAAGTAAGTTAATAATATTTTCATGCTTTAATGCTCTTAAGAATAAACTTTTCAATTTAGCCATGGATAAAATTTTATTAAAATCTTCTACTCAAAAAAAGTCCTGAATGAAAGAAAAGGAAACAAACAATAGTTCAGAAAAATACATCGAATATGGTTTCATATTAAAAGGATCTGAAGAATCTCAAGTTCCTTCATGTTTGTTTTGTAAATTAACATTATCGAACGAATCTCTGGTCCTCAACAAACTGAAGCGACACTTGGAAAAAAATCATCCAGAGCAGAAAGACAAACCAGCAGATCGGCCCCGTAGCGTGAAAATTCTGTAGCAGGGGCCAGGCATTTTAAGCAGGGTCCATGCATTCTACAGCAGGGGCCAGGCATTCCACAGTAGGGGTCAGGCATTCTACAGAAGGGAGCCAGGCATTCTACAGCAGGGGCCAGGCCAATAGCAGGTGGGCCAGGAAATAAATGTTACTAAGTAGAGAAGACAAGCAGAGGCGCCGACAAAACGCAGGGAGCCCGGGCCTCAGGCTCCCCCCCGTACGCTACGGGCATACATCAGATTACTTTGAAAGACTTGCAGTTGAAAGAAAACAACAATCGGAAAAACTTCTCAGTTTCTAAAACTTCCTGAAAAAGGACTTACTGCTAGTTCTAAGATGTGCAATACGCAAAAAAAGCTCATTCCGAAGCTGTGTCAATAATCACACCCGCACTAAGTTATTATCGTAGAAGATTTGCTTAGGATCTTATACAGCCGCTAAATTGAAGAAAGGTCTCTTTGTCAAATGATACAATTTCAAATTGGCGTTTACTTCGTAGTCAACTAGGGAAAAGCTTTGGGTGCTTCAAGTTAATGAATCCACGGATGTGAGTGGACAAGCTTAGCTTCTTGCATTCATTCGCTTCATCAAAGACAGAAAATCTGTGAACAAATTCTTATTCTGCAAAAGTTTGACTGGCACTACAAAGGACAGTGACATTTACAAGATGGTTAACGAGAATATTTTGCTTTTCAACTTGAATTGGGAAAACACTGCGTTGGCATTTGCGGCGATGGTTGTCCTTCAATGCAAGAAAAAAAAAGGTTTTGTAACTCTTGCGCTTTAAAAAAATTCCAATATCATCTCCGTCAACTGCATGATTAACCAGTAGAGAAAATCTCGTTTCTAACTCATTGCCCCAATATTTGAATTGCATCATGACGCACGTTTGTTCAAGTAGTAAACTTCGTAAAGTCTTGAGCACTCAAGTCACGACTCTTTGCCCAGGTATTGTGAAGCAATGGACTCCGAACAAGTGCCTACCGTATCATAAGGACGTTTCTCTTTGGCTCTCAAGAGGAAAAAGGATTATTTTACCTGGACTTGTACATCTCAAAATAGAAGGGATTTCTTTTCTTGATAGAAATTTTGGATTCGAACTACTGTGACCAATCTGGTGGTTCAGTTTCTTTCCGATTTATCCAATAAACTGAATTCACTAAACCTAAGTCTTCAAGGACCATCTGAGAACATCATTACATCTTCATCGAAGTTGAAGTCATTTAATGAGAAATTGTCCAAGAACATTCGACTGCTTTCCAACTGTTAACGAATTTCAAGATAAGAAGAAATTGGGGTTAATATACAATGAAATTTTGAACACTCTCATTCAACTTCAATAGTCTCTTCAACATTATTTTCCATCACTGGACATCAACGAATTTGCTTGGGTGATCAATCCGTTGAAGAAGTCAATTTGAAGACCGAAGAGGAGGATCGAATTACGGCATAACAAATTCCATCAAACAACGTTAACCAACACGACTTTAGAAGAATTCTCTCTTGCAATCATGAAAGTTTATTCTTTAAATAGTTTGAAAGCAGATAAAACTCTATTTGTCATCTTCATCTTCTTGATTCTGTGAATTTGGCTTTTTCGGCATGAACTGAAATCAAGTCCAAGAAACGAGAGAGACTCCTTACAGTTGATTATGAGTTGCGCGTTTGGAGTTGTCAGCTTTGAAGCCCCGATAGAATATGATGTGTTCCCTTAAGCAGGCACATCCATCACACTGATATATCACAGTATATACATCACAGTTATATGTAAACATCTTTAAAATAAAATAAATTAAAATTATTTTGGTGTGTCGCGAAAATTCTATAATATTCTTAGTGTGTCGTTACCTAAATGATTGAGAAACAATGCTCTATACAATTACAACCAGAACGGAGCTATAGAATAATCTCAAGTATTTATAGAACCAACTGCCGGTGTATAGAAAACAAAAAGTGCACTGGTTATGTTATACTATATAAAGTGCACTGGTTATGTTATACTGTATAAAGTGCACTGGTTATGTTATACTGTATAGAGTGCACTGGTTATGTTATACTGTATTAATGCTCAATTTTTATTCTGTAGTTCAACTCTGTCCATAGGAACCCTAAATATTTAATCTTTTAGCTGCTAAAGACTATTTCGTCGCTTATAGAACATAAGCTTATAAATATGCTAGGTACACGTGTGTTGTGTAATGAACACCATCTGCAGTATTTGTGTGTTGTAGTGAGTATATTACATCAGTAATTACATATGTTATTGTCACTCACTGTTTAAGTTTTTAGACCAAACCTTTTTATCCCCATCTCTTTATGTAACTTTATAAGGGATTTTTTTTGGGAGGGGAAGGTTAAAGACTCCAACTACCCCAAAATAAAAATATGTAGATGAGTCTCCGTGATTTAGAAATAGCTTGTAATAGACGCTCTGCAAGATACTTTTCACATAATTTATAATGACATTGCAATTTCCACCTACACATCATGGAAGTCTGCAATGAATTCCATTGTTCCAGTTATTAAAATGCCTCTCAGCTGTTGCCTTTTTTCCTGAAGGCGTTAATTCACTTTTCACATACTTATCATATTCTTGAATGAACATTTTCATGTAGAAATGTAGATGGATCTGAGATGGGTGGCCACACATGAAGTAAATAAGAGTTGCGTCCCATTGTGTATAGATCGTAAGCAAAATACAGCCGCAGTCAATGGATCCAAATTTAGTCAACAAAAGTAAAAAAACAAGACATACAACTGACTCACTGACTCACTGAGGGCCGTTAAAAACAAGACGTACAACTGACTCACTGACTCACTGGGGGCCGTTAAAAACAAGACATACAACTGACTCACTGACTCACTGGGGGCCGTTAAAAACAAGACGTACAGCTGACTCACTGACTCACTGGGGGGCCGTTAAAAACAAGATATATAACTGACTCACTGGGGGCCGTTAAGAACAAGACATACAACTGACTCACTGACTCACTGGGGGCCGTTAAAAACAAGACATACAACTGACTCACTGACTCACTGGGGACCGTTAAAAACAAGACATACAACTGACTCACTGGGGGCCGTTAAAAACAAGACATACAACTGACTCACTGACTCACTGGGGGCCGTTAAAAAAAAGACATACAACTGACTCACTGACTCACTGGGGGCCGTTAAAAACAAGACATACAACTGACTCACTGACTCACTGGGGGCCGTTAAAAACAAGACATACAACTGACTCAGTGACTCACTGGGGGCCGTTAAAAACAAGACGTACAACTGACTCACTGACTCACTGGGGGCCGTTAAAAACAAGACGTACAACTGACTCACTGACTCACTGGGGGCCGTTAAAAACAAGATATACAACTGACTCACTGGGGGCCGTTAAAAACAAGACATACAACTGACTCACTGACTTACTGGGGGCCGTTAAAAACAAGACATACAGCTGACTCACTGGGGACCGTTAAAAACAAGACATACAACTGACTCACTGGGGGGCCGTTAAAAACAAGACATACAACTGACTCACTGGGGGCCGTTAAAAACAAGACGTACAACTGACTCACTGACTCACTGGGGGCCGTTAAAAACAAGGCATACAACTGACTCACTGACTCACTGGGGGCCGTTAAAAACAAGACGTACAACTGACTCACTGACTCACTGGGGGCCGTTAAAAACAAGATATACAACTGACTCACTGGGGGCCGTTAAAAGCAAGACATACAACTGACTCACTGACTCACTGGGGGCCGTTAAAAACAAGACTACCACTGACTCACTGACTCACTGGGGAGCGTTAAAAACAAGACGGACAACTGACTCACTGGGGGGCCGTTAAAAACAAGACGACACAACTGACTCACTGACTCACTGGGGGCCGTTAAAAAAAAGACATACAACTGACTCACTGACTCACTTGGAGCCGTTAAAAACAGGCCATACAACTGACTCCACTGACTCACTGGGGGCCGTTAAAAACAAGACATACAACTGACTCACTGACTCACTGGGGGCCGTTAAAAACAAGACGTACAAGTGACTCACTGACTCACTGGGAGCCGTTAAAAACAAGACTTATAGCTGACTCACTGACTCACTGAGGGCCGTTAAAAACAAGATATACAACTGACTCACTTAGAGGCCGTTAAAAACAAGACATACAACTGACTCACTGACTCACTGGGGGCCGTTAAAAACAAGACATACAACTGACTCACTGACTCACTGGGGACCGTTAAAAACAAGACATACAACTGACTCACTGGGAGCCGTTAAAAACAAGACATACAGCTGACTCACTGACTCATGGGAGCAGTTAAAAAAAGGGCACACAACTGACTCACTGACTCACTGAGGGCCGTTAAAAACAAGACTTACAGCTGACTCACTGACTCACTGGGGGCCGTTAAAAACAAGACATACAACTGACTCACTGACTCACTGGGGGCCGTTAAAATCAAGACATACAACTGACTCACTGGGGGCCGCTAAAAACAAGACATACAACTGACTCACTGGAGACCGATTAAAAACAAGACATACAACTGACTCACTGGGGCCGTTAAAAACAAGACATACAACTGACTCACTGGAGGCCGTTAAAAACAAGACATACAACTGACTCACTGGAGGCCGTTAAAAACAAGACATACAACTGACTCACTGAGGGCCTTTAAAAAATAAGACATACAACTGACTCACTGGGGGCCGTTAAAAACAAGACATACAACTGACTCACTGGGGGCCGTTAAAAATAAACGCCGAAGAACTCTGGTCAATGGAGGCTAGATACAGAAATACGTAAAGGACCGACGCAAGAAATTCTTGGACAACATAAATCCTCTGACCACTGGGTTCCCAGCATACTGCATATACAATCACGGGTTTAGTAGGATTGTGACCTTTTCCTCCATATTTCTCCATTACAAACGCTAACAAGATGTTTCATAAATTCGTGTCGCTTGATAAAACACGACAGAATAGATATTATACAACACTGCGGAATATATATTACACAACACCACGGAATAGATATTATACAACACCACAGAATAAGGTATTGCACAACACCACGGAATAGATATTATACAACACCACGGAATATATATTACGCAACACCACAGAATAGATATTATACAACACCACAGAATAGATATTACACAACACCACGGAATAGATATTATACAACACCACAGAATAGATATTACACAACACCACAGAATAGATATTATACAACACCACGGAATATATATTACACAACATCACAGAATAGATATTATACAACACCACAGAATAGATATTACACAACACCACGGAATAGATATTATACAGCACCACGGAATATATATTACACAACACCACGGGGAATAGATATTACACAACACCACAGAATAGATATTACACAACACCACAGAATAGATATTACAAACACCACAGAATAGATATTATTGAGTGTTACGACTACTGATCAAGTCAAACAAGAAAAGTATCCCTCTCTGATTCTAATTATTTAAAGTATCGATTCATATATATATATATATATATATATATATATATATATATATATATATTATTTCTGTTTTTCCTATTTATACATTATAACATATAGTTGGGTTTACATGATCATCACCCATTTATTTACAGTGTAAATATATTACGGAACAGTATTTTCTCAAAAATTCTTAAATGGTCAGCAATCGATACGACGCATAACTTGCATACTTAATTATTATTGTGTATATACCAAGTGTAACATTAGACAATAACCATTAGACCTTTGGGTATTCCCAAATGCAAAATTGTGTATGAGTCGCTTTGTGTGTTTTAATAAGTGTCACTTTGTGTGTTGTATGTGTGTATTACTTTGTGTGTTGTAATGTGATCATTCACTTTATGTGTATTAATGAGATCATGGGGACAGAATAAAATATTAAAGATCATAAAGCGTCTTCAATCAATAGTTTTACTTTTCCAGAATAGTATCATGTTGTACGTTTATATGTGTTTGTTTCTACATATATCTCATAGAAATAGTTTTACTTTTCCAGAATAGTATCATATTGTACGTTTGTATGTGTTTGTTTCTACATATATCTCATAGAAATAGTTTTACTTTTCCAGAATAGTATCATATTGTACGTTTGTATGTGTTTGTTTCTACATATATCTCATAGAAATAGTTTTACTTTTCCAGAATAGGATCATATTGTACGTTTGTATGTGTTTGTTTCTACATATATCTCATAGAAATAGTTTTACTTTTCCAGAAAAGTGTCATATTGTACGTGTGTATGTGTTTGTTGCTACATATATCTCATAGAAATAGTTTTACTTTTCCAGAATAGTATCATATTGTACGTTTGTATGTGTTTGTTTCTACATATATCTCATAGAAATAGTTTTACCTTTCCAGAATAGTGTCATATTGTACGTTTTTATATGTCTGTTTCTACATATATCTCATAGAAATAGTTTTACTTTCCCAGAATGGGATCATATTGTACGTTTGTATGTGTTTGTTTCTACATATATCTCATAGAAATAGTTATACTTTTCCAGAATAGTATCATATTGTACGTCTGTATGTGTTTGTTTCTACATATATCTCATAGAAATAGTTTTACTTTTCCAGAATAGTATCATATTGTACGTTTGTATGTGTTTGTTTCTACATATATCTCATAGAAATAGTTTTACTTTTCCAGAATAGTATCATATTGTACGTTGGTATGTGTTTGTTTCTGCATATATCTCATAGAAATAGTTTTACTTTTCCAGAATTGTATCATATTGTACGTTTGTATGTGTTTGTTTCTACATATATCTCATAGAAATAGTTTTACTTTTCCAGAGAATAGTATCATATTGTACGTTTGTATGTGTTTGTTTCTACATATATCTCAAGGAAATAGTTTTACTTTTCCAGAATAGGATCATATTGTACGTTTGTATGTGTTTTGTTTCTACATATATCTCATAGAAATAGTTTTACTTTTCCAGAATAGTATCATATTGTACGTTTGTATGTGTTTGTTTCAACATATATCTCATAGAAATAATTTTACTTTTCCAGAATAGTATCATATTGTACGTTTGTATGTGTTTGTTTCTACATATATCTCATAGAAATAGTTTTACTTTTCAAGAATAGGATCATATTGTACGTTTGTATGTGTTTGTTTCTAAATATATCTCATAGAAATTGTTTTACTTTTCCAGAATAGTAGCATATTGTACGTTTGTATGTGTTTGTTTCTACATATATCTCATAGAAATAGTTATACTTTTCCGGAATAGTATCATATTGTACGTTTGTATGTGTTTGTTTCTACATATATCTCATAGAAATAGTTATACTTTTCCAGAATAGTATCATATTGTACGTTTGTATGTGTCTGTTTCTACATATATCTCATAGAAATAGTTTTACTTTTCCAGAATAGTATCATATTGTACGTTTGTATGTGTTTGTTTCTACATATATCTCATAGAAATAGTTTTACTTTTCCAGAATAGTATCATTATGCATAGAAATAGTTTTACTTTTCCAGAATAGTATCATATTGTACGTTTGTATGTGTTTGTTTCTACATATATCTCATAGAAAAAGTTTTACTTTTCAGAATAGTATCATATTGTAGGTTTGTATGTGTTTGTTTCTACATATATCTCATAGAAATAGTTTTACTTTTCCAGAATAGGATCATATTGTACGTTTGTATGTGTTTGTTTCTACATATATCTCATAGAAATAGTTTTACTTTTCCAGAATAGTGTCATATTGTACGTGTGTATGTGTTTGTTGCTACATATATCTCATAGAAATAGTTTTACTTTTCCAGAATAGTATCATATTGTACGTTTGTATGTGTTTGTTTCTACCATATACCTCATAGAAATAGTTTTACCTTTCCAGAATAGTGTCATATTGTACGTTTTTATATGTCTGTTTCTACATATATCTCATAGAAATAGTTTTACTTTCCCCAGAATGGGATCATATTGTACGTTTGTATGTGTTTGTTTCTACATATATCTCATAGAAATAGTTTTACTTTTCCAGAATAGTATCATATTGTACGTTTGTATGTGTTTGTTTCTACATATATCTCATAGAAATGGTTTTACTTTTCCAGAATAGTATCATATTGTACGTTTGTATGTGTTTGTTTCTGCATATATCTCATAGAAATAGTTTTACTTTTCCAGAATTGTATCATATTGTACGTTTGTATGTGTTTGTTTCTACATATATCTCATAGAAATAGTTTTACTTTTCCAGAATAGTATCATATTGTCCTTTTGTATGTGTTTGTTTCTACATATATCTCATAGAAATAGGTTTACTTTTCCAGAATAGAATCATATTGTACGTTTGTATGTGTCTGTTTCTACATATATCTCATAGAAATAGTTTTTACTTTTCCAGAATAGTATCATATTGTAGCGTTTGTATGTGTTTGTTTCTACATATATCTCATAGAAATAGTTTTACTTTTCCAGAATAGTATCATTATGCATAGAAATAGTTTTACTTTTCCAGAATAGTATCATATTGTACGTTTGTATGTGTTTGTTTCTACATATATCTCATGAGAAAAAGTTTTACTTTTCCAGAATAGTATCATATTGTAGGTTTGTATGTGTTTGTTGCTACATATATCTCATAGAAATAGTTTTACTTTTCCAGAATAGTATCATATTGTACGTTTGTATGTGTTTGTTTCTACATATATCTCATAGAAATAGTTTTACCTTTCCAGAATAGTGTCATATTGTACGTTTTTATATGTCTGTTTCTACATATATCTCATAGAAATAGTTTTACTTTCCCAGAATGGGATCATATTGTACGTTTGTATGTGTTTGTTTCTACATATATCTCATAGAAATAAATATACTTTTCCGGAATAGTATCATATTATACGTTTGTATGTGTTTGTTTCTACATATATCTCATAGAAATAGTTATACTTTTCCAGAATAGTATCATATTGTACGTTTGTATGTGTTTGTTTCTACATATATCTCATAGAAATAGTTTTACTTTTCCAGAATAGTATCATATTGTACGTTTGTATGTGTTTGTTTCTACATATATCTCAAGGAAATAGTTTTACTTTTCCAGAATAGGATCATATTGTACGTTTGTATGTGTTTGTTTCTACATATATCTCAAGGAAATAGTTTTACTTTTCCAGAATAGGATCATATTGTACGTTTGTATGTGTTTGTTTCTACATATATCTCTTAGAAATAGTTTTACTTTTCCAGAATAGTATCATATTGTACGTTTGTATGTGTTTGTTTCAACATATATCTCATAGAAATAATTTTACTTTTCCAGAATAGTATCATATTGTACGTTTGTATGTGTTTGTTTCTACATATATCTCATAGAAATAGTTTTACTTTTCAAGAATAGGATCATATTGTACGTTTGTATGTGTTTGTTTCTTAAATATATCTCATAGAAATTGTTTTACTTTTCCAGAATAGTAGTATATTGTACGTTTGTATGTGTTTGTTTCTACATATATCTCATAGAAATAGTTATACTTTTCCGGAATAGTATCTATATTGTACGTTTGTATGTGTTTGTTTCTACATATATCTCATAGAAATAGTTATACTTT
>JAGDYQ010000003.1:2557951-2579627 GCA_021962125.1 Bulinus truncatus
TAGTGAAACACTGTTAATACAAAAAGCTATATTAATGACTTGTGAATTAAGGTTAAAAAAGTAGAGAAAAGAATTTAAACCTCTGGTTCAGATTTGTTGCTTGGTGCAGATTTTTTCTGATTTTTCTGTGAATATTTACTCCAGGCTTTTGTTTTAGAATCACCAATGTCCACAGCCACATCCACCTGGAGATTAAAGATTTACAAATAATGTTACATTATTTACGAAGCCTAAATGAACACAATAAAAGCCCTGCAAGTAGAGACATTTTTAAACAATAATTTTACATAATGATTGATTCTAAAAAATTTAAAGCATAAGCGATAAAAATTAAATTTAGAAGATATAGATAATTTTTCAATGTAAAAAAAGATTATGGATCTTAATTTTCATGCTCTAAAAAACAGTACAGAAAAAAATCATTTAAGATCATTTCATAATTATATTTGTGCTGCCAGGCCCATATCAAAATATAACACATTTAACCTGTATTCTGGTTGTTCTGATAAATGTGCCAACAAGTTTCTTTTGCGCTGCCTCAGCTTGCTCTAAGGTGTTAAAGCCAACAAATGCAAATTTTCTGAAAACTCCTTCCCTAGTAAACTTCAGATTACAATCTGTGATTTCAGTACCTGGGCAATTTTTCTGAATATGAGCAACAAGCTTGTCTTTTGTAATCTGAAAAAAAACCAAAAATAAATTAGAATCTATACATACACTTTGCTCATAACTATTCAACAAATGTGTGCTTTAAATTTAGAATTAAAAAAAAATTCTTTTTAATACTTGCAATATGTGCATAATAGTTTAGTTCAAATTTTCTAAAAACCCAGTAAATCATTTTACAGTGATAGTTCCCAGACAGTTCAACCCACAGACAAATCAACCCTGTCCCTGATAATGATAACTTTTGTCACATGTCTAACCCTTGACTTGAGCTGTTATAGCCTAATGCTATTTAAAATATATATATAAACCACAGACTACTGTGATAAGGAAAAACAATCCAAGATTTAAACTAAACATGTATTGTATTAAAAAAATAAACAACACAATTTGCAATAGAGTTTGAGACAAATGTACCTATTTAGTTATGTTTTCAAATTCAAATATTGCATTGGTATTTAAATTCATATTCAGTCACATACTTTAGTATCTTTTTTGGTATCACATTATTTTATTATTTGAACATATTACTTTAGATTAATTTTTGAAAATATAAATTAGATTAGGCCTAATTCATAAGCCATCATATGAGAAATGGCACTTGACAGGTGGTGGGTCTAATAATTCTAAAAAGGCACTTGTTACGGGACCAAACGTGTGGTCTCCGTATTTTTTTTACCCGGGTACCAGCCATAGATAATATTGCTCCACACCCTAACCCTATCCCTAATCCAGAAAAAAAATTAAATTTATATATGTCATGTTCCTTATACCCTAATATAATGGTCACGTTTGGTCCCGTAACAAGTGCGTTCTAAAAATCTTAAAACTTTAGCATCCAATAGTAAGTAGGATACATAAAATTTTGCAAAAAAAAAAATACTTTTAAAAACTATTTATAATTATGGTAACAATTATGTTGTATTTAAAAATACACACAGATTAATAGTTTAGATATAATTCTACTTGGCAATAGCACTTATTAGTTTGGGTAGGCTACTTCTAAAATTAAGGCAAATCTCTGGCTAATTTAATCTAAATTTAATTGCTTTACAATAATACAAACGAATGGTTTAAATAGCTTCTTGTACTAAATCTACGTACATCTTTTGGTAGATTTTTGACAATAATTCTTGAAGACATTTTAAACTTTTAAAAGCTATCTTAATTTCCCTTTCCACTGTCGCATGTTTCTGTTATGATATTTAAAGAAAATGTGACTTGAATCAGTAGCTAGCAGTTTTTAACATATTGAAATGTAAAAAGCAAACCAGGATCTATACAAAACAAAAATGTGTCGCTCCATAAGTACAGACTATGTAAAAGTTTAGCTATAAATTTATTGTTTACCCAAAAGGATAAATAAATAAATATTATAAAACCTTCAACTACTCTTAGTTTCATTTTAGCTCAAGCCATCTATGCGATGTTTTTTTTAGTGACATAGGCGTTAAGGTGCAGTAAAATGGCTATGACATCTCCTTTATTTCCAATGCCCCCCCATCTCCCCCTTACCCCTGTTTAAGTTTTTTTTTCTATCTAGTTTTCACCTAAAAAATAAATCAAACTCTGAGTTGCTACTAATTCCAAAAAAAAAATAGTTACAGCCACTGCTTAGTGGTCATTTATTACGATAAAAAAGTTGGGATAGGAGGTGGGGGTAGGTCTGAAAAAGTCAAATTATCAAAATTTAGTGAATATAAGTAATTAGATGAGGTCCATATATCTAATTTGCATGTTACGGAAACCAGATATTTTTTGTCCATAATGTCTTTCGCTTATATTTCTGTTGTTCATATGTCTGTAGCAGTGCCAAACCTAGGGATTTGGGGGCCCGGGGGAGTTGGTCTCTTTGGGGGCCCCTACATTTTGACATCATAAAATAAGATTATGTAGTTAACATTTAATGTAAAAAAGATTTTGCCTCCTCCCTCAAGCTGGGGCCCGGGGGGACTTTCAAATTTGGACCCCTCCCCCCACTCTAGGTACGCCTCTTGTCTGTAGTCTGTATGTCTGTGAACTATTTTTATTTTAATATGAAACTGGGACGGAAGTTGGCCATGGGCCCAGGTTGTCATAGTTTTTCAGGGGCCATAATCTATCTGTCAAAATTACCAGGGGCCTAACATTGTATAGCAGAATGTTTGGTCTTCAAGAGAAGGGAAATTTAGATTTTAAAGGTGGGCTTAACATTCTATAGTGGTGTAGATACTCGACTGTCGACCTTTAGAGTCTGGGTTCGATCCTTGGTGAGAACCATGGGAATTTTTCCAGGTGAAATTTGTTTCAAAGTCGTCCCACAAGTCCACCAAGCTTTAAATGGGTACCTGACTTTAAGTTGGGGAAGTAAAGGCGGCTGGGCGTTGTGCTAACCACACAATCCTTTCATATGCCGAGGTTATAGAAACAGATGAATTCAACACTTCATCTGCCCCGATGGCCCATTTTGGCTAAGGGAACTTTTTAAACATTCTATATGAATATTATAAAGGATATCTCTTGCTCTGATATGTCCATTGGCGATGCTAAGTGTGGTGCAGAGTTCACTCCGTTGGGAACCAAGGACTTTATGGACCCTAACAAAAAGGTGTTTATTGTCTTAGAAGTGCATACCCAAAAAGTTGTACTTGAAGACTTCTCAGAGCTGTTAGCGACTGCACTGTCCAATGTATTGACGACATATTAACAAAAAAAGTTATGAAATGAAAAATGACTAACCTAAATTATAATTAATAATTAATTCTGGCTATAAAAAGTAAGTAGAGTTCCCTTAGCGCAAACGGGCTATCGGGGCAGATAAGGTGTAGAATTCTCTGTTTCTATAACCTCTGCGTATGAAGGGATTGTGTGGTTAGCACAACGCCCAGCCGCCTTTACTTCCCCAACTTAAGTCAGGTAAACCTGGGTTGACTTGAGGGACGACTTTGCACCAAATTTCACAAAGCCAAATTCCCCATGGGTCGAACCCAAGACTCTCAGGTTGACAGTCAAGTATCTACTCTACTCGGCCATCCGTGCCATCTATCTGGCTATAGTGTATGTAATAAATGTTATATTAGGCATTTATCAAATTATCGCGTTTTCCTATTTATTTACGCCATTGCTTGCTACCTTTTTTTGATAAACGGAACATTTATCATTGTCACAGGGGTTGGGGTGGACCGGAGTTATATAATTAGGGGGGGGGGGCTCTTGAAATTTGTAATAGGGGTTTAGAGGGGGTAATTTTAGGCTTTTTATGCGTTATATATGTGAACGGTCTGCATGCACTAGTACTCATCAATGATATACACTGATATATACTGCTATACACCGAAACGCACTGTTATACACAGCTATATATTATCACATATTTCTATACACTTCTATATTTTGCTAAACGTTGCCATAGAATGCTGCAACTTCTCTACAGGACTATACATGACTATATCAGTGCTCAATTTGAGAAAAAACTAGTGCCGGGGATGAAAAAAAAATGCCCGCAGAGCCAGAGATGGATGTCTATGGTTTCATCCCAGGCGGGGATGAAATTATTAAAGCAGAGCCGGGGATGACAGTTCTCAGTGCCGGGGGTATCCCCGGCATCCCCGGCGGTAAATCGAGCCCTAGGCTATATATTACTAGACACTTCTAAACACTGCTAACTACTGCTATATAATTTTCTACTCGCTAGACATGGCTACATACACTGCACAATACTGACACACACTACCAAATACTTCTATTTTTTATATACTGCTATAAAAGATATATACTGCAATTCACAGCAATAAACCGCAGTATACTGCTATATACTCCTCTTCACTGGTATATGCTGCCATCCACCTCCTTAACGCTATTCACTGCAATATATTGCTTGCTATAGGCTGCCCTAACTGTGCTGTATTTTGCTGTTAAATAGTACATACTGCTAAACACTGACACAAACAACAATACATTGAAATAAACTGTTTAACTTCGCTGCTACACACTGCTATATCATATACACAGCTAAGTGATGCTACACACTGCTATATCATATACACAGCTAAGTGATGCTACACACTGCTATATCATATACACAGCTAAGTGATGCTACACACTGCTATATCATATACACAGCTAAGTAATGCTACACACTGCTATATCATATACACAGCTAAGTGATGACATTCACTGCTATATCATATACACAGCTAAGTGATGCTACACACTGCTATATCATATACACAGCTAAGTGATGCTACACACTGCTATATCATATACACAGCTAAGTGATGACATTCACTGCTATATCATATACACAGCTAAGTGATGCTACACACTGCTATATCATATACACAGCTAAGTGATGACATTCACTGCTATATATGCTGCTCTACACCTCTATTTACAAGTAAAATTGTAACAACTGCGGGGTAATGATGGACGTATAGATAAATAACTAGATTGCTCAGGTCCACCAATTTAGTCCTAAAACGGAAGTAGTCGATTATGGACGTCCCGTGTTTGCCATTAGTATGGGGCTAGCACCAAAATGTATTCTGGAGCAAAGTAAGTAAACTGGCACACTTAATTTATCTGTAAGCTTTTTTTTTTAACAATTTAAAAATCGGGCCGGGTGATAATACTGAAACAAAATTTCCCAGTTTTTCATAAAGTAGTAATGTTTTTAACAGCTTATCATGCGCTGAAGCTAAATATAGTAATAAAAGTCTCACTTAAAGGCCAAGATGAAAAAAAAACACAAAAAAACAACAACGAAACAAAGCAAATTTAAATGTTTAAAAGGCACGATACAAACATATTTATTTAAAACTAACCGTTTTCTAGTATATATATATATATATATATATATATATATATATATATATATATATATATAATGTTTTTAAAGCTGTGCAATACATTTTAATTTTATCAGTAATCAAGTGCCAACATAGATCGCGATTCGACAAATGTAGTTTTATAAATTCAAAGGAAGTAACCCATTTATTATTAATGTCTTCAGTCATAGTTAAACATAGTTTTGCTCCAGCGCCATGAAATATGCATCACACCATTTTGAGGCAAGTAATCGATCTAGTTCGATATAGTAATCGATCTAGTTCGATATAGTATTCGATCTAGTTCAATACAGTAATCGTTCTAGTTCAATACAGTAATCGATCTAGTTCAATACAGTAATCGATCTAGCTCAATATACAAATGCTTTCGACCCATACGGGATGTTCATAATCGACTTCTTCCGTTTTAGGACTAAAATGACAGACGTGAGCGATCTAGTTCTTTCTTTCTATCCAGGGGCGGATTTAGGCGGGAGGCCAGGAAGGGCATGCCCCCCCCCCCCACACGTTACCGCAAGTTTAGGTAAGACATCACTAAATTATCGAAATATTTTTTTTGTTTTTTAAGACCAATTTTCAACAATGAAAACAGTTTTGCCCCCCTCCCCCCGGGTCAAAGTTGTCTAGATCCGCCCCTGTTTCTATCTGTAAGGTTCTCGTCTCCAGATGGCCAAAAGATCACAAAGATAGATACCGTTTTTATTTTTTTTTCGAGTTCAAATAACACCCTTTTTTTTTTCGTTCGTAGAAAATTTACTTTGAGTTTTTCTTGGATGTAGTGTTGACTTTAGAAGAAAGACGTGTATTGTCGCTATATCTGTACGTGTTTCAGCCTGACTCTTGTTCCACACTACTTGACATTTTTTTCCCAACTGTAACTTTCCAATAAATGAATTTGGACCCGGTTTAAAAACGGGTGGTGGTGTGTGGGTGATAGTTGTAACAGCATATAATCATGTCAGGTTAAACTGTCATAAAGCTCGTTAATAGAAAACCTGCTGTTCCTTTTTTTTTTTTTTAAAAATGTAACTATAAATAGATTTTCTATGAATAAGGTGGATTAAGTTTGTGTTTGTGCACAAAATACCCTTTTCACCCACCCGCCCTTCCTTTTCCGAGTGTTATGGACCATTTAATGTTACGTTGTTATAACTGAATATACCCATCTAGAGAGTAATACATCTTCTTCTTCCTTTGGCTCTACAGCCCATTCAGGGCCATGAACTACCAGAGAGAGAGAGAGAGAGAGAGAGAGAAGAGAGAGAGAGAGATGAGAGAGAGAGAGAGAGAGAGAGGGAGAGAGAGAGAGAGAGAGAGCAATATATGCATTATACAAATAAAATAATATGAAATAAATTTAGAAAGAAAAATACGAATGTAAATAAAGTCCGTATCCTTATGTATTGGCCTATTTTACCTTAAAAAACACAGACGAACAAAAAATGTTTCTCCATTTAAAGATTAAAAAAAAGATTATTTAATTAACGGTTTTTTAACTTAACGTTTCTTTTATTAAAAAAAAAATTACAATCTTTGAAATGAATAACTGTTTTGTAGAGTGAAGATTAAAATTAAAATGAAACAAAGGGATATATATATATATATATATATATATATATATATATATATATATATATATATATATTGTGACGTGTAGAATTGCACTTCTCCCCCACCAACCCCAGTTCACCGGGTCAAGGTTGCAGCCGCCATATTGAATCGTTTCATCGACGTCGCCTTTCCCCCAATCGTTTCACTGACGTTCTCCCCCCCCCCCCCAAACGTTTCGGTGACAGACATCGTCGTTTTCACCCCCATAAACGTTGCACCAACGTATTCGCCCCAACCTTATAAAAGACGTGAATAGTAGTAGTTGAGTTAGTAAGGTGCTGACAGTCATATGAGTTAGACGTAGAGTAGTGTAGATAGTCTAAGATTCTAAGAAATAGTTGTAAACTAGTAGTGACATTTGTTTAAGTAGACATCATTAGACAAAGGACTTATATTGTATATACATATATGTTCACCTATGTTTAGAAGCAATTAAAGTTAGATCTGTTGTGTTCATATACCAAGCCTTGGCGTTGATATATTTATTAGTTAGAAAAGTTAACGTTTACATATTTGAAAGTAATAACGTAACATTTAGCGAGCCTGCCCTCAATATATAAACTCTGACGTAACATTTGTGCAGCTATATATATTAAAAATATGCATTAACATATATATATATATATATATATATATTATATATATATATATAACATATATATACTAACTATATATATATATATATAATATATATATATATATATATATATATATATATATATATATATATATATATATATATATATATATATATATATATATATATATATATATATATATATATATATATATATATATATATATATATATATATATATATATATATATATATATATATATATATATATATATATATATATGTATATATATATATATATATATATATATATATATATATATATATATATATATATATATATATATATATATATATTTAGTATTTAATAATATATAGTTTCATATTGTTTTTTTAGTACCGGTTTAGCTGTTTATATTCCATGGTTAAATCACTGACACAATTCTATAAGGATGATTACAATTATAAAATTAAATAAAGAAAACTACCAACAACTCAGAAGATTGGTATTTTTTTCTCACAAGAGTTAAGGTCTCTACTAGTCAATACTTCAAATGTTACTTACATTTAATTCAGTCTCTAGATCAATTACAATGTTACTTACAAGAGTTAATTCTCTAGTCAGTATAATGTACAATGTTACTTACATTAGTTAAGTCTCTAGTCAGTACAATGTTACTTACAATACTTAATTCTCTAGTCAGTATAATGTTACTTACAAGAGTCAGTCTCTAGTCAGTACAATGTTACTTACAAGAGTCAGTCTCTAGTCAGTACAATGCTACTCGCCTAATTAGGTCGAGATAATTTGATTATAAACATTCATCAACGTACATCCCACCTGTTTCCCTCCACCTCCCCTCCCCTCCATTTTAATAAGTTCCATCCATTAGCTAGCGCCAGACGCGAGTTCTTTGTGAGTATGACCACTACCACTACCACCACCACTAACACTACCACTACCACCACTACAGCCACAGACCAATGGAATGCTTTTTTTCCCTCTCTTCTTTTCCTGCACCACTTGAAATGGCTGTGAGATTGCGCACCTGGTTGCCATAGCAATGATAGAGTTGTTAAAACTTTGTGTGTCAGCTGAAAAATTGAATTCTTTGCAACTGCTGGCACCGGACTAAAGATAAACGTACGTGACTTTGAATGGGAAAAAAAAATATTGTTAATCAGGAAGAAGCTATCACTTAATAAATAGATGTATAAATAAATGTACATATTTTAGGCTAAATAGTAAACAAGTGGTACAAACAACAACTTTCAACTAACAAATGTACATATTTACAGTATTTACATGATATTCATACACAAATGTTCGTTCAAATCTCAATGATTCAAATGAACGCGTACATTCATACACTAGTACAGCAGTCTACATCAGCGGTTCCCATATTGTTAGCGGGGTTTTTTTTTTTGACGTTTTCACTTCTATGTATTTGTTGAAGTAGTGATAATAACATCGCTTTTAATAACACAGGGATGTACGATTTAGAGTACTTTTGGACGATTGTGTTGTTCCGTGATTAGCCCCGTTGTCTAGGTAGGGTTATGAGTTAGTAGTGATTTGTGTGGACAATATATATATATATATATATATATATATATATATATATATATATATATGCATCGATAGAACACGTTGAAAAGTTATATATTACATATATATAAAAATATAATGCGTTTAATCTACTTAAACTGTAAGTTAAAGTGCTTCATACGATTTAAAATGTCTGTTTGTTTTTTTTGAAGCTGCTGGATAAATAGGTCAAGCACAGGATGGATTTTAACAATTTGAGGGCACTCGTTGGGCCCCAGCCGTTCTTGTGGACGGACGTTGAAACCACCTTACCCGGAACCTCGGTGTCAAAGGGCCCCACTTCTAAATACGAATCTAGCAGCCAATTGGATCCTATTGGAGCCCCAGCAAGTACATTTGCCTCGCCCCCCCAATGGCTGATAGTCTCTCATGAGCCACTACCCCCCCCCTCCTGCTCAGCCTTAGACGTATTTCAAAGAAATTATTTTAAAGTCCAGATGTAACATATATTTATTAATAAACGTGGCCCATGAATCATACTCACATATAAGAAAAAAAACTTGAGATATATTCAAAAGAAATAAAACGTTTGACTCCACTTCACCTGATAGAGTTATTATTTATGTCTTTTAGTTATAGATACGAACGCTATTAAAAAATTTCGTTTTTTTAAATCTGAATTACCCTCTTCAATTTTTTTTTCTAATGAAAAATTCATGTTAAAAAAAGTTAAAAAAAAAAAAAAAATCTTCAAATATAGATTTTCATTTGGTCAAGGACTGATTAATTTGTAAAACTAATAAAAAATACTAATGCAACATTATTCATCCAAAGTTGACTAAGAATAGATTGCAAGGTTTCAATTGATCCGCTACACTGTAGTCTGACCATCGACATTGAACTTGGTACATTTTGAAAGGAGGTACCATGATCAATAAGGTCAATAGGGTGCCTCCTCTGCCAGGATATCCAGGTCTGGGAGACATACCAAGGTCAATGGGGAAAGGATCATTGGGGTTCTCCTAGTGTGGAGAAAAAAAAACAAACCTTTCGCGACGGTGGTGGCATTGTGGTCAATGAGGATTATTCACACTCTGTCCCACTCAAGCACACCTACGCAGCCTGCCATTTCGGGCTGAGGGTTCAGGCACATTACACCCTCCCCTCTGTCCGAGTGGCGGAAAAAAACCCCTTGCCTTGCCATTCTGACCAATCATCAGTACACCCCCCCTCTGGTCTGACCAGTATAGGCAGGTCTTAAAACCCTTTTTTTTCTGCCATCCCGGCAGATGTTAGCGGGCACACTCACCACGCCGCTCTGTAGGCATGACAGACATGCATCAGCGCCGCCAACTTTGCTGGTGCGGTAGGCACACTACACCCTATCATGCTGGCAATGGATGGCGGCCGTAAAAAAAAATAAATCTGTCAAACGCCAGTGCAGGGGTTGGCAATTGTTGTTAGAGTAGCGGGCCGCCTTGGGTTCGTAGATTTTACCGGCGGGCCGGGCCAAGACGCAGTGTGTTGGAGTGTTGACTCGAACTAAAAATGTAAATGAAATGTAAACGTCAGAACGTAGAGAAAGGTTAGCAATGTGCTTCACTCTCAAACGATACACGGGCCGGATTGAAGCATCCGGCGGGCGGAATTTTTTCCCGCATGCCGTTTTACCCATGTCTGCGACAGTAGACGATCAGAGGTACCCGTATCATGAACTGCCTTTATGGTGTCCTGTCTAGTTGAGGAAAAAAAAACAACACTTTACAGACATTTTTTTTTTGTTTGTTTTAAGACGGATTAAAGAAAAAACAGCCCTTCATCTGGTTTGAAGTCCAGCTCTCTCTCTCTCTCTCTCTCTCTCTCCCCTCCCCTTTTCCCTTCTGCCCCCTCCCCCCTCTTCTCCCCTTTTCGACTCAGTGCGCAGGTAAATTTCAACAGACCTACAGGTTATAAAGAGCTGGGAATAGAGAGAGAGAGAGTTTGTTAACGGAGCAGCGACGCCGCGAGTCGCCCTACCACGCAAGTAATCTCTACGCCACAAGGTATTGATCGATCGATCCTTGTGTGAGTATCGATACCATGAACCTGAACGCAAGACCTTGATATACAATCAAAAGTTAAACTTTTTCTATTTTTATTTTTCTGAAAACGGAAGAATTAATGAATAAAAAAGCTTTTTTTTATTTTTAACACAATAAAAACAAGATCTTTCACTTCAATTAAAAAAAAAAATTAACTCTTAAATTTTTTAAAATAGATTTCCGATTGGTGAGTAAATAAAGGTTAACATACTACAAGAATGTAAAAGTACATTGATTACCAGGCCTGAGGAGATAGTGGGGATGTGTGCAGCCCATATGTTGCCCCGGAGCCCATACAACACAAGGGGAGGGGAGGAGGGGGGTTCAAGCTCAGGGCACCCCCTCCCCCATTGGATAAATATCAACGTTGTTTGAAAATGAAAAATTTATTTAGCTTTTTTTTTTATTTGGGGGAAGGGGTGGGACGCGTCTTCGTATCACCAGGGCCATGGTTTTATCTTTGCGAACCTCCTTCCCTCCCGGCCACACACACACACATCCTCGGTCTAAATATATTGCATCAATATTTTATCCATTAGAACTTACTACAGTGTAAGATTCCTTTTACTAGTAGGTAAAGTATTGATAATATCGATACCACCAATAGAACCTCATCGTCGAATACGTGTTTAAAAAAATTATGGAGGCGTGGCCTTCGCTTTTTTTCTTCTCTCTCTCTCCGCCGTAGAACTTGTTGGTGGAGAAAAATATATTTGCAGAGGAAAAGGGAGAAAGACGAAGGTAAAAACTCATGCCTCGAGATAGTTATGGGGAGTGCATGTACCTGGATAGATTCTGTAACACAGCACACGCACGCACGCACACACACAGCCTTAACAGTTCAACTCGACGTGATAAAGTGTTGTGTGATCCCTGTACCCGCGGCTTGGAGTAGGTCGCGCTGTGCGTGCTTGCGTTGTGTGTGTGTGTGCGTGCTTGCGTGTGTTCGAAACTATTCTCTTGTTTATTGAACACGGCGATATATATATATATATATATATATATATATATATATATATATATATATATATATTATTTCTGTTTTTAGTTGTTTCTTCTTCCGGTGCTAGGGTGTGGGGGGTATGTGTGCTATGACGTCATAATGAGCAGTCTCGGTCAGTGAGCGTGATTATAATTTAAAAACTACGTCAGTAGTTCTTCCTCCTGATAGTACCTCACAGTCACAGTTATCTACCGCACGGATTTTGTTGGGTTTTTTTCACAGTCCCAGTGATGGATGTTTCTCACGTTGAAGGTAAATGAAAGGTACTTAGTACTTAGATTTTGACTCTTTATTTTATCATATCACTTGTTTGTGTATGTGCGCGGGAGGGTAGGGAGTGTATGATGGGAGGGGGGCGGAGGGGTGTTAGATGATATTTATAGTTGGAGGGGGAGGGAATTAGGCGGAGGGGTGTTAGATGATATATATAGTTGGTGGGGGAGGGAAGAGGGCGGAGGGGTGTTAGCTGATATTTATAGTTGGTGGGGGAGGGAAGAGGGCGGAGGGGTGTTAGATGATATTTATAGTTGGTGGGGGAGGGGAGAAGGGGCGGAGGGGGTGTTAGATGGTATTTACAGTTGGTGGGGGAGGGAAGAGGGCGGAGGGGTGTTAGATGATATTTACAGTTGGTGGGGGAGGGAAGAGGGCGGAGGGGGTGTTAGATGGTATTTACAGTTGGTGGGGGAGGGAAGAGGGCGGAGGGGGTGTTAGATGGTATTTACAGTTGGTGGGGGAGGGAAGAGGGCGGAGGGGTGTTAGATGATATTTACAGTTGGTGGGGGAGGGAAGAGGGCTGAGGGGGTGTTAGATGGTATTTACAGTTGGTGGGGGAGGGAAGAGGGCGGAGGGGGTGTTAGATGGTATTTACAGTTGGTGGGGGAGGGAAGAGGGCGGAGGGGTGTTAGATGGTACTTACAGTTGGTGGGGGAGGGAAGAGGGCGGAGGGGTGTTAGATGGTATTTATAGTTGGTGGGGGAGGGAATTAGGCGGAGGGGGTGTTAGATGGTATTTATAGTTGGTGGGGGAGGGAAGAGGGCGGAGGGGTGTTAGATGGTATTTATAGTTGGTGGGGGAGGGAATTAGGCGGAGGGGGTGTTAGATGCAGTGGCGGCGGAACGAAATATTTTAAGGGGGGCATGCCAAAATTCAAGGGGGGGGGCGCCGCCCCCTTGAAAATTTAAGGTGGGGGGGCAAGGCAAAATGTGACCTAAAGACAAATTTTACCCCCTTAATTCAATAATAGAATATAGTTATTATGTAGCAAGTATTTAATCGATATAATACAAAAATAATATATTAAAAAAAAAATAAAAATGAACATTGAGCACTTCTGTCGTCAACTGATTCATTACTGAAATGAATGTTAGGTATGTTACTATTTAATTTTTAGCTAAAGTGAGCAAAATCGGCAGTCTGACAGGATTATCAATCATTGTAAACATTGCAGCTTTATGTGCTAACTACAAATATAACAGTTAGTAGACCTATCTCTTGTTTTTCAGGGCATACGCATAATACAGTTTCAAACATTCCTTTATTATTTATTTCTGATATTTTATATTTTATAATAATTACATCTGCAGATAGAAAATAAAATTTATGACATTCTGAAATTTAGATCAGTTACAATTTAGCAAATTAATTATAATTTCTTTCAGATATTAAATTTAAGAAATAAATGAAATGAATTATGAAAATGAAAATGATACATATAAACTAAAATGAATTAAAAAGTTAAAAAAGTTAAACAAAGTTAAAATTTTAGGGCGGGGGCACACTGGAAATTCAAGGGGGGTTTAATGGGGGGCAGCCGCCCCCTTGCCCCCCCCCTGCTCCGCCGCAAGTGGTTAGATGGTATTTATAGTTGATGGGGGAGGGAATAGGGCGGAGGGGGTGTTAGATGGTGTCACGATATGATTTATTTGTTTATATTTGTTTGCATCATAGACTGTGGAGGCTTTTCTTCTTCTCTTCTTCGGAGGCGTTCACAGCGTGTATAGTTCACTTTTACTAACATTCAATAAACAAGGTAGCCGAGTCAATAATGATTATTTGACTTTATTTCAACACAGCACAAAGATACATCATGAATACGATAATTCAAATATCCTATCAATAACTTTATAACTATTGTCCTCTTCTCGATCCCAACTAAACTTCTTAATCGTCCTCTCTGCCCACTACTCCCTAACTGTCTCCACTACTCTCCGTCTCTAACTTGGTGTCTCTAACCTGCTCTCTACCTCTGTCTACCTCTAACTCCTACTCTAACTCCTAAAACCACACTTACATCCCATTATATGTGGTGATGATTTATCACGTGCCCCAAAGCCCCTGAACTTTTGATTGGCTCCCAAACCCCATTTCTAACTCATATACATATTAATGATTCTTATTCCAGCATAGGGATTGGTGCGGCTAAAAACTCACTGTGGGCTAGTATTTCTTTGTCTCCCTAATTACATCTATCGTCACCTATATCTAGAGGTTACTGACCTGTGCTGACAGACTAATTCTACCTAAAACAAAGATATAACGTTGTACTTCTAGTTATCAAAACATATGACTGTATCCTGGGCTCATGAACTTTCAATGTTGACTTACTAACTGAACAGTGATTCTAAACTTGTCTGAATATACCTAAAGCTATTGTTACACCCTCCTTCTCCATCTAAAAAAATGTTATGCATTTATTTTATATATATACATTATATCATATGTGTAAGTGTCAACATTCTGCTGAGTCAAAATAGTCAAGTGACAAAGCAAACAAAAATTTACATCAAAAAATCAAAATCAAAATGAGTACCATATTCAACATCAGTTTGTCTACTAAATGTAAAACAGTTCATCTTTTAAAACTCTATATAAAAAAATCATGAGATGATTCAATGGGTCGAATCAATAGAAGAATAAAATTACTTAAAACATTATTCAATACTTGGCATTAGAAACATAATTCAGATGTATGTGTTCACAATGGTAATAATACAAATGCTTCAATTCAATCATGATATCATGTTATAGAAGTATTAAATATTGAATCTATGTGAATGAGCAACATGAAATATCAAAATCAATAACGATAAACAGTTCGTCACTAAACTAAAATCTGACACATAAAGATTATCATATTTCTTCCAATTATTATCAGTAAATAAAGTAATCATTTCATATTAAGCAACCTGTAAATTATAACCTTAACATGCAATTAACTTGAGTTTTATTTTCAATAGGACAATGTAAATTATTAAGTTGACAAAACCTTTATCAAACTATAATGAAGTCTAACAATAAAATATTGAATTATATAAAAATAAATTGCTGAAGAATAGAAAATTTTCTTTACAAAATTAAAATTCAACCTGGAGCAACATGTCTCCAATTTCTGTCTATGTTTCTATGAAATCTGTCAGTGTCATGTGATCTTCTGTCACTTTGAAGAAACTTATGCTGTGAACAATTGATAAGCGAGTAACCTATATTATATTTGTTACTGTTGTACTGGTTGTACCAATGATCTTCACCATATCTATTTCTGCTGAATGAGTTACATTTTTATGAAAATGAATTCAAGTTATCAATATGTGTAACTTTTCTCAATGGTGTGTAATATTTAAAGTTAGATTTATGTTTATATCTGGATTGATCAACTTCCATATTTCTTTTCGTTAAGTTGGTGAAAGTGTTAACTTTACTGTATTGTTGACCTTTATGCTGACCTTGTCTATGAAGGTGTAAGTTGTGTTCTTCTCTGAATTGAAATCTGCAGTATTTCTGAATGTGCCCTTTCTTAAAACACCTGAAACAAGTTAAATGTCTAAATCGTCTGTTACAAAACTTTGCTTTGTGTCCTAAAGAATGACAAATATAACAAACTAAAGGTTTACTATTTGGTAGCTTAAAATGATTATGTATTCTCTGTTTGAATGGCTGATTTAACGGTATAGTTACTTTTTCTGGTTGTACTTTATTGTGTTTGATTGTCTGTATGCAACCCAAGTAATGTACTGGTCTGGATGGATTTAAACATTTGTCTATCTTGGATACATGCAAATCATTCTCAGATTTTGTTACTGCAGTTCTGGTGTGTATATCTTTACTTAATGCCAATTTAACTTTATTTATGGGGAGTTTCAGTAATTGTGCTGTATTGTTTATATCTGCTGTATGGAGTTTTAATTTGCACAACTGTTCTGTCACTGATTGTCTATGTTCATCTAGTTTGCTGTCAATAATGACTGTGTCATTTTCTAATTGACTGAGTTTCTTAAATATGTTCTTGTCTATGCTTTCTAATTTAGTAAAAATGCTATTAATCTGTTCAGGAGAGATGTCAACAGTGTCCTTTATTTGAATATGTGGAGTGGTTTGTGTTTCTTCATAGTCTTCTACTTGTTCAATGTCATATAGAACTTCAGCTTGTAATTTTAGTTTCAGTTTTTCTAATTGGAAGGCTCTTTCTTCACGTTCCTTTTGATATGCTCTTTCTCTCTCATTCTCTGCTCTAGCACTGTCTAACTGTTCCTTATAATATGCTTGTTGTTCTTTAACAAATTTTTGTAATTCTTTACACTGTACCCTATTTCCTGTCCCTGTTTTTTCAACTCATTAAGATAAGTTGAGTTACCGGTACTTTCCATATTGTTATAGCTCACTGACTGAATTAAAACTGTATCTGTTAAATGGGATTTAAATCTTCAATAATAACAACAATTCTTAACGTGGCAAATAATATGCAATGTATAAATGTCACACCAATGTCTAATACAGTTGACAATATTAAATGTCAGATAACGACCACAAAATTAACGTGTCTCATCAATACAATGCCTTAAAATAGTGTCTCTTCAATAAATGATAAAGAAAATAACAATATGTAAAAATATAGAATAAGATATTAAACACACAAGCGGTGTATATCCCTTTCAAAAACACAATAAAATTTACCCTAAAAAGAGTTCTAAACAAAAGCTAATCTTCTGTTCAGACAATAAATACATACAACAATTAAATAAAAAATGAGACCAATGTGCATCAATACTACTTTAACTTATCTGTTCTCTGTTTTGAAAAACCTTCTGCTCCTTGCTCACTTGATCCGGGAAACATCACAATTCACCACAATTCACGTTATTAAAATAAGGCACACACAAATGAACTTCACAAATCACTATTCAATTTAATTAATAGAAATCCACAGGGTCTTATTAAGCGACACTGCATCAATATTATGAAACTTGTAGTAGCAGTAGTAATCTGCTAAATTCACCATCTGGGATTGCGTCTCAGCAAATTAGGTCAACACTGGACTCGCATTCCTGGCGACTATCAAAACATTCATTCACCTGGTTGGGCTCTATTGTGTAGCAGTTGTACACATGCATTGGCATCTCAGCTGTGGGCTTTCACTTTACTGCTTTCTTTGTAGTGTGTAGACTGTACGTTGTCTTCAGCGATGCAAAATATACGACGACTTATATTATAGATACGAACTTGAACGACGACTGGAACGATGCAAATTTGAAAGAAGAACTGAGCAATGCAAGTGACGAATAAATCAATGCAAACTGGACGACTTTAATTATACGAATATAAACGTAGACTTGAACGATGCAAACTTGTACGAAGACTTGAGTAAAAAATTCACCTGGTCACGAATCAGCATTTAGCAGTAACTCTTTTGCTCTGGTACATGGGAGTGTGTATCTATGCACTGTTCCTCGGTTCACCTGGGGTCACTGTGTTAATTTTCAATTGACTTTACTTTTGTCGTGTAGAGAACGTTTCTTTAGATCACTGTCTCTTTTATTCTCTCAGATTAATCTGCAACAATCTGTACTATGAAGTCTTGTTTTGGCTGCCACCATTTGTCACACTGTATTTTTTTTTATTGTTTTATATTTGTTTCTGTGGAGATTCTCTTCTTCTTCTCTTCTTCGGAGGCGTTTACAGCGGCGTGTATAGTTCACTTTTACTCACATTCAATTAACACGGTAGCCGAGTCAATAATGATTATTTTACTTTATTTCAACACAACACAAAGATACATCATGAATACGATAATTCCAATATCCTATTAACAACTTTATAACTTGTCCTCTTGTCGATCCCAACTAAACTTCTTAATCGTCCTCTCTGCCCACTACTCCCTAACTGTCTCTCCACTTCTCTCCGTCTGACCCCCTGTCTTTAACCTGCTCTCTACCTCTCACTCTGCCTCTAACCCTCTTACTCTTACTCTAACTAAAAGCTCACTTACATCCCATTATATGTGGTGATGATTTATCACGCGCCCCAAAGAACCTGAACTTTTGATTGGCTCCCAAACCCCCTTTCTAACTCATATACATATTAATGATTCTTATTCCAGCATAGGGATTGGTGCGGCTAAAAACTCACTGTGGGCTAGTATTTCTTTGTCTCCCTAATTGCATCTATCGTCACCTATATCTAGAGGTTACTGACCTGTGCTGACAGACTAATTCTACCTAAAACAAAGATATAACGTTGTACTTCTAGTTATCAAAACATATGACTGTATCCTGGGCCCATGAACTTTCAATGTTGACTTACTAACTGAACAGTGATTCTAAACTTGTCTGAAAATACCTAAAGCTATTGTTACAGATGGTATTTATGGTTGATTGGGGGGGGGAGCGAGAATTAAAGGGGATTGTGTAAAGGGTGGGAGGTAGGTTCAGATATCATCTGTTTGTGACAAAACCTGTCACTGATCACCTCCTGTGACCACTCGCTGTTAATTACTGTAGCTTACCGGATGAGTAAAGGCTACTTTACTGATGGTTTGTATTGATGGTGATAGGTAATTTGCCCCATCTCTTCACTCACCAATCCATCTACAAATGTTTTTGCTCTACGTCTCTCATTGAAGCAGTAGTCGCCAGTACATAAAAGCTAATAAAAGCCTGATGAGCCAAAGTGTGTTTTACTTTGTGCTGGTTTATTGAACTTTGAACTTCGCGATCAGTGTTCGTGTATTTTGATTTGACCTTTTAGTTTCATGGATGTAGCTCAGAATATGGCCTGTAGCTATGTCAGAATGGTGGACGGTTAGCATTTACACATCAGGCGGTCTGTCTGTCCGTCTATCCAACCATCAGTCCATCCTGCAGTCCGTCTGTCTTTCTGTCTGCCCACCAGCATGGCTACCCCGTTTTTCTGTCTGTCAATCTATCTAAATGTTGGTGTGTCTGTCTTTTGTCTATAGCCTTTCTTTGATGTGATTTAATCTAGTTCTTCGGACTGCATTTACATTTCACTACAGGTATTTTACAGATATTGTACAGGTAATTTACACATATTTTACAGGTATTCTGTGCTTTGTCCCATATGACTCACGATCTGCTTTGCACTCAGGTTTGACCCACCTTAAATACCTTAGTATTCCTTTCGCACTCTTATTAAATATTGTAATATATTTTATTGATTGCCATGGCTCAATTCTTATCCAAAGTAAAAAGGAAGTAAATCATGTAAAGGAGTATTTACGGGTATGCTTAAGGCCCTCACAAACGATACTGGGGGAGGTGGGAGGGGGGGTGGGGTGGCTCGGGGAAGGAAGGGAGTGGAGGGACAGAGGGGGTCACCTATAGGAGTATCAAATGGTGGAGGAGGAGGGGGGATGTCTGGGAAAGGAATGAGTACTAGTACTGAAGGTTTGACTATTTCCCCATCCCCCCTCCTCTCCCCCTCCCCGGGCCGAAGCCATGCAAAATCAGGCTATAGATTTGCTAGAAGTTTAAATAAAAGTGAAGTTGTTTTTTTTTTGTTTCGAGACTGAACGGGGAAATAGTCAAATTGTGTGATAAAGCTTTAATCTGATTTACGATTCACACTATTCACTGTTCCGATGTAGGGTGATACATAAACTTCTCTCCTCCACGTCTTCCCCGAGTCCGCCGTCAACCCATTTCATAGCTAAGTTTAAAAAGAGTCCAGGTTGTTTTTTGACTTTCCGCGTTATAAGGGAATAGCAACTATTCAAATAATCCTAAGGAAGCTATAGGTGATCGACATAGTTTTCGTGACCCATTTACGGTTCATGGCCATATGATCTCTGGATGTGTAAACCTTTCCCTCCACTGATAGACATTTAAGAAATACTTTGAAAGGGTGAAAATACTACTATACTATTTCAATTTATAGGAAGTATATTGTACCAGAAAACAAAAAGAAATTTGTCATTGCAGCAACAGCTATATTTAATCTTGTTGAAGTGACAGTATGTTTCTGCCTATGGTTACGTCACGCTTGAGTGAACCAAATTAATCCACCCCCACCACCACCACCAACCCCACCCTACTCTTACTAGACAATCAGTGATCGTGAATGAACGACGAGTTTGAGTATGGAGGGGGGGGGGGAAAGTTTGAAAATTTTTAAATAAGTGTGTTGCATACATAGCAGTCAGCTACTAGCAGTGTACAACCTGAGTCCATGGTTTACATAGACAGACAGTGAACACCATATTCCATACTCCCGGGGAAAATGCAGTCACTACGGGGTAACCCTTGACTTATAGACGTTTAATTTTATTTTGTTTTTTTTTTCTTCGTGCTCTTGGAGAAGCTGAAAATAAATGTGAGAGCGCGACTCCCTCCAAACCCCAAAACCTATTCATGTAGCTCAGTGCCGTACGTAATGTATCTTTTTTTATTAAGGGGAAGGGGGGAGGTGTTAATCTTAAAGTACTTAACCCCGGGGGTGTGTGGGGGGGGGGAGGGCGAGCTTTCGAAAAAAAATATTGGAATGTGTTACTGCTGTAAGTTTTATATAAAAAAAATTAAGCCTTCACTACAAAGTGTTCATTTTGCAAGTAGATTTATATATTTGTTCAAGGGGCGATCTAACGCAAGTGTCCACAAGTGTATAGCCACAGGTCAGTAGTGGCTTTAGGGCGGGGGGGGTTGGCAACTGGGAAGACAGCCACCTAACTTTAACAAAACAAAACGTTCTTTTCTGGCCCCGCGAATAGCACTCACCATAGGCCCCAGAAAATAGTACTCACCATAGGCCCCAGAAAATAGTACTCACCATAGGCCCCAGAAAATAGTACACGCCATAGGCCCCAGAAAATAGTACTCACCATAGGCCCCAGAAAATAGTACACGCCATAGGCCCCAGAAAATAGTACTCACCATAGGCCCCAGAAAATAGTACTCACCATAGGCCCCAGAAAATAGTACTCACCATAGGCCCCAGAAAATAGTACACGCCATAGGCCCCAGAAAATAGTACTCACCATAGGCCCCAGAAAATAGTACACGCCATAGGCCCCAGAAAATAGTACACGCCATAGGCCCCAGAAAATAGTACTCACCATAAGGCCCCAGAAAATAG
>JAGDYQ010000003.1:2580127-2682467 GCA_021962125.1 Bulinus truncatus
AACAAACAATCAAACAAACAAACAAACAATCAAACAAACAACCATACATTGCGATGACTGTAGGAAAAAATAAGTTCTGCTCACTGACCAAACATTTCGTTAGTAAGAAACGAAGCAGAGAGAGGAGTGGCCGGGGTGGGGGTGGAGGAGTGGGTGTAGTGGATACAGTCATTCTTTTGAAATTAACCAAATGACCACCAGGGGACAGGCAACGAAATTAGCCAGGATAACTCATCCATTCGGGTGTGGGAAAAGACCATGTACTCACCAGGGAGGGAGGGGTGTGTGTGTGAGAGAGATGTACTGTTTATGGACTGAATCTCACAGTAGTTAGTAACTTCTCGGTTGTTTTTACTTGGCTGATGTTTTTTTGTCTAATTCTTCTTCTTTTTGAGCTTGTTACATTAACACACAAAGAAAACAGTGGTCACAATAGACAAGGGGAAATAATTAGTGTAGGGAGTTGGATGACTTTCCATGTGAATTGACTATCTAAATGGTTGTGTTAGTTGGTATATGTGTGTGTGTGTGTCTGCCGCAAAAAAATGTTTCAGAATTCTATTCTACGTGTAAGTTAAGGCCGGTAAGGATGGATTTAATATTAATAGCACGACATAATATATTAAAATTGAGTAGCGAATGGCTGTAAAATATTACGACATTAAATACAAGTCATTAAAAAATGCACAGAAATATTTTTCACATGTTTAGCTGATTTGGTTACGGTTTTTTTAACAGAATTGTATCGTATTCTTTCCGTAACTGTTCATTGACATGTACATAACGCCGTCCAACACTAACTAAAAAGAACACTACATTTGTACGAGAACTCGGCAGTGTAGTGGCTGAGACACTTAAATTTTTATAAAAATCTCCTCCTCACCCCGCCCTAAACTGTTTTTTCCCTTCTTTCTTTCGTTTGTTTGTTTGCTTGTTTGTATTTTTGTTTCAATCATACATTCAGTCAGTCAGTCAGTCAGTCATTCATTCAGTCATTCAGTCATTCATGTTTTCCAAATAACATTCTTTGGGACCATTGCCTACCCCCCCCCCTTCCGACCATTACACACACTCTAGTCCTGGATCGGACAAACGTTTTGATTTGCAGGCAGCATTTGATTCGTTAATTTGACTGGCGGGCCGCACAAACTGAGAGGAAGGGAGTGTCAAAACTTAACAACTATAAATTCAACGTAAACGTCATAACATACGTCATAACATACGTCACAACATACGTCAAAACATACGTCATAGCATAGAAAGCTAGTTCTGTGCTTAACTCTAATTCGAGTGGCAGGCCCGATCAATCAGTCTGGCGGGCCAGATTTGACCCGCGGGCAATAGTTTGCCCATGGCTGCTCTAATCTTTTGTGTTGTTTTTTTTTTCATGAACGAAATATGAAATGTAAAACTTCTGGGGGGGGGGGAAGTGAGTAAAATGAAAAATGAATCCAGATGAAAATCGTAGCTATTAAATAATTGCAATTTTTTTCCTTTTTTTTCACCCAATATTTAAATACGAAACTAACACATATCATCTTGACATTCAAGGGGAGGACATCACTACACATTTCAAAAAAAAAAGGGGAGGCAATCATGCGAGATAAAATAACCAATTAGATTGATCGATCCACGCTCACAGAAAACTTCCAGGAGAGCCGCCGTCGTTTGCCTGGGATAAAAATTTAAGTATTTGTGACAAGTTGCTGCTATCTATGATTATCTTGGACATAGGGCGCCCTTACCCCTCCCGACCCCAGCTCCATACACCCCACCCCCTCAATAAAGATATCGGAGAACACAATTTTGTGTTTGCGTTATAGCGTCGGAAAAGTAAAAAAAAAAATTCGAAATGTAAGGACCAGAACATTTTCCAATTCCGTGTCTCCAACTTTATTTAAGAAACAATTTCTGAAATTGGCCCCATTTCCTAATCTAAAGTTTCCGCTTGTAATTTTTAAACAAGCAATTAAGCCTGTTCCATTCTGACACAGGACGCGTTAGCGCATTTTCATGTTATGTATCAGTACGTTTGTTAGCTTTCTTTGCAAATATTTGTGGGAATTTTGGAAATGTTTATAAATTCAATTGTGTAATGCATATATCTGTAAAAAAAATATTATAAAGATGTGTTTCTTTATATTTGAAAAAAATATATTTTCTCTTAAATCTAACTACAAGTGGTTTGTGGTTACTGAAATATGACCAGCAAATTTAAAAACATTCAAAATTGAGGTTATTTAAACGTCCTTCGAAAACCGTCAATTGTTGCATAGCTCTGATACTTTCAATTAAACCCAGACCACAAGCTTACTATTTCATTTGATGAGTTTTCTTAATAAATCTTGGTGAAACTACGTGCTGCAGTATTTCGCACCAAATGAATGGGTTATTGAACGTACAAGGTAGAATGGGGCCATATATATAATATAAAAGCCCCTTAGAGCTCCCAAGCCCGGCCCTCAGAGGTCCTATCGCGAAATGAACTTTGATTTACACATGGCAGGCCAAGACCTACGAAATGATATATACATCATGGGTCTAGGACTTATGGTTGCTGAGATATAGGGCGCTCCATTATTAATATAGCTTATATAGTAAAAAACGGTACTTTATAAGGCCCCTTTTACGGCCCTCAGAGGTCATCATGGGTCTAGGACTTATGGTTGTTGAGATCTAGGTAATGACAGACAGACATATTGACAGACAAACAGACAGACAGACAAAACGGGGACAAAGTTCAAAGTTTAAAAAAAATGGAAGTAAAATATGACAAGAGAAATTAAAAATAATTAACGAGCGACTAGCCAGAAGATTCGGCTATTACTGGAGATTCGGGGGAGGGGATACATAGAAATGATAAGGGAGGGGGGCACATCAAGTCAGTGTAAGGGAGGTTACTTGAAGTCCAGGTAAAGGATGGCACATGAAGTCCAGGTAAAGGATGGCACATGAAGTCCAGGTAAAGGATGGCACATGAAGTCCAGGTAAAGGATGGCACATGAAGTCCAGGTAAAGGATGGCACATGAAGTCCAGGTAAAGGATGGCACATGAAGTCCAGGTAAAGGATGGCACATGAAGTCCAGGTAAAGAATGGCACATAATGTCTCGGGGTCTAGCAATGACCAGAGATTCTGAAATGTCCGCATCTTCTAATGAATGGATGACGTAGCTGATGAATAGATTTTCGTCCTCCATTGGAGTCATATATACTGCACATGTATGTAATACATCCTGATAAACAGTTTGTTATTGTTACTATTTTACATATTCTTCTGCTGACTAATGATACTGTTTAAAAACATTGACATCTCAGTTAGTGTTCTAGACGACTTATGTCTTGACTTATGTCTTGACTTATGTCTTGACTTATGTCTTGACTTATGACTTGACTTACTTACGACGTGACTTATGAATTGACTTATGTCTTGACTTATGACTTGACTTATGTCTTGACCTATGACTTGACTTATGACTTGGATTCTATGACTTGACTTATGACTTGACTTATGACTTGACTTATGACTTGACTTATAACTCGACTTATGAAATGATCATTTCATTGATTTCTTGTGGAAGATTATTAGTTCTCATTCGCTCAACCCTGATCTCTCTCTCTCTCTCTCTCTCTCTCTCTCTCTCTCTCTCTCTCCCCACCCCCATTCCATGTGAGGTCACCTCACGTGATCTCTGATCTCCACGATCGTGTACAGGTGGTATTAACTCACACACATACATACATACAAACATACATACATATCTGATAAAATTGAAGTTTGTACAATATCCGAAGGAAAAACGAGAGGCGGGTAGATTGGGTAGAGGGGGAGGGGGTGGGGGTGAGGAGGAAGGTGGGAGGGCGGAGGCACACGATGCATTAATCAGAGATGTACATCTATTGGCCTTCACAGTAACACGGAGCGAAGGCGTGTCCAAGAAAACAGGTTTGTGTAAAAGTTTTAGTGTGTGTGTTTTTGAATATTGTGTGAGAGTGTGAGTGAGTGTGTGTGTGAGTGTGTGACTGTGTGTGAATGTGTGTGTGCGTGTGTGCGTGTTTCATTGTTGGTCATACGTTATTGCGATGGATCATGAATACAATAATAATAATAATAATAATAAAAAACAACTCGCTGTTAATCATATTTCGCTAAAACAGTTAAAACCTCATTTGAAAAACAAAATCTTGAGTTCATTGGCTAAGACCTCGGCTCATTTCATTGGATCTTCATCAACGCCAAGCTGCTATCAACGCCATGTTGTTGTTGGGTTTTTAAAAACAAAACAAGAAAACTAAACCTTAATTTGTGTCAGAAGACTGACGGAGGGGGGGGGGGGGAGGGAGACCTGGGAAAAAAACCCTCAACAACTTCAACGAGATGAGAGTTTCTTTGTCGTCTGAACACAAATTGATGATGATAATGATAATGTTGATGATGATATTGACGATGGTTGATCAGAATGATGAGAATAACTCTTGGAGTGGAGAGAGATGGAAGTGGGGGGGGGGATGGGGAGTGATAAAGAGAAGAGGGGGATGTGTGTGTGTGTATGTGTGTGTGTGTGTGTGTGTGTCAGTGTGAGTGAATGAATGGAGCGGTGTTAATTAACCAAGTGTCGCTTACGGTTCGGTGATTCTCACAAAATTAAGAGGAAGACACGTGAGTGAAGAAAGGGAAAGGGATGGGGGGGGGGGGGTGAAGGGGGGGAGGAGCCCGCCGATGTGAGAGGATTATGTGATGGGGGAGGGGGGGGCTATAATCATGATCATGTTCCCCGTGGACAGGTAAGACGGATGAAAGAGGGGTGGGGGGGGGGGACGCGTGTAAAATGGATTTGACGGGAGAGAAGATGAAAATATAAGTGAGGATGAAGACACGAAGGTAGAAATTGGGAGTGACGGTGGCGGGGGATGGGGGACAAAGAGGTCAGACAGACGATGAAAGTTTTTTGAGACGGACAGCGAATGACGTGTTAATAAACGTAAGGTGAGGAATTAGACGTCCCGAGGAAGAGATGGAGATGGTGAGTACTGAAATGATGGAGGGGGGAAGAGGGGCATAAAACCAAGATGATGGGAGAAAAATGATTGGGAGGGGGGGGTAATTTAGTTGGGGAGGGGGTGGTGTGATAATTGACACCAGGTAGTATCATGGGCTACACGAGGGGGTGGTGTGATAATTGACACCAGGTAGTATCATGGGCTACACGAGGGGGTGGTGTGATAATTGACACCAGGTAGTATCATGGGCTACACGAGGGGGTGGTGTGATAATTGACACCAGGTAGTATCATGGGCTACACGAGGGGGTGGTGTGATAATTGACACCAGGTAGTATCATGGGCTACACGAGGGGGTGGGGGTAGGAGGAGGGTCGGCGATGAGTACGTTCAGTGAGTTAACAAAAGGTCAGCAGGTTTTTGATATCCTGTGACTTACCTGCGTGAATGAAACAGACACCTGCAGGATCTAGATGGGTACACACTAGGGTTATGACTTTTTTGTAACCTCATATTTACATGGCAAGAAAAGGTGACTTTTCATGAGTGTATTATGAAACAAATAAACTTTTCTGAAAATATTTGAAAAACCTTCCCCACCAAACCATAAAACGAATAGTATATATTAATATATATAACACAACACTGTAATGGAAAGTTACATAAGAACAACAAGTGCAATGCATCTAAGCATGAGTATAGAGAGTCCAAAATATGAAATGATAATAAAGGACAGCATAGGAAACATAAATTAAGTTTTATGCTTCATCATTAGTGAGAATAAAACAGTTAATAGTGTCTTTGAAGTCTTACAACGTGGAAAAATATCTTGCATTATTTGTATAGCTCTTTCTACATAGCAGTTACTTCGTTCTATACCAGGTATTGCTTAATCTTCACAGACCCAGTGCCTCAAGAAGCATCTTTCTGCTTAAGTGTATCTATGTAAAGCAGGTGCTAAAATCTCTTTTCATATTTTCCAGTCCCTTTTATCTGAAAACCATACTTCAGACCATGCATGTCCTCGCTATGAAAGTACACACAAGTTCAAATTTCTCGTTTCTATTTTCCGGAATGCCAGAAGTACTAGTATTGCACTTGAATTCCAACGAGCATTACTTAAAGCCGTCAGTCTCTGGAAGTGAATTACTGGAAAGGTTTTATTTCATTCGTAATAGTGAAATACTTGCGTCAAATGATGTAAGAACTTCATGTCGTCTTTCCATCCTTTGTTTTCTCACATGATTTCTGAACTACTATCTTGAGAATCAAATTTCTCCTTAAGTGACTCGTAATTTGCGCTAATTTCAGCAACAAATGGATAAGAAATGTTTGGATTAGACGTTTCCCTGCCGAAAACAGAATCCATAACATGCTTGAGTACTAGGCCTAAAACATGAAGCTGGCAGCCTATGTACTGAGGGCTTTGTCCACTGTTCTGTTGACAGTAATTTTGCAGCTTGCGTACCACACCTTTTTTGCTGCCATAATTTGTATTCGTTGTATCGCAAATAATTACTCGAATACATGAATAGAGTTCACATTCAACTAGAACAGCCCTATTCGCTGTAAATATTGTCTCTGCTTTTCCATTTGTCAGAGACAATATGGCTAATCGAATTTCTTTTTCAACGTTTTTCAGTAAAACAACTTGTTTTTCTCCTTCTATTCTTTTTCTGTCAAAATATATGCGCCATTCAAAATTTTGTAAGCTGTTTTTATAAACTGCAACTTCAACAAATCTGCTTCTTTATAGGTTCCCTTATGCATGTAAATGATAAATAAACCTATTCGCACTAATTTTATCTCATTTCTCACATGTCTTAAAATGATTTCTTTTGTTCGAAAGGACAAATTGTTCAAAGCAGCCATGTTTTTATTAAACTTAGTTAATCATATATAGCCTTTAAAAAATAGCCCAAATCCCGCCCAATTGACACAGACTAAAATGGCGGGAAATCCGCCATTCTAGCCGCACTTTTAGAACCCTTTCATTTGACATGGACCTTCATGAGCCAGAACAATACTCAAGAATGTTTAGAATAACGTGTAGTTAAATTATGCAAGAGATTAGTACTTGAGTTTTATTTCCAACGCTAATGAAACACACATTGCATCACGGGTAATTATGGGATAGTTCACGATTGTGTTCTACGCATGTGGATGTTCTTGGGACCTAGTAGTTGGTAGAATTGAAGCATACCCAACGTTGGACTACACAGAAGTGAATCAATGGTCACACACACACACGCACACACACATACACACACACACGCACACAAACACACACTTCATTGAAGATGTACATGTCTTGAGACTCATATTAACAGGACGTGTATGTGTGTGTATGTGTCAGAGGGGTGGGGGCATTACTACCTTCAAGGGCCCCGGGGCTCTATGGCGAGTGTCAGGGCCTGAGAGCTGTGAATGTTTACTTTAAATTTTAACAAATCGCCATTTCAATCACAGGCCCATTTCAATTTATGAGCCCTTTTTAATTGCAGGGCCCCTCTCAATCATGATGCCCTTTCAATCACGGGGCCTCTTTCAATCCAGGGATTCCTGTCAAACACCAGGACTGGGACGGTCGCTGTAGTTGCATGACCTACTTTCTGGTGTTGTCTTATTTCAATTTGAGTCAGAGATGAACATATTTAAAGGTGGAACCGGTGGAGATGTGCCTTTAAGGCAGTGGTCCCCAACCTTTTTCTTACCACCGACCGGTCTGCATTTGATAATGTCACTGCGGCCCCCAGGAAGGGGGAGGGAGGTGGGAAGACGTGGATTATTTATCGTCCATGGAAAGTCACACAATCCCGATAGAAATACATCACAGTAAATAAAAAAAAATTAATGTTTCTTGGGCGGCCCAGCACCTTTCTATCCGCGGCCCGGGGGGCTGGGGACCACTGCCTTTAAGGTTTTCATCAATATGACGGCACATACTCATCATCAAAACGTTTTAGCCCAATGAGCCCTCACGTTATATAGGAGCTTAGTGCACTGCATGCATGATGACGCAATCACAAAAAACACCATCTCCCCCCCCCCTCTCTCTCTCTCTCTCTCTCTCCACCTTAAAAAAATGTAAACGAAAAAAAAAATTTGATAAAAATAGAATTTCCAGACGGAAAGATATCAAAATAATTATTATATATTTTTATCTGTTTATCTGATTTTAATTAGACACCCCCCCCCCAACCCCCGAACCAATGGCCAACAAAAATCTAAGACCAGATCTCATGGAAGCGGGGGTTGATAAATGATGAAAACTGACCAGAAGTTTAGAAAATGGACCATTCAAAAATCGCAACGACACGCTTAGCTTTAATATAATCGAAATGGGGAAAAAAAGGTAAAAACCATAACACTGTTTCAACATTACACAATACATTAGTACACAGTATAACCATATTCAAGTAATTGGAACGTCTCAAACTATCATTATGTAGTGGTGATATGACCATGTCATACACTCTCCAAGGTAAAGGTCATATGAGATACACGTTTCTATGGCAATGTAACCATGGAAATATGTGTTCAATAACGCACTGTTTTAATATACATATTGGTGCGACCCAATTGATTCCTTTATTATGTCTATTGGTTTGCTGAAGGCAGCTGTTGGAAGGAGCGACGACTGGGGTTTGAAGGCTGCGCTTGGTGGGGGGGGGGGGGGCTTAGTTTAGTTGGTACCTGTTAGCAAAAACTAAACATTCATTCTAGGCCCCTATCTATGACACCGGTCCTAGTCCCGGGGTCACCTCTGGTGTTGAGTGTTGAGCAGCTATCTCTGACAGTGCCAAACATAGAATTTTGGAGGCCCGGTTGTGACTTGGCCTCTTTGGGGGCCCCAGCTTTTTTGACATTCGACATCATGACATGAGATAATGAACTGAATATTTAATGTAAAAAATGTTTGGGCCCCACCACAGAAGCTGAGGCCGGGGGCACTTTTGAATTTCGACGCCCCTCCCTAGTTACGCCCCTATCTCTGATGTCCAAGACTGACCATCGTGCTGTTGTATATAAGATGACAAGACTGACCATCGTGCTGTTGTATATAAGATGACAAGACTGACCATCGTGCTGTTGTATATAACATGACAAGACTGACCATCGTGCTGTTGTATATAAGATGACAAGACTGACCATCGTGCTGTCGTATATAAGATGACAAGACTCTTGGTTTCGGTATGTCGGGATGATCTCTTCAGGCTGACCAATTGCTGAAGTACCGGGTTCGATCACGCCCTGAGTATTTCTTACCATTTTTTTTATATTGTGGATGATTCTCATCACCAGCATCATTGACTAGCGGCGCCATCTGCCGTACATGTTTACCTGTTTTCCTCATACACCTGTCAACTACATCCACATTAAAGGGGCCACTGTAAGTATTCCGCCAACTTTTAACCCTGTCTGGTCCATGGCTCGCTCAGGGTCAAAGGTCGGCTAAATTGCGTCCACTTACCTACAGACTAGACGGGTACTTCCTTGGTCTGACAGTGAGAGTCCACGGTAACTCCTCCTCCCCCCCCCCTCCCCATGCGCCCCTCTTCCATTCAAATACATGAAAGGGTAAAGAATTAGAAAAAAAAAATACGTGCCGGTAGAAATGAAGCCGTATGTCAGTTTGAGTTTGTGTGTGTTTGTGTGTGCGTGTGAGTGTGTGTGTGTGTGTGTTAGTGTGTGAGTGTGTGTGTGTGAAATGACGGTGAGGTCGTTGACCTCTCGAAAAATTCTGGCAGGTAATGATAATGTCTTGCTCCCCCAAATGTCTGTTTATCTTGCCTCGGACAGACAAACAGACACATGCATGTCTGTGACATTGCGTGAAGTGGCGGCACTGCTGGCAGAGTAGAAATGTTTGGGTGGGAGGGGGGGAGCGGACCCCTTTACAAACACTAAACACTCTCACATAATTGAGCGTGTGTGTGTTGTGTATGTTTTTGTTTTATGTATTCGGAAGATTAAAATTAAAGGTGCATTTTAATAAACCGAAATAGGTTAATTAAAATGTTTCTGTGACATTATTAATACATTATTAATACAATCTCAATGCGTAGTTTAATTGTAATTAATTATTTTAGTATTTTACTATATTAAAGTATTCACGGTATGGGATCGCCTTCACTATAAATAAAAATCGCGCACCAAGTGAATGTGTAATTGAACGGACGGAGAAGAAAGGGCTAGGGACGGGAAAAAAAAAATATTGTTTTTTTTTTCATGCTGCAAGTACCCGGCTTTGCCCGGGATTAAAATAAGGTTTTCTGTTTATTTAAGAAGCGTAATTTGATGTTTAATTGTACAGAGAGAGGGAGGGGAAGAGAGATAAAGAGAGAGGGGGCAGGGAGGGAGGGGGGAAGGAGGGGGCAGAGAGGGGGAGAGAAGGAGGGAGGGAGGGAGAGAGGTGGTAGGGGAGGGAGATTAAGGCGGGGAGGGAGGGAGAGGGGAGGGTTGGAGAGAGAAAGGGAGGGAAGGAAAGAGAAAGGAAGGGATGGAGAGCGGGCGTAGGGAGGGAGATAGAGGGGAGGGAGGAGAGAAAGGGGAGGGAAGGAGAGAGGGAGAGAGAGGATGGGAGGGAGTGAGAGATAAAGAGATAGAGGGGGCAGGGAGGGAGAGAGGGGGGGACGGGGGTGAGAGAAGGAGGGCGGGATATAGGAAGAGAGAGGGAGATGGGAGAGTTAGGGAGGGAGGGAGAAAGGGAGGGAGGGAAAGAGAAAGGGAGAGAGGGGGTAAGGAGGAAGAGAGAGGGGGAGGAGGGAGGGAGAGAGGGGGTAGGGGAGAAAACAAAAGGTAAACAGAAAACCTTATTTTAAACCCGGGCAAAGCCGGGTACTTGCAACTAGGTATATATATATATATATATATATATATATATATATATATATATATATATATATATATATATATATATATATATATATATATATATGACACACAGTAACAGGCTGAATGGTCTAGCAGTTCGATCTCCCGATCATCAACCTATGGGTTTAGAGTTTGAGTGATCCACTTATGTCGAGAATTCACGCAGAAATATTTGATTCCTCAACGTTTATATTTTACTCTCTCCCTCCCAACACGAAGCCGTCGTTACGCAGGGACTACGGGGGCATTCCTCGTAGTCTCCTTGAGATTAGGGGCTCTTCATACGATTAAAATATTTTAAATCTCATTTTTTCAAATGGTTGTCGCGGGGCCCTTACCAGGGAGTTCTTACTCAGAGCCGAACTAGGGCTCCCACGGCTGAGGGGCTCCAGCCGTTTACAAATTCTAATCATATTTGATTCTAAAAGGGGCCCCTTAACACGTACTTTAGCCTTGTGCCCACAAATATGTCAAAGTCACAACCGACAGCCCTTTCAAAACCTAACAAGGGGCCCTAGCCCTCCAACAGTGCCGAACCTAGGGGATAAGGGGTCCGGGAGGCTTGGCCTTTTTGGGGGTCCCTGCATTTTGACATTTGACACCATGACATGAGATAATGTACTTAATATTTAAAAAGTAAACAAATTTGGGGGGTCCCCATCAAGCTGGGGCACGGGATTTTCGAATTAGGACCCCCTCCCCATCTCTATGTACATCTGTGCCGAACACACTGTTTTAGGTGTACTTACAATGTTGTGAAAGAGACATTTGTGTTTCTCACGAAGCTTTTTCTCGCGTCGCCCCCCACCCTTTTTCTCCTTTCCCCCAAACTAAACGCACACACACACACCACTATTGATGTTCGGATGATGAACGAATACATTATAACCGTTTAGACAAATTACATATGCAAGTGACTGGCAAGGTGGTATCCCACGAGATGCACGTACCACGTGATGCACAGACTGTAAACACCACCAACCTCATCAGAGAGACGTGAATAACTCGGACAGTACTTTCGGGAATACCCATTTTATTGCGTCAAAGTCTTTTCGGAAATTTCCCATGAGATGGAAATTCGTAATCTATTGTTTTATTTTTGTATACGGTGTGTAAATGTGGAGTAAGGTTGGGAAGGCGCTAAGCCAATGCAATAAATAAAATCCCTAAGTTGCACAGTTGCACGCCTATGTGTATGTGGTCTGGCGCCGCCTTCTCCATCTCGGAATGTAGAAAAAACTTGCCGGTTAGGACAATACAATTTTGAAATGTTTGTTTTGCAGTTGTTTCTTCCTGTTTTGTTTTGTTTATTTAAACCTTTGTATATTGTAATTGTCATTATTGTTGGTTGCTGATTTTTTCTTACCACAATGAGCGAAAGAAATAGGTGTGACATATGTCATCAAAATAGGTGTGACATATGTCATCAAAATAATTTTGTGAAACACTTTTTAAAAAAAGAATTAAGAAATCCGTCCTTTGATCATCTTAACAATAACACTTTATCAGTTGTTGTTTTTTTTATTATATGCAGGGCAGAGTGGACTATTTGGGTGGGGGCCCTCTGATGAAGATTAGGACAAGGGGGGTCTCTTTTCCTGCACAACAAATTAAAGCAAAATTTAAAAAAAGAAAAATTCCAGTGTGTCCGGACATCCCCAGCAGACCCCCCTCCCCCCTTCCACCTGACCAGTGGTCAGTTTGGCCCCGCCCCCTTCCCTCGTGGCGGTCCTGTTAGATGGGTTTATGATAAGTCAGGTAAATGTGATGGCTAATGTAGTAATTTAGGGGGACAGACAGACGGACAGACAGACGGACGGACAGAGATAGATGGAAGGACAGACGGACAACAGATTAATATATATCTATAAATATATATATATATATATATATATACATAGAGGAGAGAGAGACAGACAGACAGATTGATAGATTGACAGACAGGCAGACAGACAAACAGACAGATAGATAGATAGATAGATAGATAGACAGACAGACAGACAGACAGACAGACAGACAGACAGACAGACAGACAGACAGACAGACCGATCGATAGATAGATAGATAGATAGATAGATAGATAGGATAGATAGATAGGTAGTTAGATAGATAGATAGATAGATAGATAGATAGATAGATAGATAGATAGATAGATAGATAGATAGATAGATAGATAGATAGATAGATAGATAGATAGATAGATAGATAGATAGATAGATAGATAGATAGATAGATAGATAGATAGATAGATAGATAGATAGATAGATAGATAGATATTACATGCATTCAAACATACGTAAATACATACATAGATGAGAAATACAATGTGCTGTTATCAAGATAACATTATGCTAAAAATAATTTAAACAAGATTTAAGAACAAATAAATCCAGACCAAAATATAACTAAAGGTAAAAAGTAAGAAAAACCAAATAAATCAAACATTATTGCACGTTTTATACAAAGTATATGATTAATAAAATCGGGGCAAAATAAAGGTGAGGATTAATTAGAGATTGATCATTGTATACATTCTATCGAGCCAATACATACAAACTCTATACATACAAACTCACTATACATACAAACTCTATACATACAAACTCTATATATACAAAATCTATACATACAAAATCTATACATACAAAATCTATACATACAAACTCTATACATACAAACTCTATCCATACAAACTCTATACATACAAACTCTGTCCATACAAACTCTATACATACAAACTCTATCCATACAAACTCTATACATACAAACTCTATACATACAAAACTCTATACATACAAATATGTAAATTAAAAATTGAAACACTGGGTGATCCTTTTTATTTTTAATTAAAATCTCATGTATAAAAATGAGTCCAAAGCACACCCACTTGATCCGAACCCTGCAACGTGTTACAGATCTTAAGGTTTTGAAAGTTTCGTCCAGTGAGGAGGGCTGGATATAGGCGTTCCCGGTGGGTGAGAGGGTGTGTGTGTGGGGGCGGGGGCTAACCTCTCGTTTATGGGGGGATAATGTATAATAATAGATCTGCCATTGATAACATTGATCACTCTTAATGACGTGCATGACGGGAAGGGGGGGTTACAAACTCCGTCACACAGCGATCATAGATCCGGTGGTTTCTGGAGACGGAGGAGGATAAATAAATATATATATAAAAGACTTTTGAAAACAAAAATATGATGGCAGCGGTCAAAATACGATTTGAACTTTTTGCCCTATTAAAAAAAGAAACTTCATCAAATTCCAAAACAAAAAGTGGCCAGGGGGGCGAGACTGTACATGTGGGTAAGGGTGGGGGCGTGTCTGTACACGTGGGTAAGGGTGGGGGGCGGGTCTGTACACGTGGGTAAGGGTGGGGGGCGTGTCTGTACACGTGGGTAAGGGTGGGGGGCGTGTCTGTACACGTGGGTAAGGGTGGGGGCGTGTCCTGTACACGTGGGTAAGGGTGGGGGGCGTGTCTGTACACGTGGGTAGAAGGGGTCTATGAAGGTTAGGTGCCTTGAAGTCTTTATCTGGGCCTCCAACTATGACAATGCTGCTCTCTTCTTCCCCAATTTCGATAATTAATAAATAAATAATTAAAACATTTCAATAACGATATCCCCCGCCTCCCCGGACCCCGGGTCCCAGGATTTTGGCGCCTGATAAAAAAAGGGTAGGGTTGCTGCCCACGCACTCCTCGGCGTCGGCCCTGACATCATGCACTATTGGTGAAACCTCCGTCACAGTGGTTCTCACAGTGCGGGTCTTTATCCATGTGTGTATCTCTGAACTATACTTCATACATGATACCAGAGCAGGGGCTTCGGCAACCTACGGCTCGCGAGCCGCATGCGGCTCTTTCGATGTCAAGTTGCGGCTCTTTCGATGTTAAATTGTGACCTGCCAGTTCCACGCGCAAATAATAATAATTATTATTATATTATTGTAAATACCTAATCCTAATCAAATCCTAATCCAAAATACCGTAATATCGAAACAACACTTTTATTGGCTCTTTATAAAACTAAGAAAATCGTGAATTATAACTCTTTGGCTCTTTCAGAGACATCTTTAAGTTTTTTATTTAGGGAGAGGGGAGTGGGTGGAGTGGGTGAAATGCAAAAATGTTCATGCATGTTTGTGCACTCAACAAAAGTACTTTTCATAGGTCCGGGTGACCTCAGATTTGAAAGGGATTCTTTCGAGCAGAATGGGGGGGGCTTGTGACGCGCGGGGAGGGGTGGTAGGGCTAGGTTTTTCCCCTCGTTTCCCAATCGACGAGAGCTCCTTCCAGTATACACCACCTGTACATTGTCCGAGTGGTGTGGGTGGATATACCCATAGGGTGATAAATTGATGTTACGTCACTCGGAAGAAGAGTCAAGTGGGGCGTGATGCGGTGCAGGAGAGGCTGCGGGGGTAACATATTTTACGCCCTAAGCTGTAGACGCCCTAGTTTCGCCTCTAATGCTTCCGACCCCACTCACCAAAAAAAAGTTAGTTAAAATCTCTCACAAAAACCTCGTTTTTACGTTCAATATTTCCTACAATAAGTGAGACTTAGAACAACTTTAGTTCCTTACAATTTCTGAGTTTTGAGAACATTACATTAGCTACTCGCCAGTACATGTGTTTCTCATCTTCTCGTCCAGCGATACTTCCCCTCCCACTTCTCGCGAGACCCCCACACATCTTGTAAGCTACTGCCGCTTTGACATACTTTCTACTTGCCTTCCACTTTAAGACGCTATGTTTGTCCATAATTTCATTACTTCTCCTGAACCTTTTTAACTGTCAACATTCTCCCATAAATTTGTCAATGTCAAACGTAAATACATTCCATTTTCCCTGGATTTCAGGTGACCGTTTAAAGGCCAAAAAAATCATAAAAACAAAATAATTAAATTTGGCTTTCTCATGTTTGGCAGTTCACGTGTGTATAAAATATATTCACTGAGTTCGTCTCTTTTTTGACAGGTTGTACAACAGAATTAACAGACATACAGACATGTAGACAGACAGGTAGATAGGTAGACATACATACAGTTAGACAGACAATAACATAATAAATAGATACACAGACAAACAGCCAGACATAGACATACGTAAACAGAGAAACTGGCGGACAGAAAGATAGAAAGAGAGAGAGAAGGGGGAGAGGGAGAGAAAGAGAGAGGGGGAGGGAGAGAGAGGGAGCAGACAGAATGAAAGAGAGAGGGGGATAGAGGGAGGAGAGGGAGAAAGAGAAAGAAAGAGAGAGAAGGGGGTGAGAGGGAAAGATAGAGGGGGAGGGACAGAAAGAAAGAGAGAGGGGAGGAAAGAAAGAATAGAGAGAGAAGGGGATGAGAGGGAGAGAGAGAGGGAGGGAGAGGAGGACAGAAAGAGAGAGAGTCAGAGCGAGAGAGAGTGAGAGAGAGAGAGAGAGAGAGAGAGAGAGAGAGAGAGAGAGAATTCAAAGCATCATCAAATTGAATTGTGAAGAATAAATGTCGTAAGACCTAAAAAATTTGATAATGTCCAATGTACAGATTGGTCAGTTCTTCTGTTCCTGTCTGTACTGCACTGTACTGTACTGTACTGCACTGTACTGTACTGCGGATTCAGTTTTAAATACATTTAATTTTTGTTGAATTTAATTTACAATACCCCACTACAAGACAACTTCAGCCATTTGCTCTGGTCCGTCAAATTTAATAAGCAACTGTGGCCCGCGAAACAAAAAAAAAAAAAAAAAAAAAAAAAATTGCCAGTCCATGTTTTTAATCGGCAAGTTATCAGCTCTTTCAGGAATCAAACCAACGCCAAATAATGTAGGAAGGTTTGTTCGACAACATAGGGGCGCCAAACTAGAACCGGGGGCCGTGAAAGCGTGTGACAGATTTTTTTTTTTCCACTTATGAGATCTGGAGGAAGGCGACACAAAAATGCTGCTCTCGCAGTACGCTGCACATACCATTCCAGCTCCGATCAACGCCACCCAAATCTGTTTGATGATTGTACGACTGGGATTTTAGTTTTTTTCCCGAATCTTTCACGAGTACACAGCAGAAACCTTCTGGCTGATAGATACCTAGTTCTTACCACTGGAAAACAAAGTATTACCCAGCTAATGGTGGGCAAACTACGGCCCGCGGACCGCATGCGGGCCCGTCTGAGGATTGCGTGGTCCATATGCATGTATATGTTCGCATTTTAAAATGCGATGATCATATGTAATAGAGCGTGAATGTGAACTTAAATGACAACAAAAATGTAATTATCTTTAATTCATATTTTCATACGTTGAAAATTGTAACTGAAGTAGACAATATATATATATATATATATATATATATATATATATATATATATATATTTGCGGTCCGCCGATAACAATCTTGTTTTCAGTGTGGCCCTCCGTAGAAAATGTTTGCCCACCCCTGACCTAGGCTAAAGTGAGATCTAGTTGAATCTGTTTGTTTTTGTCTTAAATGTAAGCCAGGCTGACAAATGTTGTCTGACTTAATGACCTTTAGGTTGGGTGCCTGTTGATAGGAGCCTAGAGGGGGGGTATTGGTGCGCGTTCACTAAAAACAAGATAGACCTGAACAAATTTATGGAGCTAATTTCCAAAGCAGGTCCCAGGTGGCCTAGTTAAATGAATGACCAACACCTGACCAGCGGCTTCTGAAATACCTGGTTGTCAACAGTCCAGCGCGTTAAACGTAACGGACAGCACCGTTGTCCGCTGGTCAGTTGAGTGAGAAGGTGTCTGGGAGATAAAACACAAAGGTGGGGATTAGCATAGGGGTTGATGAGTTCGTAGTTAGATTGACCTTTCACATCTTGAAGTAGAGTTGAAATAGATTTGAAGAAGATTTGAAGTAGATATGAAGTAGATTCAACTGCTGTGATATGTATGTTGCTACTACTTCATATTACAAAAAACAGAGTTAGACGATTATTAGCAAATGATCACAACACATGGGAAGCAGTAATATACAAATTATTTTCTCGCGTTACTGTGCATCTAACTGGAGACTTTCCTCTATATAACAACTGAGCCAAATCCAAGGCGACAAAAAAGGAGTTGGAAATAAATAAAGCCAAAGCAATAGTCAATTTAGCTCTTCATGACTTTGAAACACACCAGCAAATGAAAAAAAGACAGACACTGTTTCAAATGGATATTATTTGTTATAGAGAGAGACTTTTTTTCCCTTTATAATTTTACTTTATAGCCAAACATTATTCTTTTATCAATAGCCTAAATTTTTGTATAGACTTAAATAAAATATCTAATGGCTAATGGCATTTAGTTATAGTAAAAAAAAAAAAACCTACACAAGTTATAGCATAACATATTCAGATGGTTATAAAAATGATGAACATATTTTTATCTCTTGACAAAAATGATTAAATCTTTTACCATCAACTCATTTTATTTTAAATCGTTTTCTATTTTCATTTTTAAAAAAAAATGCTTTTTAAATATAAATTTAGTTCTTTATTTTAATGTTTGAAAAAATTGTTTAGATTAAATATTTGAGAATATAGATTACCGAACAATAATCAAGAATCAGTAAAAAAAAAAAGAATGTTTTGTTTTTAAGCTATTGTAGATGCATTGTGACGATCAGGCATAATCAAGAATTGTCAAGTCTTACAGATGACTCAGTTCATCTCATTGACACAACACACAATATCATATTTTAAAATTGCTTGATACAAGTAAATGCACAGATATGCTATATATATGATTTTTCATTATATCTATAGTCAGACAACAATAAATGTAGGTTTAGTAGGCACCATATAATTGTAATTAATGCTGGGTACGTCTACGCTTCTATTGGACTTGGCATGAGCAACTCATAGACAGGTCACATTTGTTGCTTACATATAAAGAAATGCGTACCTGAGAGGACACAAAGGATTTTTGTTTAAATATCAGATTAATCTAATTTTCAGGTCAGTGAATATCATAAGACACCAGATACATACATATGTTTTTTTGAGTCATAACCATACATTTTTATGAAGTTTAAAGACAAGACATTGTCTACTAATGTATTAAAATATTGAATCAACATCACAGGGATGTTGTTTTTTTGTATGTTCAGATGCTGTAAATAAAACTAAATGTAGTTTAATTTTAGTTAAATAGAAACAATATAATTTTACTTTAAAAGGATGTGTAATATCATTTTGATTGATTTGATTGAGATATCACCAACTTAGTTCATTTTTAAACTACAGATTATATTTCTTTTTAAATCATGAAATCTGTTACAGCATTTAAACTAGTTAAGACCTGTTTTGAGTACAAAACAATCTATACTTAATATTTTTAGTACATTTTTTTTCGACAGAGAAACAAAATGCATTCCCAATTTATACAGTTATAATTGGTTAGTCATGCTACGAATACTGGACCAGTTAGATGATACTGTGTCAGGCAATAACTCACCAATTTAAACTGTTGATGTAAAACCAAGAAAGAAATTCATATTTAATATTTTTCAAGTTACAGAAATATTATCAACTAGCATTTTGGCTTTTTTTAAACTCAAATTTCAAGCAGAATTTAATTTTTTTTTTTCTATTTTTTTTTTCTTTTTCAAATTTTTAACTCAGAGGCTTTTACTGGACTTAATACATAGTCGTCTGTTTTAATTTAATCTGTCACAATAGCTAAAACTGACCTGAGATTTCACAGATAGTCTAGTCGCAGTGTCCACTCCTGTTCCCTGTTCTGGAGTGAAAATCCCAAGAGGAACATGACAAATGCTAAAAATACCATTCACGTCAGTTGGCATCAAGGCACTGCAAAAAAATGTTGGACTCATTGAGAAAATGTGTGTAAAAATAATTTCTTTTTGTTTTTCTTTAAGTCTTGTTCAATTATTTAAAAAATCATTAATTAAAAAACCACTTAGTATTAGTGGCCTATCTGTGAAGTCCCTGTAAAGATGAGCTGTTTATCTTTTAGATCCAAAATATGGCAGCAGGACTGTACTTGTAGTGCCCTTATTTTATCCTCACCATAACAGATAGTGTGATGGCCATGGTAAAACCACATGACCTGAAAAATTCCCTTGGCTTTCACTACAGATTGAATCCGGGAGCTTCAGGTTGACAGCCAAGCACTAAACGCACAACCATCAGTGCCCTTTAGTGAAGCTATCAAGGAAGTGTCATCGATGATCGTGTGATAGATGAAACTTGACGAAACGCTTGCTAGGTGTCTGAACTAATCACAAACAGTTTATAGCTCAGCAAATCGTCAGCTGAGAATTATTGGGCTCTATGTCCACAAAAAGTGATTTTAATTAAAATGAAATTTAAAGTTCACGTTTGTGTACTTTGAACATATTGAACGGAAAACAACTGTTATCTTGTGAACTCCAGATTTTTACACTATAAATACCAAAAATAAAGGAGATGGAGCCCACAACGACAAAGTATAATACTGTAGCTTCAGATGAAAAATTATCACGTTTTTGGACATACAGCTTCATAATTCTCAGCTGACAGAAATGTATGCTACTCATTTAATATAAATTGTATTCTTTTTAAAGATAAAAAAAACTCATTAGCTAAAGTACTGATTCAGCTTTCAAAAGTAAATAAATTAAACTTTGTGACAGTCGACGAGATTTTTATAACAATTCCGGCAATTTAATAAAAAAAACTTACTAAGTGATCTCATCAAAGTAAGCGAACAAGGTTTGTGAGTGTACTCCATAACGGCAATGTGTCCAGCACAAAAGATGACCATGCAGGCAATCTTCACCCGAGAGTTGACCTTGATGAACAGGAAAGCAGGAAGAAGCACATGATGCCGGAGACAATGATGTAGTTGGGGTCACTGCAGGTCGGGTGCTTGTCCTGGTTCATCATGGTCAGAACTTCCAGGAAAGACAGACCATTTCCACCACTACAGCACAGCTGGTGTAGGGATTAGATAGAAGAAGGAATTGAGTTGGGTTGCTATTTTTAAAACATTCACAATGTTCTCAAAGAAGCTAAACTCTATCATGCTATGAAAATTATGTTTCAATTAAAAAAAAAACAAATTAATAGACAAAAAATGACTTTTATCTATAAACTTAATTTTTTATCCTATGCACTTTATTTGTAATTGTGTTACATATATTTTTACATAATATAAAGTTATATTTATTTTTATAAAATGAGGAAAGGATATTTAAAGAGAGGAAAGCAAAAGTATCTTCCTCATTGAAAAAAAAAATAAATAAATTAGCTCCCTCTATTTTCATAGCTAACAAAAGACAATAGAGAGATGTATACTTTAACAATGCTCTAAACTAGCTTGATGGATTTATGAGAGATTTAAATAAAAAAAAATACTCCTTTTCTAATATTTTTTTTGAAGAACAAACAGTGGCACATCTTAATGGCTCAAGAACGTACCACATTTATTTGGACCATAAGATATGGTATAAAAGCAGTGGTCAGAGTCAGAAACACTGCATTAGTCTGGACCATTTGCTTAGATCAACATTTGTGCACTGTAAGTACTCAAAAAAATGTTAAGTTTTTTTTATGTACAACACATACAAAACTAGATTAGACTATTACTTTGAAATAAAAAAAAAGTATCCTTTCCATGAAACTTTCATTTGCATAAATGCAACAGCGTGTGGGCTTAATTAAATATAAAGAAGAACAGAATTAGAATAAAAACAATTCAAAGTAATTATGAAACGCAGTGGCTATGGGACTCCGTATTTTTTTTCCAGGGACCAGCCATGAATATCTATAGGTCAGTCCAAGTCTACCAATAATTTCATTAAAATAATTAATAATAAAAATTAATAAGTAATAACATGAAAATAACAAAAGTTAAAAAACCAAAAAATAAAAAATGTGCACTAAATCAGTGGTCCCGTAGCCACTGCGCTAATGAAAATGTCTAAATTTCCATGTTGCGTGAATTAAGGAAAACAAATATGATATATAAATACATGTATTGTATGTACCGACCTTAAGCTTGGTTCCAGAATGACTATCAGTACAGTAGATGGCCAAGCAGAAGGCAACAATAAATAACATCAACAATAAGTATGTCCTGGGTACAGTCTGCCTGTGAGTTGGTCGTTAGTTTTTTTTAGTTTAAAAGAAAAGAAAAATTAACTTAATTATTCTGATTTCTTTTGTATGTTAATACTGTAAACATAATTAACTGTTAACATAACAAACAAATTTTTTTTTAATTTTTAAATTTACGTCCAACAAACATGTAAAATCTTTTGTAAATTTGAGTATTGCCTCTTTTAGTTAGTTTTATTTGGAAACCCTATAGTTATTCATTAAGTTACATTTTTAAGCTTAATTTGTAAAAGAGAACAACAGATTCTTTGAAAACTTCTCTGAGACATATCGACTTATTTTTCATTCTGTATTATTTAATAGTTGTTATGTTTATATTTTTTTCTTTGACTAACCTGTAGGCATTATGAGAAGAGTCATGATCAAAGTGCAAACTAAGCTACAGCCAAATGCAATATCTTCGGTGGCTTGATACTGTGTCAAAGAAAAAAAAAATAATTAAAATGAAAGTGCATGCATGCCCAATATTTCTTTCCACATTAAAAACAAAATACAAAAAAAAAAATTGAATTTTTTTCAACACATTCAAGATTTTATCCCCATTAGGTTTTTTTTTTCAATGCAAATCAATTTTCTCTTTAAAACTGTAGTTCATTAGGCCTACCCCAGTTTCTTTCATGGCTAGTAAAACTCAAAGTCAAGAAATTGAATGTTGTTCGATTTCTCGTTCTATACTTCTGCCAGTCAGCGCTTGGGCAAATACTTGTTAACTCTATCCACAGGAGATTCTGCCATTTCCTGTCTGTGAAAGCAGAATTCAATTAAACATTAATGGACATTAAAACATTATTTGGTGTAGTTTAACAAGGTAATAAAAACAAAAAATTTCTACCATCAGTAACTTCCATAACATTTAATCATAAATTAAATTCCCTGCCATCTTTCACAATAAAGTAGTCTCCTGTTTTATAAGTAAGGTTCTTTTGGCCATAAGAACCATTGGAGCAGATGAAGTTTAGAATTCATCTGTTTTTGCAGCCACGACTTATTAAAGGGTATGTCAGTTTTATACAAATTTAATTCTAGTTTTCAATTGGCTATATCTTTTTTAACAGTCAATCAACAAGGATCATTATAAGATAATCCTTAATATATTCATTACTTCTTAATTCAGAGATATTAGTAAAAAATAATGTAACCAGAAGGACTGATTCTCAAATTAATTTTGAATTAATTGTATTGAAGTTGTTCAGTGTTGTCATAAATATAATGAGCTATAAATAATGAATCTTTTAAAGATAAGACTTTTAGTAAATTATTTAACGAGCGATCACCTTACCTATTTCTTAAGGCTTTGTTTGGTTTTCTGAATTTACACTCTGAAAAAAATTGAGGTTAGATAAATACTATAAGCACAGCTGTATAAAACTTTTACTATTCCTAATAATTACTAATATAGACCAAAAGACCTACAATTTATTCAAAATGATTTGATGAATTAGGCTCATTCATGACAATTAATTTAATTTCTGAAACTAAATATATATATTATTTCAATAAATCTGCCAAAAAAAACATGTTATAATCATACAATGATAAAATTTAAAAAAAAAAATCAGTTTGTAGACTAATTTTATTTTGGCCAGGAGTTCAAATTATTTGATTACCCAGTCTATGTTTGTTTTAAAGTAACTAAATCAATAATCATTGCTTCTCTTCATTCTATCATTGAAGAATAAAAATAATTTGCCAGTAGCCCATATTATTAATGAGAAAAATATAACTACTTTGTTTGCAGATTCTATTTAAAATACGAATGTTGTTTGCTGCTCTAAAAAAAAACAACCGCTGGCCAGATACAAAAACAAAGAAAAATAAAAACCAAAACAAGAATATCACGGTTAGGTCATTTTAAATGTCACAGGAAGATAACTCCCGTCTTTCCTTATCCAGATGAATCAGCAGATTTGACACTGACTGAACAGATTAATCGTTTCAAACAATGGGCCTGTTATTTTATGGTGTTTTTTTCTTCCAAATAAAAATAAAGGAAAGATTTCCCCCTCTCTGACTAGCTTTTTAGAATAAGTATCTTTTGTTTACTATAAGACGTAATTGAAAGAAAAATAAATCACTTAAGATTTTTTAATGTGTATTTTTGTAACTTGTCGGCTTACCAAATGTGGTTTAAATTATTTCGGGTCTTTTCGGCTGTAATACTTTTAAAAAAGTTGTTTCACGTGATTAAAGACTTTTCACATTCTGTATTTCATTACGTGTAATCTGCTGACTATATAATAGGAATGTAGGCCTATATTACAAATAGTATTACAAAAATCCAGTAAGTCCACATAGTCATATGGGCTTGTTTGCTTTTTTTTAAACTATGATTTAGCTTTGAATATTTAAAAAGAAAGGCTACAATAAGCCATCTCTAGCTAAATGGGCATGTCCAGTATTTTCGACAAATACATTACTGGGATAAACTACGTCAGTTCATCAGGTTTATAGAATGTCATGCATTGTTCCTGTATTGTACCTATGCTGTAAATAGTAACATGTTTTCATAATGCTGTTTTTTCCTACAAAAAAAAATATTGTATCATTTTTCGCAAAAAAAAACAAACAAAACAAACAAAAAAACCCGAAGCTTTTACAATATTTCTAGTTTTTAAGTATTATCTCAACCACAAGTGGAAAATTGACTTAATGATATAATTCAGGATGGAGTAACTCTGTTTCAACATTGCTTTGTTTGACATTTAACTATGATTATTTGGACCCACTAAAATAAAAGATGGAGATAAGCACATCTGTATAAAAAAAAAACATGATCGTTATATACAAGACAGAGAGACTTTAATATAAACCAGGAGGTGCCAGAGATGTTTCAGGTACAACCATGCAGTACCCAGATTGCGAGAACACGTACCTAGGTGAAATACTATAATAGAATTGGGGACCATTAGCCTGGGGGCGACACACGGTTACAACACATGTACGAAATACTGCAATAGAAAAGAACATTTATCCGGACCATTAGCCCGAGGAAGACACACGGCATTTATTAGGACCATTAGCCCGAGGGAGACACGGCATTTATTAGGACTATTAGCCTGAGGAGACGTTTAATGCATACAAGCATACGAAGCGCGATTATGTATTATATGTATATGCATGTTCTATATATGTGTGTATATATATATATATATATATATATATATATATATATATATATATATATATATATATTGGGTGTCTGGTATTGATAAGCTGGAATTATATCTCGAATTACAACACAAAAGGCCGATTAAAAAAAAATAATAACAAACTAAGAGAAAGAAAAAGTCAAAAAGGTTAAATGAGTTTAAAATGGACAGGCCATCCGTGTTACTAAATCACCCGTCCACCAACTAATGTTTCCCCGACTGTGTTAGAAGTCACAGTGTTGCCACCCGCACGGTTGGTACCCCGAATAAATGTATTGATGTTTTCTATCTCTGCCTCAGTGAAGTGAATGATGGGAAAGGTGTGTGTGTGGGGAGGGGGAAGGAAATAATTATTGTCTGATGTTTCAGATTTGTTTGAGATACACATTCCCCCCCCAATCCCGGGATCATCCACCGTGAAACTTAATTTAGATTGATTCCGTTATCTTACATTTTATAAAAGATAAAATGCGTTGTTCGACTTCGATCGGCAGGCTACGTCCTCTACCCCCACCCCGCCCTCCCATGGTCTTCCCCACGTTAATCCCTTTTCTTTCTCGTCTTGAATTATTTTTTTTTTAATCTTATTTCATTTAAAAGTTTTGAACTGGGTAAATTACACCATATGTTACATTTAATCCGACTGACATTTATTCCAGTACTTACATAATCCTGCACAGATATAGAGAGACACCATCTGGTTTATCTGATTCATCGTTGACTGTACACTGTAAGTTTTAAAAATAAAAAAAATAGCATATATATATATATATATATATATATATATATATATATATAGAGAGAGAGAGAGAGAGAGAGAGAGAGAGAGAGAGAGAGTAGGCGCGGTTCTCAACCGGTGGCGAGCGTACTAAAAGGGGTTCTGGAAAAGTTTATGCAAAAGGTACTCAGCAACATATAATTTTCGTATAAAACAACCCAAGGGTTTGAAGCAGGTCGCCAGTTGGCTAAGCTTTGGAGTCGTACCCGTTGTAACGTTTTCAAACCCTATGGGGGTGCCGTGGCGAAAAAGGATGAGAACCGATGTTGTAAAAAAGATAATGCAATGTAGTTTCATTGTTAAATGGATTATCAACACCAGAGTTCAACATTTTCACTATGGAGCATACATTTACCGATACACGACGCAAATGTACATATACTCTCGAAGCAGAGTTCCTTACAAGTTCAACAAGTGTAACAATCGCAGAGTTCTTACCCATGCGAATACTAGTAGGGCAATAATAATTATTACAAGTCACTGTTCGAGTGAAGTTGAATGATTGTATGTTTGTTCGAACCCCCCCACCCAGCTGCGTAACTAGAGCAACCCTGGGCGTCACTAATTTGCCACTAGACTTAGAGCATCTGTCGGCAGTTTTGTTCTAATTTTTTTTTACAACTCCCTGAACGGATGAGATGAAATCTCTTAGATCCTATAAACCACTAATGGAAAGGTTTTTTGCAGTGTCCCCTTCTTTCATCCCCACCGGTTGTGCAATGACCAGAGAAACACAGAGAGAAACCCTCGGGTCAACAGTCTAGCACTCTACCGCATTACCATCTGTCCCCCATACACACCCCAAATTGGAACCAACGTTTTAGAATGGCCGTTCTTTCATTTATCAACTGGGAGTGTAATGACAAAGGAGGAACCACGGGAAATCTCACCAATTTAACTATTGAACGCAGGGATTTTTTTCAGGGTCCGCCCGGAGAGCACTAACTCTGGTTACGCCGCTGCCTCCAATTTCCCCACATTACTGAGGCCTAGTTCTACTTTTTGTTTGAACAACTTAGAGTTTTGGTTAATGTTATAGTTATATATAGAACTTTCTTGTTTTAGTTATGAGTGAACTTTCAGAGTTTTTGTTTATGTTATAATTATTATTGTTGAATCACAATAAAATGCTAAGCTATATATATATCTATACTTATAAGACGCATTTGCTGTCTGTCTGTCTGTCTTTTTCCTTATAACTCAAGATCAGAACAACCAAATAACGTGAAATTTATTTACACATACACATAATTACATGGGGAAGGTTATAGGACAGGTTTCGTTTCATCTCGATGGGTAGTTTAATTGTAATTAATTATTTTTATTTTAGTATTTTACTATATTAAAGTAATCTCGACGGCGCCATAAATAAGAATTCCTCTGTGACGTCATTTCCCGATGATCGAATAGAACTTGCGCTGGTGCTGTATCGTGTCTTTGTACTGCAAAGAATTGTTGTTTTTTCATGCTCCCTGATTTGTACAGTTTGAGGAAGGTAAAGGAATGAAAAAGGATTTTAGAAAGAAGTGTGAAGCCATAATAATAATAATATATATATATAGAGAAGAGGGGGAGGGAGGGAGGGAGGGAGAATGAGAGGGGCAGGGAGAGCGAGGAAAGGAGAATTAGGAGGGAGGGAGGGGATGGACGGGGGAGAGAAGGAGGGGGGAGAGAGGGAGGAAGAGAGAGAGGAGGGGAAGGTGGGAGAGGGAGGAGAGAGAGGGAGGAAGGAAAGTGAAGGAAGGGAGGGAGAGAGGGGGGTAGGGAGGGAGATAGAGGGGAGGGAGGGAGAGAGAGAGGGTGGGAGGAGAGGAACGGAGAGAGATAAAGTGAGGGGGCAGGAAGGGAGAGAGAGGGAATGAGGGAGGAGGAAGGGGGAAAGGGGAGGGAGGGAGAAGGAGGGAGGGAGACAGGGGGTTAGGGAGAGAGAGAGAGGATGGGAGAAATGGGAGGGAAGAGTTAAAGAGAGAGAGGGGGCAGGGAGGGAGAGAGAGAAGGAGGAGGGAGGGAGAGAGAGGGAGGGAGGGGGATGGACTGGGGGAGAGAAGGAGGGGCAGAGGGAGAGAGGGAGATGGGAGAGGGGGAGGGAGGGAGAGATGGAGGAGAGGGAGGGAGAAAGTGAGGAAGAAAGTGGGGAGGGGAGATGGAGGGAGAGGAGGGAGGGAGGGAGAAAGGGAGGGAGAGAGGGGGAGAGGAGGGAGGGAGAGAGGAAGGGAGGAGAGAGGGGTAGGGAGAAAACAGAAGGTAAACAGAAAACCTTATTTTAAACCGGGCAAAGCCGGGTGCGCTGCAACTAGTATATATATTTTTCTTTAAAATGACAGAAGATTACGCACAAAAAAAAAAGCCACAAATATTATCACGCTAGATAACATTGCATTGTTGCTTGGGGGGGGGGATCAATCTTCGAATTAGCCTCCCTTGTATATGACAAACAAAATGATCGATATATAAGTTACGTCACTTCCAGTATCAGAACTTTTAAAAAGTTAACAGTTTTTTTTTTTCCTTTTTTTTTAATTGAATGAATGTAGTTAGACTCGGCTCGTCAAGGACGCGATGCCAGTTAAACCGTGCTGTTGATTCAAAACCTGTTGAGTTCAAGTCGAGCGCATCTGGCAAAATGTCACAAACTCTGATCGATAGCCTGTTCAGCGCGAATGTCACAGCTGCTCGAGGAGTATTATATTACATTGAGATTGTCATTTATCGTGCGAAAGAAAAAAAAACCTGACCTTGGTAATCATGAATTATCCATGCCACCCTCCCAACCACCACCTGCTCCCTTTCCCTCCCATAGAATTGATATTTTTCGACATAATAGTTTGTGCGATGACGTCATCAATATCCGCTGTCTACTAAATTGGCTTTTCTAGGAAAACAGAATGTTTCCCGTGGGCAAAATACAATTGATTGTTTTTTTTTGTTATAATTGTTTGCAGGATAACTTTGATATCGCAAATACGCAACAGCATGTGTATGCTGAGGAGAACTTCATATAATAATAACAAATAGAACAAAGTTACATTTCAGGGAACATTTTGGGAGCACCACGCAAAGGTAAATTTCGGGGCTGTAGATTAAGGAACATTTTGGGGTACCACGCAATGGTACATTTGGAAGCTCTATCAAGATGTTGTTAGGCCTTATCTTGTATTACTGTAGCCTCAACATTGTGATAAATAGTATTTCTAATTCTAGCACTAGTAATTGGCCTAAACTTGCCAATCAAAGGAATGCAAGAAAAGCTTTTAGTATGACATTTTTGAGGTCAGTGATTTGTCGCAGATATGACATATGGAACAAGTGCCAATGTATTTGATCTCAATTGGTTAGTCGTTTGTAATTATTCCTACATAAGCCACACCTGCAAGAGCGCTATGTGGAGCCTGTCCCTCTTACAGGGATTGTGGTGTTGGGTAAAACTGGACATTACAATTGAAATGGCTAGAGTAGAACCGTTCTATTTAGATAGGCAAACTAGGCAACCTCATAGGACCCCCCCCAGATACAAGAAGGCCCCTTTCTGATTAAATTTGATACCCTAAGGCCCGAATATTTACATTTGCCTAGGCCCCCCTAATATCTCCCATTCTATGCCTATGCCTGGTGAACAGATTGCAAGAAGACCCCCAACCCCTTCATCCAGTAAGAATTCCTATAAAATATGATACTAAATGGCCTAAATAGGTAATTTTGATCAGAGCCCCCAGATAACAAAGTGAATGTCTATGGGCCCCCAAATATCTTCTTAGATTAGTTCCTCTAGTACCATGCTAGAGCCGTTCCTGACAGGCTATTTGGCGACAGCATAGGGCCGCTTCCGCCAATAGCGCACCCCCACCCCCAAGATGTCATGCTAACAGAGCCCCGACAATACTTTTGCTCGCAAAAACATAAATAGCTTCGAAAGACCTAAGGGCTCAAGAGGTAAAAAGGGTGCTATGGGTAGTGGTTAGTACTAAAAAAATGTTAACCCATGGAAAATCAGCCCCCTCCCCCCTCGCCCCACACACACACACACACAAAAGTCAGACATATAAACAGATAATGTACTGGAGCGTTGCATGCCGTCGGAGAATAAAAAAAAAACAACTAATTCTCTCTACTTACGCTGATTTTCGTTTTGGAAGTTTCGACAGATTACGACATGGAGTCACGTGACTGGCTCGTGGACGCTACGTCCCGAAAACGGGATCTCAGCGTTGAACTTGACCGACTGCATGAGCCTGATGACGCAGTTGGTCACTCCCTTGAAAGACAGCTTGTGGGGCCGCATGCCGGTCCACTCTCTCTGTAGCAGGACGGCGTGTTGCTGCAGACAGGATAGGCAGACAGGTCAGTTAATGAAAAGAATAAAATGTTTGGAAGATTTGATGAGAGGAGAGCGGGTATATTATGAGTAAAATTATGTAACGTTAATTAAAACTAAAATTAAGGAGAAAGAGAATAGTGGACAGAAAGCGAGACAGATGGACAGAGGAGGACAGACAGACGGACAGAAAAGACAGAATAGGCATATATATATATATATATATATATATATACATTTAGATATAGACAGATATATTAGATGGATAGATAGATACATTAGATAGGTAGATAGATATAGACAATTAGACATAGATAGATAGATAGATAGATAGATAGATAGATAGATAGATAGATAGATAGATAGATAGATAGATAGATAGATAGATAGATAGATAGATAGATAGATAGATAGATAGATATAGATAGATAGATAGATAGATAGATAGATAGATAGATAGATAGATGAATAGATGAATAGATATACAATTAATGATTAGCAATTAGCCGTACACTAGCTACTAATTATTGGCATGAGTTTGATCACCAAAAAAAATTTCATCAACTGGTTGGGTGACGTGAAGCAGATTGCGTAGACTGTAGGTGACACGCTGGTGGTGCCTTGGTGGACAGAGACTGACGTCAGCTCGTGAGCTTTGAGCGTACGTGAGTGGTGCAGAGATAGATAGATGAAAGCTGACAACTGTGTGGGTGTGGGTGACTGCATGATTGTGAAGTGGATGATTGTGTGGGGAGTGAATGATTGTGTGGGAGTGAATGATTGTGTGGGAGTGGATGATTGTGTGGGGAGTGAATGATTGTGTGGGGAGTGAATGATTGTGTGGAGAGTGGATGATTGTGGGAGTGAATGATTGTCAGTGAATGATTGTATGGGTAGTGGATGATTGTGTGGAGAGTGGATGATTGTGACTTGTATTCATTTGTGGCACTTAGTTTGCGTGTGGTAGAAGATAAACAAAGAGCATGAGAAAGACAGAAACCTATGGCTATGACTAATCAAGTGAGTTTACTGACTGAGATGAGTTTATCAAGTGCGTGCCTGTAATATATGTTTGAATTATAAAATGTGTATATCAAAGATTGTGTGGTAGATTGTGTGGTATATTGTGTGGTATATTGTGGTAGATTTAAATTATGAATGATTGAGGAGTGATAATTACTGGGTTATTTCTGTCAATTACACGATTTGAAATCGTACATAATACATAAGAAAGAGAGAGAGAGAGAGAGAGAGAGAGAGAGAGAGAGAGAGAGAGAAATGAGGTGAGGAAAATAGAGGAGAGACACAGTCACACACAAACATAGACAGTCACACACACACAGACAGTCTACTACCTCACATAGGCAGTAAGTAACACATCTATTGCAAGTCTTTTACACTAGCCACAGCTGTAAATGGGAAATGCCCCCCAGACGTGCGTCTTGGATAAGAAAAGGGTCGCTCTGTGCATATGCTAGAAGCTTTGTCACTCCCGCAACACAGCTGTACGGTGACACCGGATGTCCAACGACTTGTTGAATTATATTGAATGCTGGGAACTGTAGGCGGAAGGGTTCAACCCACCCACGTGACAGACAACGTTGTTTGATAACAGAAACAACAGGAAAAAAAAAATCAATAGCTGTCAAGAGTTAGATAACCTGTCATGCAGCAATTTGTCTTTAGCTCACTTAGTATCTCCCTTGTCTTCCATTGTTAGGATTAAAATCTATTTAAAAAAAAAAAAAAAAACTATCGGACATTGCTAAAATAAATCGGTTTCGTAGGAGAGATATTCATAATGATAGATTGGATGATAGAAACGTCTGGAATGTTATAAGCTTTGTATTACTATATATATATATATATATATATATATATATATATATATATATATATATTTAGTTTAGTCTGGTTGGTCTTAACTTATTTTATTTTAGACAAAAGTGCTGACTGACTGACTTAGTTTATACAAGGAGTTTACTGAGAGTGACAGACAGACAGACATACCGATAGATAGATAGATAGATAGATAGATAGATAGATAGATAGATAGATAGATAGACAGACGGACAAGACATATATAGTCGATAGATAGATAGATAGATAGATAGATAGATAGATAGATAGATAGATAGATAGATAGATAGATAGATAGATAGATAGATAGATAGATAGATAGATAGATAGATAAATAGATAGATAGATAGATAGATAGATAGATATATCAATCAATAATCTCCCCCTCTCTCTCATCCCCCCCCCACCGATACTCAGACAGGCGATACCAATGATGGTCACCTCTCCAGCACTCCACGTCGAGCCAACCGTAATCTAATCGTTAAGACATATCGAGACTGTTATTTAGCAGTAAATATAACCAGATCGATACCGCCACGGTACGAGGAAGATCAAGAAGTTCGCGTTTAACGACAAGCACGAATAACCAATTGAACAATCTGACTAGAGTAAGTGGAGGTTAAGAGTAGGGAGGTAAGAAGGGGAGGAGTAGGAAAGGGGGAGGTCAGAAGGGGAGATTAAAAAAGAAGTATAATATAGCGGACAGGGGAGATTCGAGTCATGTTATTGAGTCAGTTATATTGACGAGTGGGCTAGTAAATTAAATCATACACGAAATGTCTGGTATTAAAAGGTAGCATGATTTGTGGCAGTGGCGCGACATAGACTGTTCTAACATTTCCAGGGAGCCCTAAAGTACGCGTTTGGGGGGGGCGTTAGGATTAAGGTATATTTGGGGGAACCACGCAAAGGTACGTTGGGGGCTCTAACGAATGTCGTTAGAGTCTTATATGCATTATTGGGCTCCTGGTCTCTGGCTCAAATGAGACCCCTCTCTGACAGTTGATAAATGTTGATTAAAGGAGTTAAAAAAACAGAGCACAGCAGTGGAGAACCAGGCAGCCGCCTATTTTGCCTATCCATAGGAAAGGCTCTGTAAGCGGCAGTGAGCAGCTGTGAGGTTTGGGTTTACTCTGTTTTCCAGTTTGGACACTGTAGAGTGTATAAGCGTAGTGGGGCTTTTGTCATTTCCGTTTGAACAAGGTGAGTGTAAGCAAAGTGGGGCTTTTGTCATTTCCGTTTGAACAAGGTGAGTGTAAGCGTGAGATACACATCTTGCAGAGAGAGCTCAAAACATTTTTTTAAGAGACCGGATCACTTAAGGCCAATCTAGGTAGCCACACTCAGCCTCTTACAGCCAAATGGACCCCTCCCAGAATTAATTTCTATTAAATCTCATGCTAAAAGGGCCCTGGCTGGTAAATTAGCCTTAGAGAAATCAAAGTAACAAGTCTAGGAACTCCCAAAGACCTAAGTGACGTAAGCAAGGGATGCGGCGTCGGTAGAGAATAAAAGGTCCTTTGTTTTTTTTTTTTTGCGTTCAAGTTTTTATTTATCTGTTTTTTGAAGTCATTAACACGGACCTATATACACGTGTGGCCGTTGAACATGGACCTATATACACGTGTGCCCGTTGAACATGGACCTATATACACGTGTGGCCGTTGAACATGGACCTATATACATGTGTGCCCGTTGAACATGGACCTATATGCATGTGTGCCCGTCCAAGATAACAAAACGATGATGATATGCGCTTGGCAAAGTTTGAAACGAGGCAATAGGATAGCATGGCGCCATCTATCTGGAAATATGGTTTTCATACAAAAAGAAAATTTCTGGCTGATGAATAACAAGTACACAACATAAGGTATTTTTTTTTTAAATGAATATCTGGCAAGGGATATAGGAGGGAAGGTTGGGGGGGGGGGGGTCGGTCGATAGGAAGAGCTAGAGCGAGATAATGAATATGTCCAGACACATGGAACTAACATAGAGACTGAACGCCCCTCCCCCACCCCCCCCCCCACCCCTTCTCTCAACTAGTTCGAGAATATGAACATAAAGAAATCAAGCGAAAAAAAAAAAGTAAAAAAAGTTACGTTTATCAATGTAAACTTGAGGCCGCTGCACCGAATCGAGAGCCACTGACCTATAAGACCAAGTTAGAAACATCACAACACACTAACTTCTATAAAAGAAACATAACAACACACTAACTTCTGCAAAAGAAACATAACAACACACTAACTTCTATAAAAGAAACATAACAACACACTAACTTTACAAAAGAAACATAACAACACACTGACTGCTATAAATGTTCTACTTTTTGAAAGGCGAACGAAAATCAAAGTTAAAATTTTCATTTATTTTTAAAACAGTTTAAAATAAAAACAACGGCAAAATGTTTGTTTACAAATGCCAACAGCGACAATAAACATCACGTGATTTCAAGGTAGAACTCGGGCTGTCGAGAATAGTCTAGGCGGCGAGCTGTCTGCCCATTAATTTTTTATCTTGCATAGCACCCCGACCTACTCTGGACAACAAGGCGACTGAAGATCAAAGAAAATTTGCCCTCAAATGTCCAAAACCGAAATTAGCCCTCAAACGTCAAAACCGAAAGTTGCCCTCAAATGTCAAAACCGGTGCCCTCAAATGTCAAAACCGAAAGTTGCCCTCATCATAAAAACCGAAAGTTGCCCTCAAATGTCAAAACCGAAAGTTGCCCTCAAATGTCAAAACCGAAAGATGCCCTAAAATGTCAAACAAAAAGCTAAAATTAAAAAAAAAGAGAAATATTTCAAATAGCAATTTTTATCGAAACTCTTGGCGGAAACAAAAAATACTAGATGTCGCTGCACGATTTAATCTGACCTAATTAGGGCGGTGCTTCAAAACTACTTTGCGTCCGAGAGGTCGCCCATTGTGTTGAGCCATTACAAGATTCCCTTGGTCCTCACTGGAGATCGAGCCCGAGTGCTTTAATAATGATTTCTACAGAGGCGTTGATTTTTATTTTTGGCCTAAGGGGGAATCCCCGGTAAAAAAAAGGTTTACCTTGCCACTCCAATGACAGCAGAGGTGTTGTTGTGGATGGGGCAATTAACGTGGTCGCCTGACGTTTCTCTTCTCATACCCACCCCCACTAGATTGCCCCCTTATAATGTAAATTCCTATCGAAGACAGGTTACAATCGTAACCTCCACGAGTATTTTCGCCAAGGGTAACTTAAATATCTCTAAAAGTATCTGCCTTACAAGATTCCCTTGGTCCTCACTGGAGATGTCCCTGTCTTGGGCTCTGTATGCTCCTGCCTTGGGCTCTGTATCCCCCTGTCTTGAGCTGTGCATGCCCCTGGCTTGGTCCATGTATGCCCCCTGCCTTGGGCCTTTATGTCCCTGCCTTGGGCTATTATGCCCCTACCTTGGGCCCTATATGCCCCTGCCTTGGGCCTTTATGCCCCTGCCTTGGGCTATTATGCCCCTACCTTGGACTACGTATGCCACTGCCTACCTACACTCAGGCCATGGCGATTGAGTGCATCGGTCAAGACATAGACTATAAAGAAAAAAAAATGCTATAAGTGATAATGGATAAAAAAAAGGAGTAATTATCGATAATCTTTGCTGCTCATTTTTTGGCGGTAGACAGACGCCCCTGTATACACTGGCGTTGATTTGTTGTTAATGTTGTTGTTTTTTTTTTAAGTGTTCAGCCCGCTTACCTGGCACAGTTGGCGTTTAACAGGTGTGATAAACTTTAACCGGGAGGGGGACGGGGGTAGGGGAGTGACGAGATTTGACAGACAGTACTCCCAGAGCTACCGCTACAAGTTCTTCCTGAGTTTATCGAAACTAAATCTCACATTCAGTCACGAACCCCCCCTCCCCCACCCCCCGATCTAGAAGAAGTCCACAAGATGGGGGGGGGGGGAATGGACATTCAACAGAACAATTGCCATAGAAACAGATTGTATTGATAGTAGCCGGTGGCGGGCTTTTTTTTTTTTTTTTGAAAATAAGCCAAAAAAAAAAAATTGTCTTTATCTTGTTTGATGTGGCCAGAGCCAGCCAACGTGGAGGCATCGGCTAGTTAAATATATAAATATTTTATCTTCTCCCTCAGCGAGTCCCCGGCCAATGACGTCGATCTGTGAGTTCTCGCGTGAGATCACCCCCACGCCTTCCCCCCCCCACTCCCCCCCCCCCAGTCCCCCGTGTGTATTGATCACGTGTTAAAGTGAATAGATCTCAGCATTTCCGGAATTATGCATTTAAACCTTGACCGAAAGGGGAAAATAGACCCTAAAAGGGGGAGGGATGGACAGAGGCAAGCAAGATGGGGAGGGGGGGTAACAAAAATTTACAAAGATATATATTACTTTTAAAAAAATGTGATAATGACGTCATTGAAAAAGTGCACGATATAGAGGTTGGGGGGGGGGGGTGCTGAGTGATTTTATGTGGAAGCTGACAGAAAAAGGGAAACTAATGCGATTATGAAAAAGCAATCAAAAAGTTCTGACATTAATTACTGCAATTTGGGTAAAGAGGAAGTAATATTTTGTCAATGGATGCAAAATCTTGTCAATGGATGTAGAATCTTGTAAATGGATGTTATATCTTGTAAATGAAAATAACGCCACAGCGATTTGGAATACGGCAAATAGTCAGACGTTCGGATACACACACACACAGAGAGACAGACAGAGAGAGAGAGAGAGAGAGAGAGAGAGAGAGAGAGAAGTGCAACGCCCAAGCTACAACAGTGATGTGGGCGTGGTACAGTTAACTACAAAATAGATTATAATAAAACTAAAAACATAAAAGTGTGTCACACCGACGTTGTCAGAGTAAAATAACAAGCAATTTAAGCCTGTTCCATACTGGACACAGGACGTGTTAGCGCATTTTCGTGTTATGTATCAGTACGTATGCTATATTTCAGTAAATATTTGTCAATTTTGGAAATGTTTATAAATTCAATTGTGTAATGCATATATCTGAAAAAAGATATTAAAAAGACGTTTCTTTATATTTGAAAAAAAAATATTTTTTCTTAAATCTAACTACAAGTGGTTTGTGGTCACTGAAATAGGACTCATAATTGAAACATTCTAAATTGTAGTTATTTAATCGTCCGAAAACTCCGTCAATTGTTGTTTGATAAATTGTTGTTGCCAATCTTGGTGAAAGTAGTTGAATGTTGAAGTTTGTTTTGAAGAAATTTTCAATTTCTGCCCCGGGCTCTTTGAAATCTTGATTGAAGTCCCAACAAATGATGACTTTTGGTTGATTGAGCTGTGCTGCAAAGTTGTCATTGATTATGGGTTTTATAAAAAGTAAGGGAAGTAAGTCATGCTGAATAACTGTTACAAAAATAAATAATGATTTCGCCCCTTTGTTTAGCTTATAATCTATATATAATATATAAGCCCCTTAGGAGCCCTGAAGCCCGGCCCTCAGAGGTCCTATCGCGAAATGAACTTTTGATGTACACATGGCAGGCCAAGACCTACAAAATGATATATACATCATGGGTCTAGGACTTATGGTTGCTGAGATATAGGACGCTCTTTTATTAATATAGCTTATATAGTAAAAAAGGTACTTTATAAGCCCCCTTTTACGGCCCTCAGAGGTCAGATCGCGAAATGGAGAAAAGTCATTTCTTGGCAGGCCAAGACCTACAAAATGATATATACATCATGGGTCTAGGACTTATGGTTGTTGAGATCTAGGGTGATGACGGACAGACAGACAGACAAAACGGGGACAAAAAATGGCATCACAAAAGTGGGCCAAAAGAAGGGAATGAATGGGGAAAATCGTGCAGCATTCATAGTGTCAAGGCCCCAAATTGGCACCCAAATGATACATTCGCCCTATTTATAGGACCAGTGGCGCAACCATCAGACCAAATCATCATACATATTTTACTATATAAACTGTCTTTTTTCTATATGTGAGCCCCCCCCCCCAGCATTTAGTTTCTATATGTGAGCCCCCCCTCAGCATTTAGTTTCTATATGTGAGCCCCCCCCCCCAGCATTTAGTTTCTATATGTGAGCCTCCCCCCTCCAGCATTTTTTGCTGGTTGCGCCACTGTATATGACCACTAATCAAATCCGGAAACTGTAAGCTAGAGAAGGTCAGTCCCACTGTATCATTTACAAGCCTCAATACGGTGGCTTTTATTTTCACGTTAAGGAATCGATGCCGAAAAAAAATTAACTCTTTCTCCCCCTCCCCTGCGGCCAAATCCAAGACATATTCGACAACATGTCCCCAGAGATGGACACAGATTAGTTGGCAGGAACACCAAATGAGAAATGCCCCACCCATCTACTATTCTGGACATACAGAATTGTATCAACGGTAACAACAACAAGAATAGAAGCAGAAACGTTCTGAATCAATAGAGCTACACACATAAACAGAATAAAGAGACATATGTAGCCATACACACACACACACACACATACATACACATACACACACACACACACATATATATATATATATATATATATATATATATATATATCCTTACAAATATAATGTAGCCATTCACTTATATGTAGCCTATACATACATATGCAGTCATACAAACATATGTAGCCCTACAGACATATGTAGTCATACAAACATATGTAGAAATACAAACATATGCAGAAATACAAACATATGTAGCCATACAGTAATATGTAGTCATACAGACATATGTAGCAATACAAACATATGTAGCCCCACTGACATATGTAGTCGTACAAACATATGTAGCCCCACTGACATATGTAGTCATACAAACATATGTAGCCCTACAGACATATGTAGCAATACAAACATATGTGTGTCTTGTTACATCGGAATGATGTTAGTAGATTTACCTGTTCGTTGTAATAGTAAGCCATTAAGTCCTAACGTATAGGAGGTCTAAACACAAAGTCAAATGCTTATAAGAAAAAGAAAGAATTGCCCTATTTAATTTAGTGTTTTAGTAAAAACTAATTCATGTATTACGTAGCCGTTTTCTGGATTTTAAAACACACACACACACACACACACACATATATAAACCCAAACATACACACACACACCGCGTTTTTCACCATTTCTTTACACAGTGAGCTATACCTCGGCATTTATTTTAATTTTCATTCTCAAAAGTCTATGCGATTAGGAAAGTAACATCGAGTCGCAACCTGCACCGTGAAACACCAGTATCTGCTGTTCCAATGGTTGTAGGGTTCATATCCTGATAAAAGTGCGATTTTTGTTTTTATTATTTCGGACATATGGACACAATGTATATAATTGATTCGATTTAATTTAATTATTCACTTGCTTGCCTTCTCAACCACCAGTTTGCTGCAAGATGTCAAGTTTAGTCTCGGGGGTCTCGCCTCTTTATTAAATTTGCTATATTAAAAAAAACAGTGCATGACTTCAGAAAAGGCCTAAAGGCAGACCAAGAAGCAGATTGCTGGAGGAAGGTAGAGAGAGAAAGACATTAAAGCCATAGGAGCGAGTGGAGGAAGAAGACCATGGATCGGGAAAAGTGGAGAAGAGTAGTATGGCAGGCCAGGGCCCTAAATGGGCTGTAGAGCCAAAAGGAAGAAGAATGAAGAATGATAAATTTAAAAATTGCATGACTTCAGAATGGATGTAAAGTTGAACATTTAACAGACGTTAAAAACAGTAAAAAAAAATATTTTGAATGAGAAAAAATAACACCAGCCCCGACAAATGACACTTGACTGGCAGCATCATGGACCGAGACATGCGCAGTAGACTAGACCAGACAGTTTCATTTTTTGTCTAAGAGCCAGTGCGCGCCATATCGCCACGGCTCGTTAACCGCATTGCCAGTTCACCTGAATTAAGTGCAAACAAGATCATTGAAAATAAAATAAAATTAAAAAAAAAGCTTTGTTTGGCCAGAAGTTTATTATAATTTAAATCAGGCGAATAAAAAAAAAACAAAAAATTTTTAGTTGCCGAAGTAATGACGGTATTGTATGCAGCAATGCAGCAAGAAAAAACGAATCTAAGCTGAGTTTATTGGCCTGATATAGAACGTTGGAAGTAGGAATAAATACCGATGTGGTTGTGAGGGGGTTAAACTGTCAGTTAATGTGTCAACAAAAAAAAAAAGGAAGTGGTCAGTAATGTTATTCATCTCTTATGGAATCCTCTTTCTCAACAACTACAATGGCCGCCTTTCCACACTGCCGGCCTCATCATCACAACCCTGCATCTCTTGCGTCACATGTCACTGCTTTCAATAGTATATTTATACGGTGCGCTGGTCTACAGGGATTCCCTATTCATAGGCACCACCGAGTGCAAGGGTGGGGGGGGGGTATAACAATACGTTAGAAGAACCAATTGCAAAGAATTAGTTTTTCAATCAGAAATCGTACTTTTAAAAAAAAAAACTTATTCCGTTGCCGGCTCCTCCACATGACAACATCCCGGTTTTTGATATATACTAAAAAAAAAGAGTTTAACCAGTGGGGGTATTGTAAATTCAGTATACCCCTCTCCTCCCCCCACACCTTTGGCGAACTGGATCAGCGTCATATACGAGGTTTGAGTCTGTCAGCCAGTGGTCAGTTATGCAGCTTCGGCTCGATAAGCTCAAAGCGGCGGAGACAGCATGAGATGATATGTGTTTCATGCTTTGTGCACTATACAAGACTAATGCGTGAAAATATGATGAAAACTGAATCGATTGTTGAATCGTAACATAAGCGTCATTTAGTTGTTACTGTTAGCGATGGTTACTAAAAGTAGTTGCTAAAGCTAAAAAAAAAAAAGTCTATCGAGATAAAAACAAAAAATAGAAACAAAAATAGAACTCACAATGACTTATGTAAACCGCCCCCTTTTTACACCTACTGGGAAGAATGGTCTTGTGGTAAAGCACTCGACTGTCAACCTGAGGTTCACAGTTCCCGCTATATCTCCCGTGGTGCCTCCAAGGGCATCGCACTATCACTATAGGATCTAAGAGATTTCACATCTGCACCTGCAACACGGGCGGGCCTGCATATGTCATAACAGCGGTACAGTGGGGGCGTAGACTTAGGGTGACATTTACATTGCCATCATCCATGGGGGTATTTCAGTTCTTTATTTAACGCGAGTAGAGCTGTGTTCAGGGTCAACCCGGGCACCAATAACACAAATCTACGCCGCTTGCTATATACTGGCACATACACCTTCAACATATATCTGGCCAGCAAGTCGGAAAAATTCCGAGCATGTGGAATTTTTGCAATAGTTCAGTTATTTCTGGAGCTTATCTTTTCATATCTGCACCGACCCATAAAATGTTGACATGATTCAATTAACCGCTGGACTTATCAACTTATCTTCTGTTTACTGACAAACTGTTGCCAACTTTTTTTAATTTTCATTGGGAGTCTAAACTATCTAACAACAGGCTATACAGGTGGAGAGATTCGATTGGGGGAATTCCATGTGAAATTTCCCTTTTTCAAGACTCGATGCCAACATGTCAGACACTTGAAACAAAGCAAATCAACAACTAAAATAAACAAAATCAATCGATGCGTTTTTTTATTTTACGAATAGTGACAAAGCTGTTATTAGGCATAGACAAACATGGCAACCGGTTAGCAACACTGTAGCTTCATGCCAGTTTAAATCAAGATATCGTGATATAATCAGATTGTGTAAGCTGTAGACAATAGTATTACCCATTGTGCCAGGGATTATAAATAGAGAGCATCCATAAAGATGGGATGGTTATTTTGATGGTAGCTATTTTTCAATGGCTGCCAGAATTTCCACCATTTCTAGCCCGCTTCCTCTTCCCACCAGAGTAATTCATATATCATTGAAGAGTCACAAGGCACAGACTTCCATAGATATTTGGGGAGAGCTCTAGGCACAGACTTACAGAATGTTGGGGAGAGCTCTACAGGCACAGACTTCCAGAGATATTTGGGGAGAGATCTAGGCACAGACATTCAGAGATATTTGGGGAGAGCTCTAGGCACAGACATTCAGAGATATTTGGGGAGAGCTCTAGGCACATATATTCAGAATGTTGGGGAGAGCTCTAGGTACAGACATTCAGAGATATTTGGGGGAGAGCTCTAGGCACAGACTTCCATGGATATTTGGGGAGAATTATAGGTACAGACATTCAGAGATATTTGGAGAGAGCTCTAGGCACAGACTTCCATGGATATTTGGGGAGGTATAGGTACAGACATTCAGAGATATTTGGAGAGGCTCTAGGCACAGACTTCCAGAGATATTTGGGGAGAGCTCTAGGCACAGACATTCAGAGATATTTGGAGAGCTCTAGGCACAGACTTACAGAGATATTTCGGGAGAGCTCTGGGGTACAGACATTCAGAGATATTTGGGGAGAGCTCTAGGCGCCGACATCCATGGATATTTGGGGAGAGTTCTAGGCACAGACTTACAGAGATATTTGAGAGAGCTCTAGGTACAGACATTCAGAGATATTGGGGAGAGCTCTAGGCACAGACATTCAGAGAGATTTGGGGAGAGCTCTAGGCACAGACATTCAGAGATATTTGGGGAGAGCTCTAGGTACAGACATTCAGAGATATGGGGGGTGACGAAAAGTCGATTTTGTAGGAAATGAGACTGGATGAGGGCCCTTCAGCGTGGGTGTGGGTGGCCCCTGGGCCCATCTATTAAAGGGCCCCGCTTCTCACCATCTGCATTTCCAAATACGACATGAGTCTCCCCTTGAGCCCACCCCACCCACCCCGCTGCCTTATTTATCCTCGTATCATTGCTAAGGTGGTCATACACCTGAGCAAAAGTTACCGTATAATTCATGTTGAAAACATTTCCAAAGTGGAAACGTCAACACAAGGGTGGCCTAAAGCTCGCGCTATACTAATTAAACTTTCAAGATTCTGTTTTCTGAAGAGCTACACAATAATATTAATTAACGCATTTAAAAAAATGGAAAGCTAGAGCCTAGCTAATGAATGTATTCAACTTCCAAAAATTTGCAATGAAGCCTGTGGCACATGTGTGTGAAATAAATGGCATGTGTAATTTATGTAATGTCTGTTAGAGTCAGAAGGCAGAGCTATGTGTGTCTAATCCTTTAACCCCCCCCGGCCTTTACCTCATCACAAATGAGTCAAGTGATTTCTACATTTGATTAGTTCTATTTCTAATGTCACCTAATTTATTCCCGTAACTATAACTAGAGACCACACATTTTTATTTAATTCAATTATTACCAATAATGTCAGCTTTCTAATATGTTTTCTCCAATATAATATGTTTCTCAAATGAGGTGGAAATTTAAGATGGGATGGAAATATAAGATGGAGTGGAAATATAAGATGGAGTGAAAATATAAGATGGGGTGGAAATATAAGGTGGGGTGGAAATATAAGATGGGATGGAAATATAAGATGGGGTGGAAATATAAGATGGGGATGGAAATATAAGACAGGATGGAAATATAAGATGGAGTGGAAATAAGATGGGATGGAAATATAAGATGGGATGGAAATATAAGATGGAGTGGAAATATAAGATGTGATGGAAATATAAGATGGGATGGAAATATAAGATGGGGTGGAAATATAAGATGGGGTGGAATGCAAAAAAAAAAAAAATAAAAAGGAAGAACAGTATCCCAAAATGTATAAATCCGTGTTTGATTTCTTAACAATGCAATCTAAGTGTTCATTTCTTCTGAACTATCATAGAGAGTGTTCATGTCTTCTGAACTATCATAGAGGATATTCATGTTTTCTGGACTGGCTGGTACCGAAAAAAAAATACGGGTTCAGGTCGGACCGAACCGTAGCCACTGCCTTTTCTGAGAGCTATCACAGAGTGTTCATGTCTTCTGAACTATCACAGAGTGTTCATGTCTTCTGAACTGTATCACCAGAGTGTTCATGTCTTCTGAACTATCACAGAGTGTTTATGTCTTCTGAACTATCACAGAGCAGAGTGTTCATGTCTTCTGAACTATTACAGAGTGTTCATGTTTCTGAACTATCACAGAGTGTTCATGTCTTCTGAACTATCACAGAGTGTTCATGTCTTCTGAACTATCACAGAGTGTTCATGTCTTCTGAACTATCACAGAGTGTTCATGTCTTCTGAACTATCACAGAGTGTTCATGTCTTCTGAACTATCATAGAAAGTGCTGGGAAGAGTGCTGTGGCCGAAACATTATTTTTGGATGAACAATCGGCAGGGCGCACGTGACACCTGGATTAACTTGTCTTCATTTACGCCCACACATATTCTATTATTTATTTATTTATTTAAAACAGTGACAGATAGAAAGACAGAAAGAAAGGACAAGAGGTGATACAAATCATTCATCGTATTTACAAGTTCATAGGTGATCAGATAGTGGTGTTGGTGCAATGAAGAGAGTGAGTTGAAAAATAAAATGATGGAGTCACAGGATAGTAGACACGTGTGTATATGTGTCAGTGCACGTGTGTACATGCGTGTCAGTGCAGGTATGCACATGTGTCAGTGCAGGTGTGTATATATTGTGTCAGTGCAGGTGCGTGGATTAGCGCAGGTAGGCGTGTCTCAGTGCAGATGTTAAGTCTGACAACAGTTGTTTGTCTGTTTTTTTAAAAGGCTGTTTTACTTTAGAGTAGACAGAACGTGTGCGTGTGTGTGTGTGTGTGTGTTTGTAAGTGTGGGTGGAACAGCTAAACAACAACAAAAAAAAAAAGCGCGTGTCCTTGACATTTTGGTGTGACACAGATACCACTTACTTCGCTCCAAATGATGCGCTGAATACAACAGCAGAATAAAGAAGAAAAAAACAAAAAAATACGAAAATAAAATAAAAAGCTCGCTTTGATATTTTTTTTATTTTTTTATTACCTAGCCAAACGATTACGTTGCGATTTTTTAATGTAAATCAAGTGTGCAGTAGAGCTTCAATTACAGATTACTGATGAGCAATGCCCTTGGTCTATTTGGAGTCCCAGTTAAAGCAATATCCTAGACCAGAGGTCAGCAACCTACAGCTCGCGAGCCGCATGCGGCTCTTTCGATGTCAACTTGCGGCTCTTCTGATGTCGAATTGTCGCCTTCCAGCTCCACGTGCAAATGATAATAGTTATATTATTTTATATACTAATCCTAATCAAATACCATAATATCGAAACAACAATGTTAGTTGCTCTTTAAAAACTGAGAAAACTGTACGCTACAACTTTTGGCATCTCCGTCTCAAAAGGTTTCCAACCCCTGTCCTAGACTAGACTATGCCTGGCAGGCCAACCAGAATACCGGTTAGACTGGTCCATACCTGGGTTTAAGATTACATCTGCTCGTTAATATCATTGGCGGTTACATTTAAATAAAAATCGTTTATATATTATTTTCATTCTTTTTTTCATCCCTCTGCATAATGCTCTTCATTTTTGTCAAAATTTAGAACCCACTGTGGCCCGCGGATCAAAAAGCTGGCCCACCCCTGTGCTAACAATGGGTTTGAGTGTATAGACAGTTATATCAGGCACTTGTACAAGCTCTATGATTCTGCTGACTATTATCACATCTGCAATGACTAAGTCTGTTATCAGGTCAACAAGTCCAGCCCTGTGTGGTCAATGCTCACTCAATCAAGCCGCCTATAATCTGGTGTGACGCGCCAGTCGGTCAGTGTGAACGGATTGGGCGCCGCATTGCCGCCTTTACCGCACTCACCTTGCGTGGGCGTTTCGTTTTAATGAAGAACGTCTCCACTCCCAGCTGCTTGATGTAGGCGTCCCGCTCCCCTCCGTTGCCCGGCTCCACTTCGTACTGACCGTGGAGCTGGTCAAGCGTCGCCTTAGTGATGTGGACACGCCTACCAAAGACAAATGAATACATTAACAAAATGACACGAAAGAAATATACACACACTACACACATGAGAGGTTCTTACGGAATGCGCAATAAATGTTACGGACGTCAGAGCATTGAGTGGCCTCAATGCCCCCCATTTAATTGGCAGTGGCGGTGTCTAGAGTGACAGAATCCGGTGGCGTAGGAAGGGAAATGCGGGTAGCGCGGCCACTGAAGGCGCCGAAATAGGAAGGGGCGCCTCAAAAGGAAGGAGGAAGGCGCTAAGCTCACTGAGGGCGCCACTATATCTGGCTGCAGCCTGATGCCACAGCCTTACGTGGCACGGTGTGTGATGTCGCAAGATTGAGTGGCACTATCTGATTTCAGATCTTTGTGTGGCAGTATCAGATGACAGATCTTTGTGTGGCAGTATCAGATGACAGACCTTGTGTGGCAATATCAGATGACCGATAAAGTTGCCATATCCCTAAAGTGCAAGTATATGATGTCACAACATTTTGTGACATTGAGTGGCAGTGTTTAATCTCCCATCCCTGAGTGCCACTGTCTAGTGTCAAGGCCCTGTTATCTGCAGTACCTTATATCACAGTCTTGAGTCATATGTAAAATAAACAGTAGTTAACTAACCAAAAAAAAAAACTCACCCTGGAATTCCACCGGACTCCATGTGGTTGGCCAACTTGACGTCATTACTAAACACACGTCATACTGCCACTTCTTAGTCCCAGCACCCCACACAGCACACGCCCCGTGTGCAGACCCACCCTCATGTTGAGCTTCACGCCAGTCTGGTCACAGACGCTCCTGTAAAAACACGGAAACAAAAATAGCCCAAGTAGAGCGATAACCGTGCATTTTGTTCATTCACACAAAAAAAAAATTAACAAATGACGTCAATAATAACAGAGGTCCTTTTATTCGTTAATAAACATCTCCGTGAATAAAATGTGTAGAGATTAAATGCCCTTACATGGGAGAGTGCAATAAATACTGGAACAGTCAGTGATAAACGATGGAATCCGCTTTAAGACGGACACAAGACAAGCTGAACCCACATTTTGAAGGATTTGGGCGTGGTACTAGCCGCACAACCCACGCATATTGGGCCATATTACATAAAGCATTTATCTTCCAGGATGACCCTTTACTTTGCTATACGACGATCTACTATAATAGGGCTAGGCGGTCTGGCTTAAAAACGCTTCATATTTTAACAAGGTATTCTGTAGTGTTAAGGTTAGGGCCAAAGGATGTGTCTCTTGGAATGCAGTTGATCAAATATAATGCTCGAACTACTAGCCAATACATTACAACCACATAGCTACAAATAAACAAAGAGGAGGAAAAGGATGTCGGAGTTCCAGTGACATTGTTCCAACACAGACAAGACAAGATAGACAGACATATAGATATCATGCGTGCGCATTTATTGCTTCTGCAATGAGCCCTGTAAGCTGGTTAACCAATCAATGCATTCTTATTCCAAGACTCTTTTATCGCATCCCCCTCCCCAAGCCCAACTATACCCTCCCTCTACGCCCCATCCACGCCCCGCTCATCTCATCGCCCCAATTGCTAGACACCAATCAGCCCGCGGAGTAATCAATTTGTCCCCCCCAAAGAAAATAATAATAATAATAACAACAATAATAATAAAAAATATATCTCTCGCCAGGAACATTTGATGAACTGACGGTTGTTGTTGTTATATTTATCTTTCTCCTCTTGCCAGTGTGTGGCGGAGTGAGGAGGCACACAACTGCTGAGAGCCCGGCCCATAAAAATATACACAAAATAGAAACCACTTGGTTGAGAGAGGGCTTTCAGTTCTTCGGGTTTATTATTTTTTTTTTATTTTTATTTATCTTATCGATTTTGGCAACTATCGCCGGAATCGTCTGGATCGGTTTACTTATTTTGCTTGATGTACTGACAATCACCCTTCTACACCAACTTCAACCCATACAACCTCCACAACACTACCCCTCCCCCCACACACAGCACCAACCCATATAATACTCTAACACACACCCCCGACCATTATACACTCACCTCTTTCACCCCTCCCCCACCCCGGGCTTTATGTCACTTCACAAGTCCTTCGCCAGTAAATGGGAAGCTAGTGTTAACTGGATGGCTGTAATAAATACAGCTGGCCAGCCTCTCATGACTCTCTTATGGTGGGAGACTGACCTCATTCTGGACTGGTTTGAGATGGATTCGTTGCTTTCCATATAGTCATTTGAATACACTGTACGTGTCTTCAAGCTTTACATTACGAAGTGGAGGGGAGTGAGCACAATCGGACCTTAGTCACCAAAAGGAATACGGAGACCATTAGGGACGGATACCACTGGAACCACAGACACCTCTATGGACCACGGAACACCTCTATGGACCACGGACACCTCTCTTGACCACTGACACCTCTCTGGACCACAGACACCTCTCTTGGACTACGGACACATCTCTGGACCACGGACACTCTCTGAACCTGGACACCTCTCTGGATACCCAGACCTCTCTAAACCATATACCTTTCTGGACCACAGACACCTCTCTGAATCACAGACACCTCTCTGAACCACATACACACCTTTCTGGACCACAGACACCTCTCTGGACCATGAACACTTTTTGGACCATAGACACCTCCTCTGGGACCACGTTTACTATCTGCACCACATACACCTCTCTGGACCACAGACACACTCTTGGACCAACCTCTCTGGACCACGCATAGCTCTCTGGACCACAGACACCTCTCTGAACCACAGGCCTCTAAGGACCACGGAAACCTATTCACTCTTTCGGGCTAATCAGCGTCATTAGTGCAAAATCATTTCATCGTCGCCGCCTTAAACAGAGACATAAACAGTGATAGAAATATCTCCAGATTTAACTTTTCCCCAAACCCCCACCCAACCCACATGTCATTGTCGTCCAGAATCGTCCTACTAATCCCTCCACCTCCCCTTTCCAAGCACCACAATCTACCCAGTGGTCTCCTAGATTCTTGACCATCCTCTCAAAAGTACTCACATGAAATCATACAGACAGTGAGATAGTTAACTGAGGTTAGGCATTAACCCCCTTCCCCGACGACCCTATCCCCCCGACACACACCCCATCAAAGAGCTGAAAAGAAGAGTCCAGATTATTCTCTGTTCAGACAAGGACAATTTAAAACATTAAAAAGTCATCTCAGAGCCTAATGACTCCATTTATCGTTTTGTATTTACCCCGGCCATTTTTTTTTTAGTTTCGAATATGTGACACAATTTAACCGAAGACGGGATCAAAAGCGATAGGAGGAAGAGTTTGTGTGTGTGGGTATGTCAGAGGAGAGGAAGTGGTGTTAGACAAAGTGACATACGTAGATTACCTGGTATAACTGTTACATTTATTTCGTACTCCCGCCATGAAGACAAGAAATTTGTTGAATGTGGGGGGGGAGAAGAAGGGAGGTGTCGTTAATCTCACACACCCTGCTCACCACACCCTGCTCACACCCTGCTCACCACACCCTGCTCCACCACACCCTGCTCACCATCAACGTACCCATCTCACCCTGCTTATTTTCATTTATTCTTTTTTAAAAGTTAATTTCATTGACAAAATTCGACTCAAAGTAGAAACGTGGGAGTGTGAAGATAATTTAATATTCTAAAAAAAAAGTTTTTCAATATCACTTTTTGTTCTGTAGATAGGTTTACCAATTCATAACTCTCAAGTTTTTAATTCTCCTTCTGTCTCTTTATTTACTCCACTTTCGCTATCACCTCCCAGCTCATCTTAAACCCTGCTCTCACCTTACACCTTGTTCATCACGTGCTGATAAACTCTACCCTGCTCACATTACCCTGATTCCCACACCCTGCTCAGCCCATCTAGCTACTCCTTACCCTGCTCACCACCCTGCTCACCACACCCTGCTCAGCCCATCTAGCTACTCCTTACCCTGCTTACCACACCCTGCTCCTGCACACCCTGCTCAGCCCATCTAGCTACTCCTTACCCTGCTCATCACACCCTGCTCTACACCCTGCTCAGCCCATCTAGCTACTCCTTACCCTGCTCATCACACCCTGCTCACCACACCCTGCTCAGCCCATCTAGCTACACTCCCTTGCCCTGCTCACCACACCCTGCTCAGCCCATCTAGCTACTCCTTACCCTACTCACATTGCCTGCTCACCACACCCTGCTCAGCCCATCTAGCTACTCCTTACCCTGCTCACATTATCCTGCTTCCCACACCCTGCTCAGCCCCTCTAGCTACTCCTTACCCTGCTCACATTACCCTGCTTCCCGCACCCTGCTCAGCCCATCTAGCTACTCCTTACCTGTATACATTACCCTGCTTCCCACACCCTGCTCAGCCCATCTAGCTACTCCTTACCTGCTCACATTACCCTGCTTCCACACCTGCTCCAGCCCATCTAGCTACTCATACCCTGCTCACATTACCCTGCTTCCCACACCCTGCTCAGCCCATCCTACCCTCCATTTCTAAGATCTCCCCCACCCCACCGGCCCCCCCTCTCCCTAGCCTCAAGAAAAAAATCGCCATTTGTCTTGAAAGAGTTGATTGATCTGGTTGGTCACTTTGTACCAACAGACGAAACTTTGATTGTTTTAATGTCCGGGACGAGGCGAGATTGATTTTGTTTCTATCTTATCCCCTCCCCCCCCCCACCCCCACCCCCAAACCAATCTCTCAGTGTCTAACCATCCACACACACACACAAATACTGAGACATACAAATTCACTTGTAACTGATGGTCACACACATATAGTTACATGCATTACACACACACACATACACACACAAATACTGAGACATACAAATTACTTGTAACTGATGGTCACACACATATAGTTACATACATTACACACACAAATACACACAAATACAAAGACATACAAATTCACGTGTATCTGATGGTCTCACATATATAGTTACATACATTACACACACAAATACAGAGACACTTACACAAATTCACGTGTATCACCGTGGTCTCACATATATAGTTACATACATTACACACACAAATACAGAGACATACAAATTCACGTGTATCTGATGGTCTCACATATAATAATACAGTCACAAACATTACACACTAACAGAGACATACAAATTCTTCATCGGTTGATTAATTTTTACAACAGTACCAACTATCCCATATGTTACATTGATAGCTTTCCCCCCCCCACCCCCTCCCTCTCATTAAATAAAAATAACAAAAGTTTCGTTTGTTTGTAATCCTAGACATCCATAAATTGAAGAAATAGTTCATTTACTAATTATTCCCTCCCTTATATTTATTTAAAACCTTTTTTAGTGGTATTTCTTTCAACTAAACTGTCAAGAATATTACCTCAACACATTCTTATGACCACTGGCACAAAGAACTTTCATTTCTTGAGATTAATTTTTGCCAGTTTGTGAGGAGGGGAGGGTGACTTACTGTCCATAAAGTTCACGTGGGGCCCCGGGAATTCATTACACCCGCCACTGGGTAGACAAGAAGAAGCGTCGTGTGTGTGTGTGAGAGAGAAGTGTGTGTAGGAGTGTGCGTGTGTCCGTGTCTGTGAGTGTGAGAGATAGAGAGAGTGTGTAGGAGTGTGCGTGTGTCGTGTCTGTGTGTGTGAGAGAGAGAGTGTGTAGGAGTGTGCGTGTGTCCGTGTCTGTGTGTGTGAGGTATGCGGAGGTGTGCGTGTGTCGTGTCTGTGTGTGTGAGAGAGATAAAGTGTGGGTGTGCGTGTGTCCGTGTCTGTGTGTGTGTGAGAGGGGGAGTGTGTAGGAGTGTGCGTGTGTCCGTGTCTGTGTGTGTGAGAGAGATAGAGAGTGTGTAGGAGTGTGCGTGTGTCCGTGTCTGTGTGTGTGTGAGAGAGAGTGTGTAGGAGTGTGCGTGTGTCCGTGTCTGTGTGTGTGAGAGAGTGTGTAGGAGTGTGCGTGTGTGTCGTGTCTGTGTGTGTGAGAGAGAGAGTGTGTAGGAGTGTGCGTGTTTCCATGTCTGTGTGTGTGTGAGAGAGAGAGAGAAGTGTGTGTAGGAGTGTGCGAGTGTCCGTGTCTGTGTGTGTGTGAGAGAGAGAGTGTGTGTAGGAGTGTGCGTGTGTGAGAGAGTGTGTGTGTAGGAGTGTGCGTGTCCGTGTCTGTGTGTGTGTGAGAGAGAGAGTGTGTAGGAGTGTGCGTGTGTGAAGAGAGTGTGTGTAGGAGTGTGTGCGTGTGTCCGTGTCTGTGTGTGTGTGAAGAGAGTGTGTAGGAGTGTGCGTGTGTCCGTGTCTGTGTGTGTGTGTGAGGGAGGGTGTGTAGGAGTGTGCGTGTGTCCGTGTCTGTGTGTGTGAGAGAGAGTGTGTAGGAGTGTGCGTGTGTGTCGTGTCTGTGTGTGTGTGTGAGAGAGAGTGTGTGTGGGAGTGTGCGTGTGTCCGTGTCTGTGTGTGTCAATTTTACAGACCTGGTGAGTCGGGAATGCCGTGTAGAAGAAGAAAAATGGAGCCAGAGGGTAATTTGCCCTTTGATTTTAAAAATGTATTGGGTGAACGGAAGCTTTGGAATACTTAAACTACTCCAAAACAGAGAGAGAGAGATAGAGGAGGGACTGGAGGGAGGGAGAGGAAAGAAAGGGGAGGAGAGAGAGAGGGTTGGAGGAGGGAGAAGGAAGAAGGAGGAGAAGAGAGAGAGAGGAAGAAAGAGGAGAGAGAGAGAGAGAGAGAGAGAAGAATAATAGAACATTCAAAGAAAAAGAATCGCCAAAAAAAACTTTGAAATAAATACATTTACAAAAAAAAAAAATAAACTCAAATTACGAAAGAAATAAAAATAATAATTTCTCATTTTCATACATTTTTTCATTTCATGTCGAAATTGACAAAATTCGCTTCAAAGGTAGAAACATTAAGTGTGATAGCATTAGTGATAAAGTTAAGTGTGATAACATTAGGTGTGATAACATTTAGTGCGATAACATTAAGTGCGATAACATTAAGTGTGATAACATTAAGTGCGATAACATTAAGTGTGATAACATTAAGTGTGATAACATTAAGTGTGATAACATTAAGTGCGATAACATTAAGTGTGAGGACATTAAACGTGATAACATTAAGCGTGATAACATTAGGTGTGATAACATTAAGTGTGACAACATTAAACGTGATAACATTAAACGTGATAACATTAGGTGTGATAACATTAAGTGTGATAACATTAAGCGTGTCAAAATTAAGTGCGATAACATTAAGTGCGATAACATTAAGTGTGATAACACTAGAAATTACGTGATAACATTAGGTATGATAACATTAAGTGTGATATTATTCTTGATAAACATTAAGTGTGATAACATTAAGTGTGATAACATTAAGCGTGATAACATTAAGTGTGATAACATTAAGTGTGATAACATTAAGTGTGATAACATTAAGTGTGATAACATTAAGTGTGACAAGATAATTTAATATTCTAAAAAAATGTTTTTTAAATATCTTTTGATCTGTAGATAAAATTCACAAATTCATAACTCTCAAGTTTTTAATTCTCTCTACGAGTCTCTTATAATTTATCTCCCACATTTTGCGATCACTCTCCCTGCTGGTGTCCCCTCCCTCCTCCACCACCCTCTCACCCACCTTGTTGGTCTCTTTACCCTCAAGTCTTCTCCCTCCTCCACCACCCTGTCAGGCACCTTGTTGGTCTCTTTGCCCTCGGTCCTCTCGCTTATTCTAATCCCATTAACTCTGGTAAAAAAAAAGTGTTTCAATAAAAATCAACGAGCAGCTGATATATAGAAAACGGGAAAGGGGTAGGGAGGATAGGACAGGGAGTAGCAGGGGGAACATTTGGGGGGGGAGGTGATTTATTTGCTTGGATGTAGGTTCTTATTTTTTTTGTTTTTTCAAATTAGTTTTTTTTTTAATACAATTTTCAATAATGAAAGCTGTGGGTATATCGATTTTTTTTTAAATAAAAGATGTGGAGTCAAATGTCAAATTTAAAGTATCGATGAGATTTTTGATGTGTACAGGTCCTGACCTGCGGTGGCCTACAAGATTTATGACCGTGGTTATGGGTTGAGGAGAGAAGTGGCGATGGGTGAGGTGAAGAAGTAGGTCTTAATGCATAAAAATATTGATACGTAGCTCGATAAAAATATTTATAGACTAGGTGGTTAAACTTCAGGTTGTGTGGAGTTAACTCATAAATGTGTGGAGTTAACTCATAAATGTGTGGAGTTAACTCATAATGTGTGACAGATAACTCATAAATGTGTGGAGTTAACTCATAAATGTGTGGAGTTAACTCATAAATGATGAGTCGTTGAAAAAAATGAGGCCCTGTAAGTAGACATAAAAAACACGAGTGTTACAACTGGGGATATTGGCCCAATCCTTTACAACTCGGGGGTCCAGGGCGCGAGCTCTGTGTGCTCCCCATTAAATCAGACTATTTATCTGGTGGCTCAGTGGGTAGCCGGGCGGCACACAGTCCGCCCAGTTAGGAAAGTACTTCACCCAGAGAGTAACTGACCGTCACAAAAAGTTCGCCCAGTTTAGGAAAGTACTTCACCCAGTGAGTAACTGACCGGCACAAGGTTCGCCCAGTTAGGAAAGTACTTCACCCAGTGAGTAACTGACCGGCAAAGTTCGCCCAGTTAGTAAAGTACTTCACCCAGTGAGTAACTGACCGGAACAAAGTTCGCCCAGTTAGGAAAGTACTTCACCCAGTGATAACTGACCGGCACAAAGTTCGCCCAGTTGGAAGTACTTCACCCAGCGAGTAACTGATCGTCACAAGTTCACCCAGTTAGGAAAGTACTTCACCCAGCTAGTTTAAGATTCAGTCTATCAGCGACGGAAAACAATTTCAGATGGCCAGTGGTGTAGATTAGGGGGCGACCGATAATCGGATCGGTATCGGACCGATATTGGCACTATCGGTTAATATCGGGTCGACCGATTTTTATAGTGAGCGACCGATAGTCGAACCGATATTGGCACTTTGGGTTAACTATCGGACCGGCCGTTTTTTGACTGCCGATACATTGTTTTTTTTTCACAACAGAGTTGCAGAAAAAAATCCGTAAATAACCCCAATTCTATAACCAGATCAGACAAGATTTAAAAAATAAGGGAAAAAAAACCCGTACACAGAAATTGTCACGTCCACAAAAATTGCATCAGATATATGACCTTGAAACAATAGGATTGGCATTGTTTAATTCTAATGTATGACCTTGAATGAGTAAATTAGTGAACATCTGTGTGTATTTTTTTGGATGGGAAAATGGGGGGGGGGAACAAGACTTACGTGTGGGCGAAGTGTTCCGAAATATGACAGAGAGGGGTGATCATGGGTTGACATACGTCATTAGCTGTAGCACGAGAAAAACACGTGTTTGGCATTGTTGTTGATTAAAAAAGTGGTATCGGTATCTGTATCGGTAAAAATACTGAGGGAAAAATATCGGTATCAAGCTATCGGTAAAAAGGCATATCCGGTCGCTCCCTAGTGTAGATACTCGACTGTCGACCTGATAGTCCTGGGTTCGATCTCGGTGAGGCCCATGGAATTTTTCCAGGTGGGGGAACTGGTACAAATTCGTCCCCCACAAGCTCACCCAGCTTTAAATGGGCTCCCTGACTTTAAGTTGGGAGAGTAAAGACGTAACCGGGCGTTGTGCTAACCACACAACCCCTTCGAGGAGTTATATAAACAGATGAATTCTATACTTTATCTGCCCCGATGGCCCGTTAGGGGCTAAAAAGAGGAGTTTTACTTTACTTTACTTAAATAATTTCTTTGCTTGGCTCTATTAAAGTATTAGCATTTTTTACTCGTGTCTAACAGTCTAAATTCTTTTAAGTAAGCCCTGGGTTTTAGTGATATCATTTACAGCTATTGAATTGGGTAGAGGATGGAGGGAGTTAAGGACATGAGTGGAGGGGGGACCGTAAACATGGATCAAGACAAAAATAACCTATATTGCACGGTAAAACATAACTACCGAGTGTTTTAACTCACGTTTTAACTATATAGTCTTAGAACACACATTTATGAGGAGTCCACGGGAAGAAATTATTCATCAAATTCTACAGTGGGGAAAAATTAATTTTAAACATGATGCAATGTTCCATTTTTTTTTTTTTTTTTTGCACATTTTTAAAATAAAAATTCTTCCAGCTTGTTCCAATATCACCTTATGTTGATAATCAGATTGTGGAAAGATAGAAAATGATCCCAGTAGTCATGGGAGAGAAGTAGCCAGATTTGTGTCGGGTTCTATGCCCATTCTTCCCCTTAAAACTCCTCATTTGTACAAGACCTCTTTGTTGGACTCATCTTTAAGTTTAGGTGCGTTAAACCACTGATTATATTTTAAGACAAACTGGTTAATGGAGAACCAAATAGGTGAGACTTTCTACCATTGCGTAATTAAGTTTGGGTGCGAGAGTTAAAGCGTTTGACAATGTATCACATTTATAGACAAACTGGTTAATAGATTAAGACTTTCCTACCATCACGAAAATTTTACAGCCGTGTATCGTGCCTAAAGGCAGTAAAAATAAATAAATGAAGGAATCAATGGATCGGTCAAACCAGTTCATCTCCTGGTCCATCAACTAGAACTTTGAAATTCAGCGCCACGTTCGATGTAGATCAAAGGAGGTAATCAAAATTCATATTTTACTGTCACATTCACCTCTCCATTTACTAGCAGCCATAAACATTTTGGGAGAAAGAGGCTGTCGTCTGCTTGAAGCACGAACTTCATTTTATTTATTTATTTCTGAAACATTCATTCAGACAAAAGTGCGCCACTGATAAACTAGTTCTAAAACTCTATTCAGATAAAGTGCGCCACTAAGTCATTAATAAACTAGTTCTAATACTCTATTCAGACAAAGTGCGCCACTAGGTCGTTGATAAAGCTAGTTCTAATACTCTATTCAGACAAAGTGCGCCACTAGGTCGTTGATAAATTAGTTCTAAAACTCTATTCAGACAAAGTGCCGCGCTAGGTCGTTGATAAACTAGTTCTAATACTCTATTCAGACAAAGTGCACCACTAGGTTGTTGATAAACTAGTTTTAATACTCTCTATTCAGACAAAGTGCGCCACTAGGTCGTTGATAAACTAGTTCTAAAACTCTATTCAGACAAAGTGCGCCATAGGTCGTTGATAAACTAGTTCTAATACTTTATTCAGACAAAGTGCGCCACTAGGTCGTTGATAAACTAGTTCTAAAACTCTATTCAGACAAAGTGCGCCACTAGGTCGTTGATAAACTAGTTCTAAAACTCTATTCAGACAAAGTGCACCACTATAAACTAGTTCTAATACTCTATTCAGACAAAGTGCGCCACTAAGTCATTGATAAACTAGTTCTAATACTCTATTCGGACAAAGTGCGCCACTAGGTCGTTGATAAACTAGTTCTAAAACTCTATTCAGACAAAGTGCGTCACTAAGTCATTAATAAACTAGTTCTAATACTCTATTCAGACAAAATTGCGCCACTAGGTGAATTATTAAAATAGTTCTAATACTCTATTCAGACAAAGTGTCGCCACTAGGTCGTTGATGAAGCTAGTTCACAAAACTCTTTTCAGACAAAAGTGCGCCACTAGGTCGTTGATAAACTAGTTCTAATACTCTATTCAGACAAAGTGCGCCACTAGGTTGTTGATAAACTAGTTTTAATACTCTATTCAGACAAAGTGCGCCACTAGGTCGTTGATAAACTAGTTCACAAACTCTATTCAGACAAAGTGCGCCACTAGGTCGTTGATAAACTAGTTCTAATACTCTATTCAGACAAAGTGCGCCACTAGGTCGTTGATAAACTAGTTCTAAAACTCTATTCAGACAAAGTGCACCATATAAACTAGTTCTAAAACTCTATTCAGACAAAGTGCGCCACTAGGTCGTTGATAAACTAGTTCTAAAACTCTATTCAGACAAAGTGCGCCACTAGATCGTGGATAAACTTTTATTTCTTAACAGAATAAACTGTCATTCACTTATATAGAGACCAAACAGAGTATTAGACAACTGAAAAATTAAAAGGGGGCTGGGGACTTCAATTCAAGGGAATGAACTCTTTAGGGATCACATTATCGTTCACTTAGGTACTTAGTATGGTCCCGTAGCTACTTATTTCTTTCGTTGAGTAATTCGTTCATGTTTTTATTTCACCCACCATGAAATTTTAAATGTTTCTGTGATGTTGAGTGACGAGGGCACATTGCACAGGAAGGGTTAACACGCTTCATTAGACCTGTCTGGTGTGGCTGACTTTGACATTTTCAGGAACAGACAAAACAGTTTTAGCTACACACATACATAGTCGGTATACACACATAAACATACACACACAAACTCTGTCGCTTTACACACACAAACACACACACACACACACACTCTGTCACTTTACACACATAAACATACACACACATACATACAGTGTCGCATTACACACACACGCACTCTACATATCTATCTCTTTGTTTACATATTGACGCTAAAATATCTATCTAGGAGTATCTATCTCTTTGTTTACATATTTAAACTAAACTGTCTACTCCAGGCCGTAGCGTGCGGGACCCGGAGGGCCGAGTCCCCTGCATTTTGTCTACCCCCTAACGTTTACTCTACTTAGTAACATTTATTTCCTGCCCCCCCCCCTGCTAATTGCTTGGCACCTGCTGTAGAATGCCTGGCATCTGCTGTGGGCCTGGCCCCTGCTGTAGAATTATCCTGCTACGGGTTGTATCTTCTAGACGTAGCCTATCTATCTCGGAGTCATTACTCCATTTCTTGTTTTACAAGCTGTGAGATTATTTTTTTTGTCTTTACAAAAGTTTTCATAAGTTTTTGTTTTTTCTGCTCGGACACCTGCCAGTTCAGTTTTAATTGTATCACCTGGGTTTATCGGGGGTCGAGTTCATGGTTAAGGCACATGCGTGCCACTGCCAGTTAGACAAGCCTGTCTAAATCTTTCCAGATTAAGACCCAAGTCAAACTGTCACTGCGACTAATTAATCCAGCCAGCCCTGCTGCCTGTATATACATATATATTCCCTCCCATCCTACAATACAGGATGTGACCTTTGATCTTAAGTGCAAACACATGCAGGTCATTGGGACGCCACACACATACATACACACACACACACACACACGTAAGCCGATCTGCCTGTATATATATATACAAACTGGGCGACTGCCTCGCCCCGCCCCATCTTCACCAAAAAAAAGGCCCCTTGAGAGTTAATTTCAATTTAATCTGATGCTAGGAGGGCCCCGATAGTGCAATCGCCCAGAGCCCCGAAACAGCTTTGAAATTTAATGTCTATTACCTCCAAATACGTAAGAAACGGGGCTCGATTTACCGCCGGGGATATGCGTGTACTGAAACTGTCATCCCCGGCTCTGGTTAGCTAATATATCCCTGCCGGGGATGAAACCATAGAATTTATCCCCGGCTGTACAGAATTTTTTTTTCTCCCCGGCACTGGAGTTTCTTAAATGGAGCACTACTAAGAACAGACATGCACATAGTTTATATATATATATATATATATATATATACAGTGCATATACAAACACATATATGGCAAGTTCCAGTAATGATGTAAAATGTTCTAGACTTTATCTCATGCTATACAGAAGGGCAGGACCAGAGACTCCATAAATAAAAAAAAAAATATTGCTCCAGTGAGATATAAAAATGACACCTTGCAGGTTGGTTATATCTTTATGCGTTAATCTCCATATATAAGTCTTTATAAGCTTATCCCCCCCCCATATATAAGTTTTATGCATCTCTAGACATTAACTACATCTACTTTTTATAATTTCCTCACAGTTATCTAACATCAATAACTGCCGTTGATAAAAAAGCAACGCAGTTAAAATAAAAAGAAAGTAAAGATTTCATTGGCTGCTGAGTAGAAAGTAGCGAAAGATGGATGAAGAAACTTGTGACGATTTTCACGTGACTCTTTTGACCTTTGGAGGTCCTGGGTTCGAACCACAGTGAGAATCTTGAGATTTTTAAAAAGTCCTGGTGAAAACCACCAAGTCCACCCAGCTTTAAATGGGTACCTGACTTTGGGGGGGGGGAGGGGGGGGAGGGTGTAAGAAGCGGATAGCCACGTAAACCCTCAAAATGCTCGCGGCTAATGAAACCGATGAACTCTTTACTTCCTCTGCCCCGATGGCCGGTTAGGAACAAGGAACTTCACTTTTATATAGGATCTAGACAAAAGGGGCACCGCAGAAGCAGAAGGCAACCCCATCACTTGTTATGGGTCCCCGGCCCTGGGGCACGTAACTTTTGAAAAAAGGAAATAATTTATTTTAATGTAGAAAGTCTCCTCCAACTCCCAGGTTGTCATAGTTGATGGGGGGGGGGGGGGGATATAAGTTCTTGCTGCGAATTTCCAAGAGGAAATCGCTTCCTCCTACCACGGACGTCACATGACCGCACAGGTTCAAAATGTCGGATACTCACAGATATCATAATGCTATTTCGAAGGTTTCCTCAAAAAAAAAAAAACAATGGTTTGTACTCACGCTATGGCATCTATCATGTCCAGCCCATCTCCACACAGCACGCGGCGTGATTGGCCCTGGGCTCGGGGAGGCCACTGACCTGTGTGTGATCCCCAGGATCTTGATCCTCATGCAGTTGTTTTGCTGGGGAAGGGATGGAGTTGAGGGGGTGATCAATGGCAAATAGAGTCAGAGAATTCACAACTGCGATAGACTAAATTTACCTAATGACAGCTGCGATAGACTCATTCTTCCTAATGACAGCTGCGATAGACTCATTCTTCCTAACGACAGCTGCGATAGACTCATTCTTCCTAATGACAGCTGCGATAGACTCATTCTACCTAATGACAGCTGCGATAGACTCATTCTTCCTAACGACAGCTACGATAGACTCATTCTTCCTAATAACAGCTGCGATAGACTCATTCTTCTAACTGACCAACCGATAGACACATTCTATCTAATGGCAGCTGCGATAGCTCATTCTTCCTGACAGCTGCGATAGAACCATTTTTACCTTATGACGCATATGGACAAACATACATAGATTAAACGTACACACACCACAGCTGACTCACATAATGCAGTATTATTGTTTTGGTAGCTTAATACAATACACACACATACAATCATACATATATACACACATACAATACACACATACAATACACACACACAATACACACATACAATACACACATACAATACACACATACAATACACACACACACTTACAATAAACACATACAATACACACATACAATACACACAGGCAATACATACATACTATACACACATACAATACACACACATACAATACACACATACAATACACACACATATGACTTGCGGTGATACACATACAAACTACTTGACAAACCGACACTAATTGAGATGTTTTAGGTTGTTTTAAAAACACGACAGGGCTTGGTGCCTCAGATCTGAGCAAACATTTATTTCCCATCTGCATTTTTTTTTTTTCCAAAAATTTGAATTCCATCAAACGCCGGAAGTCAATTAGAGTCAAAGCCTTCAAAAAAAGGTCATGATTTTTTTATTTTTTATTTTGTTGTTCTTTAACATTAATTGCATAAATAAGTCATAAGTCTCAACCATAAAACAGATAACAGTTGAATTGGCCGCCAGTGTTTTATCAAGTCACAGATGAAGAAATAAAACCTATGGGAATTGAAACTTCCAGTCCCATTGGTACGAATATGAAACTAGGTCAAATAATTCTTCATAACTAAATTTATAAACAAAGCTGATGTGAAACATGATGTTTCAATATTCTATACAAAACCAAAAACGACAGTAAATCAGTCTGTCGCTACTTTCTGTAAATCGCCTCTAACAAAAAGCTCCCTAACAACAACCACCCTAACAACAACAACCCTAACAACAACCTCCCTAACAACAACCTCCCTAACAACAACCTCCCTAACAACAACCTCCCTAACAACAACCTCCCTACAGTACTGCCTGGTAACATCAGTCATTATTTGTCCACTCTCCGCTTTAGTTATAATCTCTTGCTTGGTTTTTATGGTGAGCACAGTTCTTGACACTCTACTCTTTTCAGGCCCCATAATATTGTCACATTTACAGGAGTTTATACGGCGTTTAGAGAAGCACATACGAAAACCACAAGGACACAAACCAACTACACATGTATGGTACACTATTGACAATGTGTCGTCACACACTACCCTACGCGTCGTATGGTGCTGCCTCACTGCTACGTAGTATGAATGATGACTTGTCAGCGCACGCGCACATCCATTTTCAGGACAAATTGAGGACTGATGTCGGGTGTTCGAGAGCCGAGACGTTTTCGTTAGAATAAGTTTTGTTCTTTATCCGAATTCAGTTCGTTGTCCGAACACAAAAATCTTTCCTGAAAGTGTTCGTTGTCCGATTTGTTCGCTGTCCGAACAGTTCGTTAACCGAATACCCACAGTAGTTACTTGTCCATGGTTTGTAAATTGAAGATCTAAAAAAAAACTGTTGGCATCTCGCCGCCGCTGGGGATGCCGTGGATATTGTCATCCCCGGCATTGAGAATTGTCATCCCCGGCACTGCTTTAGATCTTTCATCCCCGCCGGGGGGGAATTTTCATCCCCGGCACTGGTTTTTCTTAAATCGAGCACTGGTGCCGACTGTGGCACGCGTGCGATAGGTTCGCCACCAATGCCTTGGAGTATGCGTACCACCCCTTTTTTTAAAGCCGCTGGAATAGAGAGAGTTGAGAAAGTTTGATTCAGCACCAGGCTTCACAATGTTAATTATCAACGTTCACAAGTTAGAAGATATAAAAAAAATAATAAATCATCCCTCAAGTCGCATTTAGATATTTCTCATTTTAATTTCCTTTCGACTTTTTCCCCTTAGGGGGAAATATTTTATGGACAGATTTTTTTTGTTTTTTGCATTTTCCAAACCAAATTGAAAACAACTTTACGGTGTATTTTTGCTCCTGATATATCATTTCATTCCTCCCTTTTTTATCGCTTGTTCTATATTATAGTGTAATTATTCTGTGTGTGTATGTGTACATATTTTTGTTAGGCGTATATTTAAAATGTGGTCAATGGTCTATACATTGTAAATCGCATGCATCAATACGCTTTTGGAAATAACAAAACAATGAAATGAGTTATATTTCCATCTGTCTATCCAAGATCATTTTTTTGGTTTGAAAAGAAAGATATGCTTTTGGTTAAAGTTTAGAAAATTACTTACGTATTTAGTCAATCGCTTTATATGGGTTGAACAATGGAAGTTCGGCAGTGTTAACATTCTACATGCTAGTAGATATAATGACAGTGTTAACATTATACATACTAGCAGATATATTGTTAAGTGTTAACATTCTACATGCTAGCAGATATATTGACAAGTGTTAACATTCCACATACTAGTATATATAATGACAGTGTTAACATTCTACATGCTAGTAGATATAATGACAGTGTTAACATTCTACATGCTAGTAGATATAATGACAGTGTTAACATTCTACATGCTAGTAGATATAATGACAGTGTTAACATTCTACATGCTAGTAGATATAATGACAGTGTTAACATTCTACATGCTAGTAGATATAATGACAGTGTTAACATTCTACGTACTAGTAGATATAATGACAGTGTTAACATTCTACATGCTAGTAGATATAATGACAGTGTTAACATTCTATACACATGCTAGTAGATATAATGACAGTGCTAACATTCTACATACTAGTATATATAATGACAGTGTTAACATTCTACATGCTAGTAGATATAATGACATAGGAGGCGGAGGGAAGTAAAGGATGATATGAGTGTTAGAAATGGATTTTATGTGGCGCCTCCTGTAGAATTTCGGTCACCCTAACCCTCCGCCGTTAGACCTGTTACTGATATCAATAAGAAAGACGATTGAGAAAGACGGTGGTCTGGGGGTTGGGGGGGGATGGGGTGAGCTGAAGGAAGGAACAGCTTCGTTCAAAACCGACGCTCATTGGCTGCATCCTCGTGACACGAGATGCTATTTTATTTCTAGGGGGTCATATCGACTTGTTCTGTCCATGAGTAGTCCAACAGGAAGTGATTCCATCGAAATGCGCCACACACACACATGTGGCTCGTTTGAAGCCATCAGCGTAAACATCGGATGGCTACTCTCCACCCACATGACCTGTTTTTTTATTTTTTAATTTATTCATTTTTCTTCGACGGAACTCCAAGCGATATATCCAGGTGTGACATATCGAGGTCACGAAATATATATATATATATTTATATCAGGCTAAGGATCAACCCTCGGTCATTAGCAATGGTCAGCAGTCGTACTCTTGGGCTTTGATGGGGGGGGGGCAAAAGAGGTATGAATTGAGCATGCAAGCCATCTTAGCGAAGAAAAACTCAAAACATAAGAAGTTGTGTATCATGAGACCGTCGAATTTGACACAAGCTCCTTGGTTCCGAAATATCTTTCAGTCTTGATATGCATATCCATAGCAAACTCCTGATAACGGAAACGAGAATTACAGTCCGGTAATTACTTTGTGGACATGGTTCCATTTATTAAATGGACTTAGTTTAACGCTGGGCGTCGTTTATTTATCACGACTTATAACCCAAGTAGTTATAATCGTTGTTGTTTTTTTCCACTTCTGGTTTCTGAATCCACTTTACATGATGTAATCGATACCTGAGAAGGTTTACGATTGCTAGGATTCGAATCTCTTTAATTTCGATTTTCTCTACCCACTCACATGGACAGTCAATCATGATAGCGGGTCAAAACAAACGACTTATGCTTGGAAGACACAATCAAGATGGTGGGTCAAAAACAAACCAACCAGAATGAGGTCGTGACCTATTTATGTGGCTTGAGGGGCGGCAAAATAAAAAAGATCTTGAGGAAGATTTGATGAGTCTGATGGCGAGCTTTCAAGAAACATAGCAACAAACATGGGCGTATTCATGGGAGGGGGGACATTTGCCCCCCCCCCTACATTTGAAAAAATGTCATAAAGTTGTTATTTGCCCCCCCGGAGAATTTTGCCCCCCCCCCCAGGAAAAATTCCTTTGACACTCCCATGGTAACAAATAGATTCACTGTAACAAATAGATTTTCTGTAACAAATAGATTCACTATAACAAATAGATTCACTGTAACAAACATATTCATTGTAACAAACATATTTACTGTAACAAAAAAGATTCACTGTAACAAACAGATTCACTGTGACAGATTCACTGTAACAAATAGATTCGCTGTAACAAAAAGATTCTCTTTAACATACTTCCGAAAAATAAAATAAACGTATAATGTTGAGTTAAATGTCAGAGGGTCATGAAGACATGTTCATTGATAGATGCCCGATCCTCACATCACTCAGTGGTGGACTGGGTCGCCTGGACACCGGGAAAATTTCCGGTGGGCCGCCAGGACCGGTGAGCCGCCAGGACCAGTGATATAATAATTAATAACTAATATGCGGTGATATTAGAGGCAGCTAACAAAATGGCGGTCCATAATGTCCAAACCAACAGCATTACGTACTCTTACGTCAATAAGAGGCCGTATTGGATGTTCACGGTTAACCGCCATGTTAGAATTTACATCTTCCATTCTAATCTCGCTGAGTTTGCTTTGATAAAAATTCTTTTTTATTTGTTAGTTAATTATAAGTAGTGTTAATTAAATAAAATATTTTACGGTCATGAGTGATATAAAATTTAAAAATGTAAATGTAAACGTGGTGCGGAGAAATTAAGGGATAAGAAACTAAAAATTCTTGGTAAAGATGGAGCTAAATGCCGAGAAATCTAGTCTATTTATTTAAAGCCACTCCAATTCAAACTAAAGACACCGTCTCTCAACAAACACCTTCTACAAGTACACAACCGACACAAATCAAAGCGATGACAACAATCAGCGTCCGTAGTGCCAACAAACCTGATTCCCACCTTACATTTAGAAAATGTTACGGAGTTAACTGACAGCACAATATTTATGAAAACAACGCTGGCAGTGGCAGATCTAAATCCCGACAATGATTACTACAGTTATCGATGACAAAAACACCAGTTACTATTTCAAACGTCCTCGACAGAATACTTAACAATCATTTTTTAAATTTCACCCAATACTGATCTACCATTTACAAATGCGCATCCAGTATTTTCAGAAGCAATGGTATCAATAGGAATTGTATGTCATACTGTAAGAGAATCTAAAGCTTTGTTTTGCACAGTATGCTTGGCATATAAATTCCTGAAAACGATGCATCAAAGATTAGAGGGACATGAAAACAGCAAATATCACGAAGTGTGTGAAAGCTTATATAATGTCTGAAAGTGAAAGAGACACTGATAGCATTTTATTCTCTCAGCAAAAATAAAAAGGTGCCAACAAGTTCAAGAAAAGAGACAAGTGCTGGAAAGAGTAATTGAGATTCTAAAAATGATTGGAAAACGTGGTCATAATTATCGGTCAACAAATAATGCTGCCTATACATTAAACGGCGATACAATCGATTATGGAAATTTCTTGGAAATATTATTACTCTTATCCGTTGACTCAATAATTAAAAACATCTTGATATGGTTGAAAAGTAATGACAGACATGCATCTAATTTGGCGAATAAGGGAGAGGAAATTTGGTTATCCTCATATCGAAGACGACATTGAATTATATCATTGATGAAATAAGAAAAATAATAAAGAAAACCATTTCCGAAGGAAATTAAATCTGCTGGTATGTTTCAGTTCAATTGGATACAACTCCGGGATGTAAGTGTGAAGGACCAATGTTCAATAATTGTAAAGATGATATGTAACATAAAAAGTTCATAGTGATTGATATGAATTTGCAAAACTGTACATCTTCTACTGGAAAAGGTATGTTTGAATTATTTCAAGAGAAACTCATTCAATGTAACATAAATATTGAATATTGACGTACTACAGATGGAACAGCCAATATGCAAGGACAGTACAATGGGTTTGCTAAATGGCTGAGTGACGTTGCACCTCATCAAATTCATGTCTGGTGCTACAGACATGTATTGAATCTTGTTCTAAGTGATACTACTCAAACCCAGGCCCGTAGCCAGAGGGGGGATAGGGGGGCTGGGCCCCCGTTGCATGACATGAGCCCCGTGCATGATTTGAGTTTTTTTTTTTGACAAAATTTTAATAATAACGGCTATAAAACATCAAATATTTTGTTTAATAAATCAATAATAATAAAAACTTAAAAATTAATATTTTGGCAATCATTCAGGCTATTTATATATACTTACATATATAGCTTATCTAATTTTAGATAAAAAGATTAAATCTTATTGAAGTTCACTTCTGGGTATTTTGGGCAGCATTGGCATTTGGTGCTTCAACAGCCGTGTGTGAGAGCAGTTTCTCAACCCTCACACGAATGCTCGCATCCATATCGCAGATCAATGTTACAAAAACGTCTAAACAATCTTTTCCTGCTTGCATTTAGAAAAATATTTAACAGACAATCTGAATGCTGGAAGCATTTTTTTATGTAAATTCAGTGCTAAACCCAGGCCCGTAGCCAGGTCAAAGTAAGCAGGGAGGCACCAATACCCAGCAAGGGGGCACGCTACTTTTTCTTTATTTTTCCTATTTTCCCTTTTTTTTTTTTTAAGTGGGAGCACTCCCACCCTGGCCCGGGGGCACGGCCCCCAGAGAAGAGCCCAGTGCTCACCTTGTGGCTACGGGGTTGGCTAAACCACGAAGTTTGCAAATTTAAACGATAATAATATAAGTTCACAACAAGTGCCGACGAGTGGGGGGGCAATGCCAGGGGGCCCGGCAAAGGTTTTAGGGACCGGACTGAGCTGGCCAATCAACTTTTAAAATATTAATATCAGCCCAGGGGCCCAAAATGAGCCTGTTCGCAACCTTGTAATAGTTTTATATATTGATATCTTCTGAGGACAACTAGCAACTTAAATAAGTTAATAAAATAACATTGGCTTCTGACTTCATTTTTATACATATGTATAATAAAATAATAAAGTACAAACTCCGTGATTTCTGAGTGATGTTATTTAATTTGCAAATTTACTTTTTAGCAGAATTAATTTCATTTTAAATTGGACAATTTCCGACTGTTTTTGTTGATAGATCTGTTCTTTGTTTTCAATATTTTTACAAGAAATATCACACACAAATAGCTAAGCTTTATTCATGCATCTTTGTCGTTCCAGGGTTGTACGTTAAACAAACAGTATAATTATATAAATCAGGTATCTATTATGTAACAATTGTGTTAGCCCTTGGAACTATTGGTGTATATTATAACAGGAATCAGAAATTGCTCGGCCTCAATAAATTTTTATCATTTAAGCTCTTTATTTAAATTATTTTTAACAAAACTGCAACATGCCATGCATTATTGAAACGTAGTTAAAATTATATATTTCTAATTAATAGCTAAACAGTACTAAAATGCACCATTCCAGATATGGAACTGCAAAAAAATTCTTGGGAGGGGACTCGCAGGATCCCTCCCCAAACCCTCCCTCTCCGTTCGCAAACTTTCGGCGCTTCGCACCTCCATTTTCGCCCCCCCGGTATTTTCTTCCCTGCCCCACCGGGGGCGGATTTAGGGGAGGGGCAGGGAACCCATGCCCCCCGTTATCACAAGTTTAGCTAATACATCATTAAATTATCGAAATATTTTGTTCTAAGACCAATTTTCAACAATGAAAACAGTTTCGCCCCCCCCGGGGTCAATATTTTGCCCCCTCCCTCGTCAAAGTTGTCTAGATCCGCCCCGATCATTTCTTCTTCGAAAAAAATGTCTTCGGCCTCCCCAATCCAATATTCCTGGCTACGGGCCTACTCAAACCACGACCTCTTCAATTAGCCTATTTCAACTGATTAACGCATGTGCGATGTTCTTTAGAATGGATGTTTGGGTCGATCACCAATAGAAATCTGGGCACAGATTAAATATTATTGGTGAAACGCAATGGTGGGCCAAAGAAAGTGCGTTAAAATTTTTGGAAATTTTGATAATCCAAACTCTTTATTGTTCATTGAGATTTATACGTTACAAGAACTGGCACAATCGGACGCATTCAATGCAAAAATCAGGGATATACAAGTTTGGAAACGGTTGTCACTGCAAACTATACTTAACAATATTCCAGCACACAGGATCGCTTTCTAATTATTTACAAACCACCGGAATGGATGCACTGCAAGCATACCGTAATGCAGATTGTACTGTTAAGTTGTTGAAAATATTTCAAGAGATTTCGATGGTGTTGATAATTGCCAAACGATTTGTTTTCATGGGCTAATAACAAGTTGGAAGAAGAATTTGTTGAAATTACCATGAGGAAAAATTATAGAGAAACGTTTACACAAGCCAAAAGCAATGTCTGATGAGAGGAGAACGCACGAGGTAGTATGAAATAATGCAGCGGATGAATGTATTGAAGTTCATAACTGCATCATGGACAAAATTGTAAAAACTATTGAAAAGCGATTTGAAAGTCACGATTCCTTATACGCAGATATTGCCTGTCTTGATCCAAGAGAATTTCGAGGATATTAAACAACAAGGTTTGACACCAACGTTACTCTCGTTAAATTTGATGAAAGCGCCACAGCGACTAATCTCAGAGAAGAAGAGCTAACTGACTGCGCAGAAATGGGACAAATTTAAAAATTCTGTCCCCGACAGTACCTTCTCCAGATGTTCGATGATTCAGTAGAGGACAGCATCAGTGAAGATTCGCCACATGAACTCTGGGACGACCAAGTTATGGAAAAGAGTGAGGAACTTCAAAAATGCAAATTTGGCAAAAAAATGTCCAATTTGCTGCTTTTCTGTAATACATAAATACAGTTTCTATGGGCAAACATACAAGTATCTTTTTAGTGCATATAAACTTTTATTGACTCTGCCTTCTACCACGTAGCTTGTGAGAGATCTCTGAAATGCATTAAGAATCGCTTGCGAAGCTGTTGTCTTCTACACACCTTGAAGCTTTTATGCTTATGTCAACAGAAACCGATGTTTTAAGTGAACTAAATAGTGACACAATATAGATCATGTAGCCAAAATGGCACCCAGCAAGAAGTTGCTTATACTATCTGGACCACCCTAATATATATATATATATATATATATATATATATATATATATATAGTTTTATCGCAAAGTTGGAACATTTTTGTTTGAATGCAACTGGTATTAAACAAAAAAAAACTATCAAAGAGCAAATAGCTGATTGGACAATTATCTGGCAACTTGCAACGATATCAGAAGTCAAAAATTGCTTGCTTTGTCCCACATTGCGCTCGCTGTTTGGATGAAACACTGACTCGTGACGCAGATGGTTTTAAAATCGAGGCAGCGAATTATGCCAACCACTAGAATATGAATCTATTTTTTTCAAAGTTTTACTCTATTGATTTAACATTAAGTTATTTATTCGCACTTTTTGTTAAGCTGGAGATGTTCATGTGAATACATCGGGAAGGAGGGGGGAGATCAATGCCTTGTTAGAACCGTTCTTTAGCGTAGCAAATCTAGGCGACTTGCCTAGGGATTACCGCCCTTGTCAAAGGGGTCCACCCTCTCCCCTGTCAGTTCCAGCTCGTCTTCTATTTGATAAACGTTATAATTATATTTGTACATATCAACAGGTGTATCTCCATGTAGGACCAATGTTACCTCTAATATAGTTACAGGCGTATCTCCATGTAGGACAAAGTTCCAATTTTCCGAAGTTCTATGTGTTGCAAAGAAACAAACAAACAAACAAACGAACAACATTGGATGTACTCGACAGTAAGGCTCAGTGAACGGAACATCTGTCCAGTTTGTTGTCAGGCGTGTCCGCACGATTGGTGAGTTGTGTGCGCGCGAACACGCGCACAACTTCTATGGAACATTAATTAAACCCATTCACCCCTCCCCCCACCCAGCCCCACAGCTAAGGGGGGGCGCTAGGCGTGGAGTGCCCCCCCCCGCTGAAAAAAAGAAGAAAAGAGGAAAAAATAAAGAAAAAGTAAAGGTGCCCCCCTTGCTGGGTATTGGTGCCCCCTGCTGGGTATTGGTGCCCCCTGCTGGGTATTGGTGCCCCCTGCTGGGTATTGGTGCCCCCTGCTGATTTTGACCTAGTTACGGGCGTGACCCCCATCTCAAAAACAACAACAACGAACAATAGCAAAAGTAGTAAATGTAAGGCAATGACTTAGTCTTTCTGTATATTTATACATTCACTGCAGTAGAATGACTTAGTCTTTCTGTATATTTATACATTCACTACAGTAGAATGACTTAGTCTTTCTGTATATTTATACATTCACTACAGTAGGATGACTTAGTCTTTCTGTATATTTATACATTCACTACAGTAGAATGACTTAGTCTTTCTGTATATTTATACATTCACTACAGTAGAATGACTTAGTCTTTCTGTATATTTATACATCCAGTACAGTAGAATGACTTAGTCTTTCTGTATATTTATACATCCAGTACAGTAGGACTATTAATACCCCCTTCAGGTTTAAAAAAAAAAGTGAAAACCCAAACCAAGAGTTCAGGGACGGGGCGTGAGTGTTGCCGGTCATCTTCTTCCTTTGGCTCTACAGCCCATTTAGGGCCCTGGCTTGCCATACTACTCTTTATCCACTTTTCCAGATCCGTGGTCTTGTTCCTCCATTCTCTCACTCCTATATCTTTAAGGTCTTTCTTCACTTCCTCTAACCAACTGCTTCTTGGTCTGACCTAAGACTTTTCTCATTGGGAGTTGCCTGTATATAGTCACATTTATAGATAATACAATTTCATGGTACTGTGTTTATTGAATCAAGTTAGAATAACCATTCATAATAAAATGATAATTAAGTAAAAAATATATATAACATCAATTTATATTTATATCGCATATGCTGTTATCCTAATTATTTATACAAATATATAAATTTATATTTGTTTCAGAAAATGTATATACCATACAAAACGTCAAACTTTTTGTTATCTAAGTGTTATGGCCGACAACAATAATGTCTCGTCCTAGCTCAGCATTATCCAACCAATCCTTATTTTTTTTTAGCAGCAGTAATGCAGTGAACACCACAGCAACAAGACTCACTCAGCAGTAATGCAGTGAACACCACAGCAACAAGACTCACTCAGCAGTAATGCAGTGAACACCACAGCAACAAGACTCACTCAGCAGTAATACAGTGAACACCACCACAACAAGACTCACTCAGCAGTAATGCAGTGAACACCACAACAACAAGACTCACTCAGCAGTAATGCAGTGAACACCACAACAACAAGACTCACTCAGCATTAATGCAGTGAACACCACAACAACAAGACTCACTCAGCAGTAATGCAGTGAAAACCGCAACAAGACTCACTCTACCTTGAAATCGCTCCGGTTTCGGTTCTTTTAAAAAACAACACAACCGCAACGCCATTTCGCCAATCAACCTATCAAACTGTAATCGAGTGGAAATTGTTTCCCTCCCCCTCATACCCCCCCCCTTCTTCTTTCGTCTTCTGTTCCCTCCACCTCCCCCCCCCCCCAACCTTAAAACCTCCTCGTCCAGCTAAAATTCCCCGATGACCATCAAGAAACTTCGGTAGAAAATGCCCGGCGATGTTTTTGTCCCGCGGGACGCCTCGGAGTAGATTTGCATGCGACTTTTATTTGAACACAAAGGACTCCTGAGTACATTTAGCTCGGACAGAGTGGCTATTGTCAGTTAGGTACACTTGGCTAAAAAATGTGGCTACTGTCGTCTGGAGTGCATTTAACGCGCACACAAAAAAAAGTGGACAATACATTGAGGCAATAAAACGTACTATTGAAAGCACGCAAAAAAAATAAAAAGAGAAAGAAAGTTACATAGATTTAGGTAATAGTGCTGATATTTTAAACTGCTGGTCATTGGATGGAATGAAGACGATGTTTATAATGCGGATTTGACTATTATCCGGCCGGTAGTGTTAATTACTATACATTTTGCGAACAAAGTTGAGATTATCTTTTTAAAACATACTTTTAATAGGAATTGCTATAATTAAGTAACAAAACAATAACATTGATAGAAGATATTGTCATAGGCGGGTGCATGTTGTCATTGTGAAGTAGATTGAGATGCTTGAGGATATTGCTGGAAAGGGAAAAAGTCTTATTATGTACAATCGGACATTCCCGTTCATTAGGACATTTAAGTAATATGGTAAATTGTCCACTAAAAGTGGACGCAAAGAGGTAATTTCAAGTTATTGTGATTGCTGCAAATGTTATCTTAATTCGCAGATATTTATGCCAATGTATGGGTTACAAGGCGGTTATTTGGTTGCGAGCATGCATACATTATGTAGCGCGATCTGCATGTGATGAAGGCGAATGGGCGTTGTGCTATAGACCTTTCTCACTTGTATTCCTGCGCGTCAGCTGTCTTTGTGAAAGGGTCAAAATGGGCTTCCGGTCGCTTTGTTTATACTTGATTAATACTTGGCTCGATTATTTTTCCTACTTTTTTTGTCTAATATATGATAAAATGACTTTAAATTTATTACCAAAATTCAATTTTTGTGATGTTGACAAGTTTTTAAAGTCACAAAATGTCCCGATATCAGAGAGAGAAGTTACGAAGGGTTACAAATACTTCTCTGAGAAGTATGTCCATGACATGAAAAGTTACATTTTACACTAAAATTGTTGTTTAAAGTTTTTATAATTGACGATTAGGGTTACCAGCAGGCCCGTATCGTGCGGGGGGGGGCGGGGCCCCCTGCTTATTTGCTCTACTTAGTAAAATGTATTCCTTGCCCCCCCCTGCTATTGCCTGGCCCCCTGCTGTAAAAGGCCTGGCCCCTGCTGTAGAATTTTCACGGTACGGGACTGGTTTCCTGTTTAGGGATAGATAGGGTGAGTTAACGTTAGGTTTATTTAATTTGTTATAATTTAAAAGGTAAAAAGCTCAGTCCTCAGCAAACGTTGAGAATTAGAGATATCTTAAATCACATAAGTCATAATTTTCTATCTGGACACATTCCTAACCTTGGCACGTATTAACAGTAACACCAACATTAACTTTACTTAATTTTACATTACCATTATCTTAACCGGAACCCTAGTACAAACACTCATGTAAATTATATTATTTAACCATGATTGTTAAAACAGTATATTTTTGGTTAGTATATATTGTGCGATAGATAGTAATTAAAAATCGGTAGTAAAAGGTTTGAAACTACTACCTCATATTCAGTGGCGCAACCAGCAAAAAGTGCTTGGGGGGGCTAAAATATTGAAAAAAGACAGTTTGACAGTCTTTTTAGTAACTTTATATAGTAAAATATGTATTGATGATTTGGTCTGGGGGGTGCCTCAAGCCCCCCCCCGGTTGCGCCACTGTTCATTATGATGAGGTGATGGTCAATGTGTTATTTTTCTTAAATAAACAATATACAGTTACAGACCTTAGCTCTACACTAGGAAATGTAGTAAAACTATCAGCGAGATGCTACAGAAGCCAGAGAAAAAAATCACGAACCTCATAATTTACAGGTAAAAGGAAAAACATATGATATTATAATAAAATATGTTACTTATTTAATATTTTTTAAAATGAAAATATCTGGTGATTTTTTGGTGCGAGAAGGGATTTATATCTGTACAGCTAGATACAATTGTTTGAAAAATGACAGATTAACAAAAAACATAGCCTTTTGGTTGAAGGAAGTCGGACTACAATGAGTCATAATCAAAATGTCAACTTTATACATTGGTATACAATTGTACTTTTTTACTGAGTTGAAGTTGTTTGCATTAAACACATGTTTAACTGTTTACAGACAGCCCATTAAAATATTAAGATTAAAATGTCGAGAGCATACACTAGTGTTAGCAGTGGTCTTTAATTATAAAAATTATATCGTATAGTATTAAAAATCAGAAAAACATTGTTATAGTTTTAACTTTTAAGATAATAATAAATAATCACACTGAAAAATATATTAAATTTTGATTATTTGATTTTCATGATTAAAATTAAAAGAATAGCGGCAAGAGAAATTTATTATTCGCAAATTCAAGTACATTAATTGGTACCGGAAGTGTAACTTGCCCGTCGAAACAAACAATTCAGTAAAGGGACTACTTTATGAGAAAGGTCTATACACAGAATCCCTCAATGGGCCCGTGGCTTCTAAAATAGATGAACTCTACGCTTCATCTGCCCCAAAACGAGCCCTAAACTGTGATAAATGTTTCTTTCAACACATAAATCCATTAAAAGTTTTTTCGAACCAATGTTTTCTGCTCGAGTCGTTTAATTATGTATCTCGTTTTCATTGTTCGGTGATTAAAGACAAAACCAATAAAAAAAAACTACCAATAAATTTCCGAATGCGGATATATTGCTTTGTTTTTCTTTCTTTCTCGTTTTTTGAATAGTGTGTCAAAATAAATCGAACTGTGCCAGACGTTTTTCTAACCACTCCAAAAACTTTGCCGCGAAACTAGCCCATCAGCTGTCAAGACAAAGCAGGTCAACAAGTCGAAACTGAATTTAAAAGGGGGAGAATTTCTAGACGACTTGACAAGAGTTATTTTCCTTACAGAACTTCCTATCATAAGCTCATCAGGGGCAGCTAATACCTGCCAAAATGTCTTCAGACTGCTTGTTATTCATTGTGCTCAATTCTATTTATAATGAAAGATTTCTACATTTTAAAAATAAACGGGCAAACACATATAGGCCTTTAATTAATACATTTGTTGTAGCGATATTATATTAACCAGTGCGGTCTATTTGACTTTTGTGGTTCAGGGAAGCATTGCGATAAATCCATTATAATTTGTGCCATGTCAGCTTTCCATGGTGGTGTAGCTGTAAGAGGAAGGGTTAGTTGCATTTTAGTTGTAATCTCAAATGAAATATATTATTATTATTCTCTAATTTGTATCACGTGGTCGTAAGATAACTTTGACATCATGAAATGAACACTGTAAAACTATTTGTGTATTTACGGTGAAAGACGGACGTACGGAAACTTGTGTTGAGGGCATTTACCAATTTACTTTTTTTTAAAAAATAAAATGGATGGAATTGATTATTCCAGCCCGAAATCAAAGTAATTGACCAAGAACAGCAAGGATAAATATAGTTTCTATTTTGTCTCTTATAATAAATAGGGGGGAAAAGATGGTTCAAAGGTCATCTTGGATTTACATTTACTTATGCTTGCTGCTTTCTTCACACTTGGACTATTCTCAATGAAAGATTTCTTTATCCACCCCACGCTCTAATAACTTTCAGCAATTTTTAAATCTACTGACATGTAAATGATGTCAGGGAACGGCTCGTCCATGGGCAGGATGGGCATTTGATGCCCCGGGGTGATGGCGGTCTTTTTAAACGGACTGGCCATCTGAACCGGCAGGTGAAAGTCTTTAATTGCTGACCACCAGTTGTTGTTATTGTGGAGTAGAGGATGATTTACACGACACTGTCACTGAAATGTTTGTAGTCTGTCTGTCTGTCTGTCTATCTCTATCTATCTATCTATCTATCTATCTATCTATCTATCTATCTATCTATCTATCTATCTATCTATCTATCTATCTATCTATCTATCTATCTATCTATCTATCTATCTATCTATCTATCTATCTATCTATCTATCTATATGTATGTCTATCTGACTGCGTGTCTGTCTCTCTGTCTGTCTGAGACGGTCTTATCAGGACACGGGGACAAGGACGAGTGCTATTTGCGGACCCAGGGCGAGAGTCCTATGCGGAACCCCACCTTCCCTCCCCACTGGGCGATGGGGCGTGGGTGCTCTCGCCCCAGTTGCCACTCCCCCCAAAGTCCACCACTGTATCTATATTCCTATAACGGTTTTGTTCGTCCTACTACATGTCTGTCTATCTATACAACTTTCTTCCTGTCAGACTGCGTGTTTGTCAGGATGTCTGTGTCTTCTAACACCACAACTGTGTGTGTGTGTGTGCGTGTGTGTGTGTGTGTGTATGTGTGTGTTTAAGGGAGAGGTGAGTTCCAGAGAAACTGCTGTACTGGTAGAATGGGACTTTCACAGATCGCCAGACACCTTTTTGTCATATATTCCTTGACCTTCATCGCCCAGCAAGAGAAAGTTATGATATGATAAATGTAACTTTAAATAATACATTGTTCCCCCCCCCCAACCAACAGTTTCTATTTATGCCATCAACAAGATCAAATTATAAAAACTGAAACCCAAGAACAAAGATATTTCATATACATTTCATTTTTTTTTAATAATTTATTTTAGAAAAATTTAATTCATCGGATTTTTTAAATATAAATAAAGATGAAAAAACAACAACAATAAAGAATTTGAATTAAAATCATGATCTTTGCTTTATAATTCAATGTCATATTGTGTAAGGTACCACCCCGAGCCCCCGAGCCCCTCGCTGCCCACTGTACGTTCCTGAATAGCCATTCATCAATAGAGTAACACGGTATTAAAGGTCATTAACTCGTGACTGCGTTTTGACCAAGTCGGCGACCGGGTCGTCGGACTCAGTTGTGTGGACTGTCAAAGTGTCAAAGACTCACGTCTCAGTGCGAGGTATTAGGTGACCTCCCCTTGTCCTCTAATTGAACCAAATTTATTTCCCTTGTTGATCTCCAGGAACCCCACCCCACCCCCACATATCTCTCCCCTCCCCCGGCAGTCAGCTGGCTAACGGTATCGATATTTATTGCAGTCGCTATCACCCACATCCTCATCCCCTTCCTTCCCCCCCCCACACCCTAATGCCCCCCCTCCCCCAATCATTCAGCACAACCTTGGCCCTGTGGCGGTATTTAGGAAAATTGTAAAAAAAACTGGGCGAATCTGCGAACGAGATTGCCGTATTAAGCCTAACACGATTCCACAATTAGATTTTATTTCATTTAGTTTTCGTTGTCCATTACAATGGTTCTTCTCAGGGTTAGTGAAACAGTATTTTTTTTTTGTTTAAGGACTTTAATTTGTTTATGTCGTTTGACCGCTAGACCTTTGCATCGCAAATCATCTCATTCACCGGCATAAGTTTAAAACAGATGCAATTTAAAACCGTTTCAATAATGGCATTAATAATCGAAACAATTTTTTTCTAATACTTTTTATTTCACTTGCCCTGTGTCTGGACGATCTAAGCATGGACGCAGGGTCACGTGGACAGACAAATGGATATCAGAAGGAACAAACACGTCAGGCTACCGACCGATGAAAGAAATCTATTTATACACATTGCGACACTTTCAAAGAGAGGGTTGACCCAGAAGTGGCCGGTCTGATCGTGAAAACAAAAGAATGACGGCCAGTTGTGACCAGTACGTAAATAGCCGCCCGGGATATTGACCAGGTGGAATACACAGAACAGTGGGGAATAACAGAAAAAACAAACGGGAAAGATAGGCTACAGGAAACTGCTAGGCGTACTCCGTATAGAAGAATAAACCGTCAGGTGTGGCCGTCCTGGCTAGGGTAAACCTTCAGGTGTGGCCGTCCTAGCTAGGATAAACCTTCAGGTGTGGCCGTCCTAGCTAGGATAAACCTTCAGGTGTGGCCGTCCTAGCTAGGATAAACCTTCAGGTGTGGCTGTCCTAGCTAGGATAAACCTTCAGGTGTGGACGTCCTAGCTAGGATAAACCTTCAGGTGTCGCCGTTCTAGCTAGGATAAACCTTCAGGTGTGGCCGTCCTAGCTAGGATAAACCTTCAGGTGTGGCTGTCCTAGCTAGGATAAACCTTCAGGTGTGGCTGTCCTAGCTAGGATAAACCTTCAGGTGTGGACGTCCTAGCTAGGATAAACCTTCAGGTGTCGCCGTTCTAGCTAGGATAAACCTTCAGGTGTGGCCGTCCTAGCTAGGATAAACCTTCAGGTGTGGCCGTCCTAGCTAGGATAAACCGTCAGGTGTGGCCGTCCTAGCTAGGATAAACCTTCAGGTGTGGCCGTCCTAGCTAAGATAAACCTTCAGGTGTGGCCGTCCTAGCTAGGATAAACCTTCAGGTGTGGCCGTCCTAGCTAAGATAAACCTTCAGGTGTGGCCGTCCTAGCTAGGATAAACCTTCAGGTGTGGCCGTCCTAGCTAGGATTAACCGTCAGGTATGGCCGTCCTAGCTAGGATAAACCGTCAGCTGTGGCCGTCCTAGCTAAGATAAACCTTCAGGTATGGTCGTCCTAGCTAAGATAAACCTTCAGGTGTGGCCGTCCTAGCTAGGATAAACCGTCAGGTGTGACTGTCCTAGCTAGGATAAACAGTCAGGTGTGGCCGTCGAGCTGAAAAGGTTATGCGGTGGGGCATAACCAGCAACCACTGTCACAAGGCAGGCACTGAGGTGGAATCCCCCCCCCTAACCCAATTTAACCAAAAGAGAGGCCGCCCAAGAAACACCTGGCGGCAAGACCTGGAATGTGACATCACAAAGATGGGACACACTTGGAATCTGTAGGAGAGGATTTCAAAGGACAGATGAATGTTGTTGGTGGCCCGTACCTGGCACGTGTGATTGGCACTGATAATGATGATGACCCTTGGGTAAGAGCCAACAATCAATGTTTACAAGAGTTGGACTAAATCAGACGACTATAAAAGTGAATAGATCGAGTCTACTTTCTACAATAAATATAAATGAAATACAGTCGATTACGCTTAATTGGGACACATCGGGACCGAGGCTTTTTGTCCCAATTAAGCGACTGTCCCAATTAAACATTCAAATTTACCATTGGCTTCTTGGTTTGGTTTCTTTGAGATTTGTCCCAAAATAAGCGGCTGTCCCAACTAAGCGGTGTCCCAATTAAGCGGAATCCACTGTACATATTATTATGTAGGTTAGTTGACTATTGGTGAAGAAACTAAAACGTTTACACTTTTTTTTTTTTAAAATTGAAAAATAATTACTTTCATCGAAATGGATTAAAAAGTGAAAAAAAAAAGCAATAAATATTTCCTTAGGTTTAGCTCATACAAACATTTAGAAACATTTCACTGACTGAATACAAGTGTCAGCTCATAATGACTGTATCTCTTGTATTAATGAATTTTTGACCAATCAGATATTTCTTAAAGGACAGTAGATACCAGGGCCGCTTCATCCTATAGGCACTGTGCCTAGGGCCTACGGATTTTTCAAGGGCCTACGGACTTTTCAAGGGCCTACGGACTTTTCAAGGGCCTACGGACTTTTCAAGGGCTTACGAAAGCCAGAACATAAAGTGAAAACAAGTGCATTCTTGAAAAATATAAAAAAAAAATGAAATCGGGGAGGGCCTACGACTTTGAAAGTGCCTAGGGCCTACGATGACCTTAAAACGGCCCTGGTATATATATATATATATATATATATATATATATATATATATATTAAAAATGACACTAGTTGAATATCACAGAACATTTAATAATGTTTAGACTTGCGCAATACACATTCCTATTTGTTATTCATCAAGGACAGGGTACTCGGTGTGCTGCTGTTAGCTGTCTACAGAATGAATGTATCGTTGTGTCTGTGTCACTGAGACACACTCATACAATGGTATTAGTAGACAGTCATCCACACATACACGCAAACACGCTGATATATATATATATATATATATATATATATATATATATATATATATATATATATATATATATTCTTAATTCCGTAAGATAACATTAAGCACACACACCTAATGTGTGCTTGTATACCGATAGACAATACAAACAGACAAACACACAAATACATAGGCGTACATCATTGTGTAAATGCACAACAAACACTCTGAATAAAATTGTATAGCTCAACATTGGTTCATTCTACAAACTGATACATTCTCAAGTAAAATAATAAGAAGTGTGGGGAAAAAGCGATATATTAACAGAGAAAGAGAGAGAGAGAGAGAGAGAGAGAGAGAGAGAGAGAGTGTAATGGGACCAGCAAGAGTCCATTGTTAGATTATAGTAGGATAAGATAACCCCTGGGGTGTCATTACTTCAACAATTTGGAGTTGTCTGTCTTGAAGAATTTAATTATATCTAAGTTGAGAGTTTCGACTGGGCAAGTGTGTGTGTGTGTGAGTATGTGAGTGTGAGGGGTGTGGGGGGGGGTAAAAATGTGGTGTGGGAGGAAGGGAAGAAATAGGACGTACTTTGGGGATGGGAAGCAATAAGATGCCACACCCTACGTGTTAGAAGAGCACGCTATGCTCATGGTCATACTGCCAGTTCATTAAGTAATTTTGGAGTTCTAATTTCTTGTTTCCATCTAATTTCTAGACTAAAGTCTAGATAAACCTCTTATAATGTGGAGAAAATACAAATGAGATTTAAGAAAAAAGATAAATGATGAAAATGTTTTCAAAATAGTACAACTAGCTATCCAATCAGCCAACTAGCCAGAAGCCAGGCATTCAAACTAAACAAACAAATTACTAGCTAATCAACCACTGAAACAACCTTCAAATCTTCCATCTAAAGTGGCAAACAGCTAGTCAGCCGGCCAGCCATTCAACCTCAAACTACTAGCGAGTCAGCGTAACAACCCATTACCCTACTCAAACAATAAAAACGAATTCATCATTCGGCCAGTTTGACGTCATGATCACGTGGGCCGTTCTTATGCTTTCGTGAGCCCTAGGCAAATATACATTTGGTGGGAGGGCGGGAGGGGGGAGGGAGGGCACCGTTGACAAAAAAACGTGTTCCCAAAGAATCTTTTAAAACTGGGGCTCATAGCCGACATCTGTTAGGTCGTTTAAAGGCTCATATGGCTCTTTTTTGTGTCGGGCTTGTTAAAGGCTCAAATGACTCTTTTTTTGTGCCGGGCTTGTTAAAGGCTCACATGGCTCTTGTTAGTGTCGGGCTTGTTAAAGGCTCACATGTCTCTTGTTAGTGTCGGGCTTGTTAAAGCCTAATATGGCTCTTGTTAGTGTCGGGCTTATTAAAGGCTCACATGGCTCTTGTTAGTATCAGGCTTGTTAAAGCCTAATATGGATCTTGTTAGTATCGGGCTTGCTTGTTAAAGCCTAATATGGCTCTTGTTAGTATCGGGCTTGCTTGTTAAAGGCTCACATGGCTCTTAATTGTGTCGGGCTTGCTTGTAAATGGTTGTCTCGAAATGACGGAGGGGCGGGGGTGGGGGGGGATGAGCTAGGCAGCCGCATAGATTGTCTAACTATCCTTAAGAACAGTTCTGCGGGTTCATCTCTCTCTCTCTCTCTCTCTCTCTCTCTCTCTCTCTCTCTCTCCGTTTAAACTGCTCTAGTACGTTAGTACTGCAAGTATTATTTATGTTGTGTCGCAATATTCGTATCAGTTTACTCAACTTACAATTATCCATTGTTTGTTCCGTGAGTCATCCTATTTTATTAACTCCCTTATTGTTAAGCAATATCTTGTTATGGATGCATTCCTGATTTATGATATGTACCTGACTTAAGTAACTGACTCCCCCCCCCTCCCGGGGGGTAAATACCATTCAATGAGACGCTCATTAGTCGTATAGTCGAATGGTTCTCACGTTTTTTCTATTCTCTACCCACCAGGAAACTTTGTTCCCCGACCCACCAGTAACAACAAACTAACAAAAATGCAAAATAATAATAATAATAATAATTTTAAAACATCCTAATTAATTATTTATTAATTTTTTTTTTTTGGCGATTCACTTCATATTTAAGTGGCCAACCGAACAATGGAACGGGACAACTTTTTGAGGATCGCTGGGTGTACAGCTCAGCGATACAAACGAGAACCCTGTCATTTAAGTAAACATATTCGCGTTACAAATAAGTCAAATGAATACTTGAAACAAAAGGTAAACAAATAAAAACTCGGAATTTTCAAAAAAAACAAAAAAAAAAAACCATTTTGTCTTATTTCTTCTTCTACTAACTTTGTTGGCTGTGGCATTGGTGATTGAGACAGATGAATTCAATTTTTTTTTTACCCATGATAATGCCACATACCTACATCCCCTCCCCTCCCCCCCCCCCCAAATCTTTCAGTATCCATTAGAAAGTTAGCAAACTAACATTGACTAGCACACATGTGCTTACACCAGGGGTGGGCAAACTACGGCCCGCGGGCCGCATGCGACCCTTCAGCGTATATTATGCGGCCCGTATGCATGTATAGAAAAAGTTTGCCCACCCATGGCTTACATTTAAAAAATGCGCATCATCGGTACAGGCTAACCCCCCCCCCCCCAATGCATACATACACACCGTCTTATGAAAAGTAACAAGTGCTCAAACATATTTGTTTCCCCCCCCCCCCCCCCAAAGAACGCGATACTGGGCATTGCGCCTAAACACGAGCAAACACAGTTGTAAGCTGATAAACACAATAACCAGTGGCGTAGTGAGGAGGGAGGGAAAGGGGGGCATCATGCCCCGGGCGCTACTCACAAAGGGGTGCCAAATTTATATTTTTCACATAATATTATAAGGTTATCGAATGTGAAGGGGGGGGGGAGACGTGCACTAAAAAGGTACTGTGCCCGCCCCCCCCGGGCGCTAGTTAAGTTCTCTAAGCCACTGACAGTAACATATGTAATCAAGCATTTTTATTATTCACACACACATTCTAATGTACTGCGTCCCCCCCCCACAACATATATACACAACCTCAATGGCCTAACTAGCGTTGGCGATGCCCGGGGGGGGGGCGGGCTCTTAAATCCGTTGCCCACTTTTTTTCATAATCCAAAACGCCCCTAATAATACAGTAGCCTCACACTTATTTACAGAAATATTCCATATGTAAGCATATAGGGACGCCATTACATTGGAAGCTATCCCCCCTCCTTCACCCCAGAATCCAGTTTTTTTTTAATTTTTTTACTATTCTCAGACTTTAAAAAAAGATGTAGACCATTTAGCAAACATGTGTTATAAAAGGGCAGTAGCGTAGCGAGCTTAACTCGCGCCCGGGGCATAATACTTTTTTATCGCCCCCCCCCCATTCAAAACCATATAATATTATACTTAAAATATACCATTTGGCGCCCCTTAGTGAGTAGCTCCCGGGGTATGATGCCCGCCTCCCCCCCCCCCCACTGCAAAACGGGTAATGATGTTTTAACTTTGACAACGCTGGCCCGTAATTTGCCAGGGTCGCTAAATGATCTTTAAATAAGAACCGCCAAAACTGGTTTTAAAAAAAAACAGCCCAAAACCCGCCAGATAGATACAATTGAGAAAGTGTGGTCAACATTTCCTCCGATGTATCAATGTATTAAATGCGTTACTATTTTTGCTCTTAAGTAATTTAAAGCATTGTAGATGGGGGGAAACCGCATAAAAACCGCCTATATTACGTCTGGGGACCCACTAAACAGCGAACTTTGTTCGCCCCCTCCCAAGCCAAACCCGAATTGACGCCCATGCTCCTAAAATACTCATGATGCACATCAACTCCAAAAAAAAACCACTCTTCACACCAATACTCCGAAGTACTCACGAATACCATCTAATAATATGATAGCGATTTGGGTTCTGCGTGAAATCGAAAGTAAAGAAATAATACAACAGTATTCCAGTTTAAAATACAATCATGAAAAAGTCGGATCTACCCAAAACCAAAAATAACTTAGCCTATTTGGTCAAGCCTAAGGGGATATAACTCTATGCAAAGGTTTTGCATGGGTACAGCTAGTACCATATTAAAATTCATTCATACTCTTGTCTTCCAACACTTAAACTTGTAAAACGTTACTCGATGATGTAAATAGAGAAATTTAATGAGAAATCAAAACTGTATTTCAACTATAACAAAATAAAAAAAAACCATCGGTACTAATTATGAAAATAAATAAAAACACATAATTAAGTTATAAAACAAAACAATATGTTATTTCACTGTATCAATCTTGACAGTAGCTTCAGTTTTCATTAGTCCGCGTTTAAATTGTAATACAACCACCAGCTATACACCGCATTGGTTCAAAAGCCAGTTTTAATCATTAAGTTAAGTTCCGGTCAATCTTAAGTAATGATTATCCGTTTGGATATTCTTTATAATCAACTTAAAACCCATTAGCGTCTTTATATGAACATATTTTTATTCTTTGATTTAATCTAATAGGCTTTTCTTCCCTGTAAGGATTTGCTTTTCACACTATAATTGCATATCGCTAGGTTTTTCTTCTCAACATAGATTTGAATCTATTAAAGACAAAAGCGATAGAAAAACTGATGGGGGCAACAGGTGAATGGGAGGGGGTTAGCTGGCGGTCGTGAGGATCTGGCGGTCGTGAAGATGGTGACTGGCGAGATGAAGATGGTGACTGGCGATATGAAGATGGTGACTGGCGAGGTGATGATGGTAACTGGCGAGATGAAGATGGTGACTGGCGATATGTGGATTGTAACTGGCGATATGTGGATTGTAACTGGCGATATGAGGATGGTGACTGGCGAGATGAAGATGGTGACTGGCGAGATGAAGATGGTGACTGGCGATATGAGGATTGTAACTGGCGATATGAGGATGGTGACTGGCGAGATGAAGATGGTGACTGGCGAGATGAGGATGGTTTCTGGCGAGATGATGATGGTGACTGGCGAGACGAAGATGGTGACTGGCAAGATGAAGATGGTAACGGGGAGGTGATGATGGTAACTGGCAGTCGGGAAGATGGTAAATGGCGAGGTGATGATAGTAACTGGCGAGGTGATGATGGTAACTGGCGAGGTGATGATGGTAACTGGCGAGGTGATGATAGTAACTGGCGAGGTGATGATGGTAACTGGCGTGGTGATGATGGTAACTGGCGAGGTGATGATGGTAACTGGCGTCCGTGAAGGTGGTAACTGGCGGAGGAGAGGATGGTAACTGGCGGAGGAGAGGATGGTAACTGGCGTCCGTGAAGGTGGTAACTGGCGGAGGAGAGGATGATAACTGGCAGTCGTGAAGATGGTAACTGGCGGAGGTGAGGATGGTAACTGGCAGTCGTGAAGATGGTAACTTGTCCATCATGATGTTGTGGCAGCTGAAAGATAAATGGATACAACATTATTCTAATATTAGCTCCTCTTTTAGACGGAATCACAATAAATTCAATTTCTAGCCCGTCCAATCAAAACATGGAGCGGTCAAGTCTAAAGACAGTTTTATGTTGTTTTTTTTTAAATTCTGTAAATCATGTTCATATGGCGAGGAGCCAATATTTCTTTTTTTGAAATTATAGCCATCACAAATCAAACTTGTCCCAATAAGCTATCATGTCAGCACATTGTATTAACGCTGTTAAACACTGTGTTCAACTTGACTAGAAAAAGGCCCATCGTGTTCATTTATTTGAGAACTCCCCCCCCCCCCACTCAATTATCTACAATTTGGGGGGGGGGGGGCGACAGCAAAGATGCGGCAGTTGACGTTATTTACAGCCGAAATTTTCGTTAGCTGGATAATAACTAAACGTCTCTTTGGCTGGATTATAACTAAACGTCTCGTTAGCTGGATTATTACTAAACGTCTCGTTAGCTGGATTATTACTAAACGTCTCGTTAGCTGGATTATTACTAAACGTCTCGTTGTCTGAATTATGACTAAACGTCTCTTTGGCTGGATTATGACTAAACGTCTCGTTGGCTGGATTTATGACTAAACGTCTCGTTAGCTGGATTATGACTAAAGGTCTCGTTGGTTTGATTATGGCTTAATGTCTCCTCTGAATCTCGTGATTAAACACTACTAGCTGCAACTGCACAAGAAGACATCCGTTACTACTGTTGGACTTCTCTATTTGTCCTTTTTAATCGGTTTCTTAAGCTGTTGTGGGAACCTGCATGATTAGCTCCCTGTGTGATTAGCTCCCTATGTAATTAGCTCCCTGTGTGATTAGCTCCCTATGTGAATAGCTCCCTATGTGATTAGCTCCCTGTGTGATTAGCTCCCTGTGTGATTAGCTCCCTATGTGATTAGCTCCCTGTGTGATTAGCTCCCTATGTGATTAGCTCCCTGTGTGATTAGCTCCCTGTGTGATTAGCTCCATGCGTGATTAGCTCCCTGCGTGATTAGCTCCCTGCGTGATTATCTCCCTGCGTGATTAGCTCCCTGCGTGATTATCTCCCTGCGTGATTAGCGCCATGCATGATTAGCATTGTTGTACGTCATGAGAAATAACAATTAGTTTTAACAACAGGGTAAAAAATATTGATCACCAATCACTGTATAGTTCAGCTACAGCTTTCAAATCGTTAGTAGTCACCATTGTGGAGATTAAAACTGGCGGTTGCCAGACAGACAATCGCACTCCCCGCGCATACGCCCCTGGGGTTGCAAAAGGCTTTGCATCCCTGCTTTCCTGTCTCAGCCCCTCCAGCCCCCCCCCCTTCCCCCGCGTCAGTTGTGTTGAGATACACACTTATGAGATACCACCTTTCTCAAAAAAAAAATGCTGTATAGTTGAATGAAATGGGTGGGAATTATGATATTTTGTCAGAATGTGATATTCTGATGCACACCCAATACATACACACAAGCACGCACCAACTTTTTGACAACCAGGTTAGAGAGAAAATACTGTTGTTTATCTCTTTGCGAATCCCTCCTCAAATCTGCTGTCCAGTTAACAGATTGAACCCTTCCCCCTTTTGTTCCTGACCGTTTTGTTGTCACTTCCGGTCATTTCATCTTCAAGCTGGCGATCCGATAGCTCTTGTCTACGAGCACTGATCACTTCACACCACACCCCTCTCCCCGCCTCCTTCCACGGTAATGAATGCCACGTCACCAGATTGGTGGCTAATGTAATTTGAGGTGGGGAAAAAATTGGGCGGGAGGCGGGAGAAGGGGGGAAAGTGTCGGATTTAGTGGAATTGGGCGAAAAAAATTTTGGGCTGAAAATGACGTCATTATGGAGTAAATTGGCATTGAAAGGTCATCGGGCAAACTGACCCGTCACCGACCCCCTCGAGCAGTTCTCACTAGATTGGAGATAAGGGAGGGACACACCCGAGTAAGGGGTGGTTGGGGGGGGCGGTGTGTGTGTAGGGCGGAAAATCTGTTCTCATCAGCAGGGGCGAATTGGCGGGTTCAACCCCTACACCACCCCTCTCTCATCTGAGATGGCATAGCTCTGCCCAATGGGCATATCTTTGGGAAAACGTTCAATTTGCTCTCCCGTTACAGGGGAGTGAAAATGTTGGCTAGAAATACAGTCGGGGATGGGGGTGGCGGTGTGTTTGGATGGGGAAGGGGGGTGGGGAATAGAGAAATTACTGGGAGGATTCAATCAGATCAATAAATCACCTCACCCCACCCCACCCCCTTCACCTACACTAATTTAACTGAATTAGTCACAGTCAGTGGATTGTTCATATAATACCATTTGGTTGTTGTTGTGTTCTGTTTTTTCAATGTCACTTCATGTAGATACTGACAAATAATTGCATAAACCTTCCTGCTTTACAGCAGTAGACAGACACTGTATCCGGCAGTGTGTCTTACAGCAATAGTCAGACATTAAGACAGACAATGTATGCAATTTTCTCATTTTACATTAATACGGAGAAGTTGTGTCCAAACGTGTGCCTTACAGCAATAAACAGACACTAAGACAGACAATGTATGCAGATTCGAACCTTAAAGTAATAAACAGACGTTCTATCTAGCTTCGCACGAATATATACACATACATTGGGTTGCTATTAATGCGTTGATAATACATTTTGTTTTCTATAGACATATTTAACTACAGATCATCATGTATGAATAGAAATGTTGAAAAACATTCGTCCAAACGTGTTTATTACACATTTTTCTAGCGATCTTTGATAAACATTGAAATAAGGAAACGCTGGCATTCAGTAAAAATGTCAACATGTAGACAAGTAATATTAAAAGTCAACATTGATAATTAACCTTCACTCGTAAGACCTACAATATTCTACAATCATTCAAGACTTAGAAAAAGAAATGTCTATTAAAATTTGTCTAGATTTGTTTTCGCCTTTACCCCCTTTAGCAACTAATCATAGATATCTCGTTGACTATTGGTAAACCTGGACACGTGACCAGTAATTTGTTTTTCCTTGAAGATCCCAGCCAAATTTTCTCAAGTGACGACCAACCAGGCAGTTCAAATAGTATCTGCTTGAAAGACAGTCGCAGCGAAAATTGAAGTCTGGAAGTACCACCAGTTCGGGGCTGTCCTGGTAAACAATTGATTTCGCTACTAAACAAATGATTGCCACAGTTAAATAGATGATTGCCCTATTTAAACCAATATTTTTGGGACAAGTTTTCATTGAATTCTGTAGCTCAGCTCTGGTTGCAGCATATTTCTCAAAGTGTGAAATACGTTAATTGTAGAGTGTGTGAGTGTATCGTGTGTGTGTATCGTGTGGGTGTGGGTGTATCGTGTGGGTGTGAGTGTATCGTGTGTGTTTGTGTGTGTTTAAGTTAGTGTGTGTGTGTTTTTTAGTGTGAGTATGTGTGCTTGGGTCTGTTAAAATATTCAATGTGTTTGTTTGGATTCTACAAACATGTGTTTGGAATTCAATTCAAGTATAGAGGGGGAGATGTTACAAACACTGAACATGCAAGTAATGGTACGATGAAATAGAACTAAAAAAAAAATTATTAAAATTTTCAAGAAGGACTATGAGCTGAAAGTACTCACAGTTCAAGTACAAGTAAAAGTACCTAAGGTGCAAGTAACAGTGAAAGTACTCTAAAAATGTAATCAATGCAGCGGAGTAGCGTGGGTATCGGCCGCCAAGGGCGGAAGACGATTTTGCCGCCCTCTCATTTAGGTATTTCAATTTAATCTATACATTTTTGCCGCCCCCCTAAAAAGTAATAAAAAGTGCCGCCAGGTGCGGACCGCACCCACCGCCCCCCCACCCTAGGTACGCCACTGAATCAATGTACAATGCAAAACAAGTACTGCACATCTCTAGTACATATTACGTGCATGTGTGTGTGTGAGTGAGATTGTGTGTTTTTGGAAATTTTGTGTAAATGAAGGATTATTACAGTGGCGTCATAATAAGGAAGGGACGCGGCGTTGGTATATAAAGACAGGTGGTATTACTGTAATAGTGTAACCCTTCCCCTACCCAAAACGTTTCTGCGGCAGACCCGCCTGCCCCTCCCCCACCACCCGGGCAACACTCACGCATATTGTGTTTGGAATGTGTAAATTTTTTTTTACGCCGCCATTGACAGCATGATAGGGTGTAATGTGCCTACCGCACCAGCCACTATTGGCGGCGCTGATGAAACGTCTGCCATGACGCACAGAGCGGCGGGTTGAGTGTGCATTTATTTTTTTAAGATATATTAATTACATTTATGAGTTGTTGTTTTTAAAAAAACATCTTTCCACTCATCTGAACACCTGTTTTTATTGGTCACACATAATGACAATCACACATTACTTCGTAATACTGAACTTGATTTACACATAATGACAATCACACATTACTTCGTGATACTGAACTTGATTTACACATATGACTATCACTTCGTAATATTGAACTGGATGGTTACACATTGAATATTCACATTAATCTAACCTGTATTTTATTTTACATATGACTATCGGGTTCGATATATATATATATATATATATATATATATATATGTATATATATATATATATATATAAGGAGCAATACGGGAGACGTAGAGAGCTAGTCCTAACGGTATGCAAAATCCAGTGATCAGTTCTAGGGCCCTATGCGTTGGTGAACTAGGTGGAACTGTCTAGGGCCCTATGTTTCGAACATCGCTCCATGGATGCATACCCTTAATAGCAATAAATAATCCCCGTAAATACACAATGCAATTACATAGACCGCCTTGTCAAAATCTTTTTCGACAAAAGTAGCACACAATCTCTATCATAAAAAAAACAACATCCACTAATACAGAACTAGGGAAGCGCACAAATTCTCTCTCTCTCTCTCTTCCCTTCCCTTTTCAACTCTTTTAACTTTGTAAATAAAATTAAATTATAATGTAGCTTTACTTAGAAACTATCATCTGTAGCACATGCTTTTAAAAGGTAGCGAATCTCGCAAAAAAAAGAAGTAGCGCAATCAATCTGGGCAACACAGTCAGCTGAACTAGTTACAATCAAGTTGCATAAAGCAACTGGGGGAATGGGAGGTGGAGGAAGGGGGGGCGACACACATCAAAAAGTAAAAGTAACGAGAAAAGCAATAAAAAAAAATCATTTCTCACCGTTTTGCTGGGAACAATGGCTGAAGTTTATTTTAAAAAATGCCTTGAAAATGTTCACAAAGTGTTCTATTGAACATTTAATAGAGGTTGGAAATTTAATGTGGCAAATTACCATCTGCATAAGATTTCCAACTTACTTGCTAGGCTGTGTGTGTGTGTGTGTGTGTGTGTGTGACACGATTGCCAACCACTTTTTTTACTGAATTATCCAGAATATGATAAAAAAAATATCTAGATATTTTTTTTGAAAAAACTTTGAACAAATAACCAAAATTTAATCTCGCATGAAAGAAGATCGAGTTCTATGAAATACATAATTATATATATAATTTTTATATATCTTGATGGCTTAAGGTCTGAGTAAAAAATAATCAAAGTTGGCAGCCCAGTTGATGTAAGCAGTGACGTACAAGGTTATACTAATTCAAGGACAAGCCAACAAGAAGAGACAACACTCGCAGTTAAGACATTGCGTGTGACAAGGTCACACCAGCTATGACACGACATCTCATGTCTGTGTAGTGTGTGTACTTGGTGAAGCTTCTGAAAAATTGCTCTATGCATGTCTGACGTAACCTAAAAACTGCTGTTCAATGGTCAAATATATGACAGTACATGTACTGCCAAGTATCTGAGTCTTTTGCTGCAACAAAACATTGCAATGCGTTATATATATATATATATATATATATATATATATATATATATATATATATATATGAATATGAATATATTAGTTTTGCTGCGATAAAATAAATATTTCAAACATAATTAATTTATAAACTTACCTGTTGTTACCGAGTAGAAAAATCGAACTTAAATAATGCAGATTTTGAAATAACATTAATTTTCATAAAGGTCTAACTTTTCATGAACTAAATTAATTATTGACACATATATTGGGGATAAGCAACAGACACAATCTAGATCGCGATATTGCCAGTTCACTTTCGGCCGCTTAAATCACGGTCACAATTTTTAAGGTCATTTTCGGCAATCGCAAAACATATTGGAAATGGGTTTATCAAAGTACATAATATATAAATATATATATAAGACATGAGGACAATCCACACCCCCCACCACCAGCACACACAGTGAATGTGAGAGAAAACTAATAAAAAGCTCATAAAATAGGTAGAGTTCAAAGAGTTCAATCGCTAAGAAAGATGACTACGGGAACAAATCTGTGATGTAAACAATACGGGGAACTAATCTGTGATGTAAACAATACGGGGAACTGACCTGGGGATGCAAACGATACGGGGAACTAATCTCAGATGTAAACACATACGGGGAACTTGATTTGTGATGTAAACAATACGGGGAACTAATCTGTGATGGAAACAATACGGGGAACTAATCCGTGATGTAAACAATATTGTGGGAACTAATCCGTGATATGCATGAGTTAACCAATAACCCTCCCCTGACACTGTAGATGTCAGGATGTGCCGTGAGCCAATCGTTCGTTCTATTACATTTATTTCCTATATTCTTACCGTTGAGATCGCGATGAATCGAGTATTACCAGGGGCGAAAACATTTACACAGCGCCCTATCGACGCCCCTTCCTCCGTGCGGCCGCTACACCCACAGTACCCTTCCTGCGCCACTGAATGTATAGACTGATGTTTGTAGTATGTCATCTGTACGTTTACGCTGCACTAGTGCTTCTCAAACTTTTTGAAGTCACGGCCCCTTAGAACGCCAATCAGTATGTCGCCCCCTAATTTTTATTTTTGGTTTAGATTTCTTAAATTTATAATTTTAAACTTCTATGTGCAAACTTAACTTATCAATACATGCTTTTTCAAATGTTAACAATGAAAGAGTGAAAGGATGCAGCATATAAAATAAACAAGATTCTATTTTAAACATATTAATACTATTTACATACAATACATTAGGTTAATTATATTGTATGTGTCACATTTTTCTGAAATTCCACGGCCCCCCTCCGGATAGAGCAGCTGGTCCCTAGGGGGCCGCGGCTCACCACTGCAGAGAAGCATTGCCGACACCATTCTCTCACCCCCACCCCTCCCCCCTCCCCACGCACACACCTCTGAGCCGAGTCCTTCTTGGCATCCAGAAAAAAATCTGGTATGTTTATCTAAAAGTCTATACATGTATTAGTTTGGCCCTAATTAAGTCTAGTCTTGACTAATGTAATCGTATTTTTTATAAAGCGAATACATAGTCAAGTAAAAAAGAATAACCTAGTTCAGTTCTGTGTTCACGCTTTAAGTAGTCTTAATTGTTTATGGACTTCTATATCAAAATGTCCACATTTATCGCTAGGAAACCGCCAGGCCAATGTATCTGCATGCGGCCCCGTATGTCAGTGGTGGCGAACCATTTTTGGGCCGCGTGCACAAAATTTATCAAAAAAAAAAAACCCATTTATTTTTAGCAAAGTGCCAAAACTCCAATCAAAATTAAAGGAAGTGCTATTTTAGTCGGTGCTGATTGTGGTCCGCCACCGCTGCTGTAGGTTATGGGTTCAAATCCTGGCGAGTCAAAACGTCTTCGTGGTGCCTCCATTGCCATAGCGTTAACGAGGGGGGGGGGGTGGAGGGGTCGATTTGTTCTCAGGGCCCAAGGCTAAGGTTTATTAGCCTACTGTTCAGTTCTGTGTTTGCATCTTGTGTATTTTCCGCCAACATTTCGCACTCACCAGCTCAACAGTTCACTGTAATGTTGTTATTTTTTTTCTACCTTTTAATTTTTGTTTTAATTTGAGACCCCATCCCCTCCACATTTGCAGTCACCCCTTTTGCCCCTTCCCCTACCACTCTGTCTCTTCCCCCCCCCCTCCTAACGTCTCTGTCTCTCTCTTTCTCTTACACACACACACACGCACACACACACAGATACACAGTACGGCCGCTGCATTGGAAATCCAGACGACCAGCCACAACGTCACACCAAATACATAATTGAACAGTTTCAAATTGACTTTAACATTTACGCCATACAAAGTGTTATATCCACTTACGGCAACCGACGGAACGGCATAGTCTTAGTCCGATGTGCCAGTGCCCTAGGGTTTGTATGTTTGTGTGTTTGTTTGTGTGTGTGTGTGTGCGTGTGTCAGTGTTTGTGTGTACGTTTGTGTGATGTAGGGTCTCAAGGTTTGTGCGTAAATCAACTCTCAGTACACTAGATGTTGAAATTTACTCATGCCTGCAACTTTCATGCAGTTTTAACATTAAATCCATCAAATTAGCTCAAAGTAGTGCCATTTATTTAACTTTCTAAATAAACTATACATTTGCGCTAAGTTGGAATTTATCTTAGTAGCGCCTTTGAGAAGAGTAGCACACTAGGGCAAATTGTTCTGTTGCTTTGAATAAAGTTTCGTACTTATCCCTATTCATCTACATTACAGGCGAGGCAGCAACGACCATGGAAGAGGGTAGAGAGGGCACTCCCGAAACCATCACTCGTACCTGCATGACCACTGCAAGTAAAAGGGCAAAAAACCATAGGGATTAGAAGACTTTGAAGCTGTAAGGATCGCAGTGCCAGCTGGGTTCACTTTGCTACTACCACTCTCACAAAGAGCAATAAAAGTTAGTCCCTGGAAAAGACTAGATGTCTATCTGTGAGTTCACTGTAAGATTGAGATGTCTATCTGTGAGTTCCCTGTAAGGTTGAGATGTCTATCTGTGAGTTCCCTGTAAGGTTGAGATGTCTATCTGTGAGTTCCCTGTAAGGTTGAGATGTCTATCTGTGAGTTCCCTGTACAGATGAGATGTCTATCTGTGAGTTCCCTGTACAGATGAGATGTCTATCTGTGAATTCCCTGTAAAGATGATATGTCTCTCTGTGACTTCCCTGTAAGGGTGAAATGTCCATCTGTGAGTTCCCTGTAAAGATGATATTCTATCTGTGAGTTCTCTGAAGGTTCAGAGATGTCTATCTGTAAGTTCCCTGTAAGAGATGATATTCTATCTTTGAGTTCCCTGTAAAGATGATATGTCTATCTGTGGGTTCCCTGTAAGGATGAGATGTCTATCTGTGAGTTCCATTAAAGATGAGGATGTCTATCTGTGAGTTCCCTGTACAGATGAGATGTCTATCTGTGAATTCCCTGTACAGATGAGATGTCTATCTGTGAGTTCCCTGTACAGATGACATGCTGATCTATAGTTTTTATAAATCACTAATTGGGCGTTATTTTTTTTTTCATTAATCTCCTTGTCCATCCACACCATAGGTGAGTGTGAAATAGATATGGAGGCACCACGAGGGATACAGGAGGGTTTACTGGACTTTGAAACCACTGTCACACAGCATACACTCTCCCACAGCGTCACCGCAACCAAAGGCAGCACCGAGTCACTGATATAAATATTTCTGAATTAGGGAGCGACCGATATGCCTTTTTACCGATAGTCCGATACCGATATTTTCCCCCAGCATTTTTACCGATACCGATACCGATATTTTTTTTTTAGGGGCTATCCATTATTTATGTCAACAAATTTTTTGGCAATGTTTACCTCCCCCTCCCCCTTATCAACAACTTGATCAAACTTCCAGAGGCCCCCCTATAAAATTACGTCAACATTTGATAACCCCCCCCCAAAAGGTTGCTTCCAAGATGTTTATGTGGCGAAATTAGTAGGAATATAGTTAGTTTAATTAAAATACTAGATGTTAAGCGAGTATTGTAACACAGAACTACAAACGCTGCCCAATTTTCCTATTTATGAAGTAATTAAATTAAAAAGTAACATTGTTGACGTCAACTTTTCTTGACCTCCCCCTCCCCCTTGTCGACAATTGTCAAAAATTTTCTGCACCCCCTCCCCCTAATTTTTTGACGTAATTAATGGTCAGCCCTAAGGCAACAACAATGCCAAACACGTGTTTTGATCGTGCTGTATGACGTATGTTAACCCATGTTCACATATTTTGCAACACTTCGCCCACGCGTGTCTTGTTAACCCCCCAACTTCCCTTTTCAAAAAAAATACACACAGATGTTCACTAATTGTATCATTCAAGGTCAGCCCGTAGAACTAAGAAATGTCAATCCTCTTGTTTCAGGGTCATATCTCTGACGAAATTTTTGTAGACGTGACAATCAATTTCTGTGACGGTTTTTTTCCTTTTTTAGAGCATTTTCGAAAAAAAATGCTCTATTGTCCCCGTTTTGTCTGTCTGTCTGTCTGTTCCTCACCCTAGATCTCAACAACCATAAGTCCTAGACCCATGATGTATATATCATTTTGTAGGTCTTGGCCTGCCAAGAAATGACTTTTTTCCATTTCGCGATCTGACCTCTCAGGGCCGTAAAAGGGGGGCTTATAAAGTACCGTTTTTTTACTATATAAGCTATATTAATAATGGAGCGCCTTATATCTCACCAACATAAGTCCTAGACCAATGATGTATATATCATTTATGTATAAATGCGGCCCCTTGCCATGTGTACATCAAAAGTTCATTTCGCGATAGGACCTCTGAGGGCCAGGCTTCAGGGCTCCTAAGGGGCTTATATATTATATATACACCTTGTACGTTCAATAACCCATTCATTTGGTGCGAAATACTGCAGCACATAGTTTCACCAAGATTTATTAAGAAACTCATCAAATGAAATAGTAGGCTTGTGTTCTGAGTTTAATTGAAAGTATCAGAGCTTATGCAGCAATTGACGGAGTTTTTCGGACGATTCAAAATGACTACAATTTCGAATATTTTTTCAATTATGGGTCCTATTTCATTAACTCCAAACTACTTATGGTTAGATTTAAGAGGAAATAATTTTTTTTTCAAATATAAAGAAACGTCTTTATAATATTTTTTTACAGATATATGCATTGCACAATTGAATTTATAAACATTTCCAAAATTTACAAATATTTACTGAAAGCTAACAAACGTGCTGATTTATAACATGAAAATGCACTAACTACGTCCTATGTCCAGAATGGAACAAGCTTAATTGCTTGTTTTTTTAAATCTTGTCTGATCTGGTTTATAAAATTGGATTATTTACTGATTTTGCTCTGCAGCTCTGTTGCTAAAAAAAAACAATGTACCGTGCAGCCAAAAAACGGCCGGTCCGATAATTAACTTTACTTATATTTCCAATATCGGTTCGACTATCGGTCGCTCCCTACAACAATCAGCCGATCCGATATTATTCGATAATTCCAATATCGGTTCGATGCGGATACCGAACTGATTATCATTCGCTCCCTATTCTGAATGACTGGAATGTCAACATAACCTAGCCAAATCTAAATAATTAAAAAAAAAAGTAACCTTAAATAATAAAGTAATAGCCCACGTGTATTATTTTAATTTTTTTTGTTGTTGTTTGGAAGAGGCAATAGAAGAAGATATAGATACCTTGCTAGATCATCGATATTTTAATAATTGATACAGGCGTCTAAGAAGAAATTTTTTTTATAAAAAATGTCTTTATAGATGGCGAAGGTCCCTATTGCAGAGAGCATGCAATACGATCGCTGTGAAAACTGAAAGACATTTCCCCCCAAGAGGACATTTAGGTAATTAAACATGGCACCCCCATAGGGACGACCGGGCTTGCAAAAAGTAAACATGAATCTTTAGACGAGATCACGTGACCGGGAAACCACGTGACATCTCACGTAGTTAATGACCGGGTATATATTCATGGCCTATATATACATATATATTTAGTGTTATATTGTTAGTGTGATTGTGTTTATAATGTAGCGATAGTCGAATGTGGCTCATAGAGACCCTTCTGTGGCTCTTCTTTGAAATTAGTTAATTTTCCAGTGATTCGTTTTTTTTTCCTATTACATCCTTGGTCTTGTTCACCAGCTCTTGCTAAATCTACAGTGGTACTACTGGTACTATTTTTTTTAGAAATACATCCATGTGGCTCTTGTCGAGATCATGCGTGTCCAACCCAGATGTGTAGTAGAGGGCGGGGGGGGGCAGCTCTGCTGTTGATCATTCTTCTGATTCCACCCCCCAAAGGCCTCATCATGTGACGTCACCTAGCGACAGTCGTCAAGGAGACCTTCACGTACGTCGCAGCTGGGGATGATGTCATAATGCTGGAAACCTGGCAAGCGAAGCCAATTATTTTCATCACTAGATAACCCACAATAAATAAACTGTTTGGGGCTTTTATATGTTTGTGTGTGTGTATGTGTGTGTGTATGTGTGTGTGTGTATGTGTGGCGGGGTCTTATGGCCCTATTTCGCCTGTCACGTCAGCACCGATGGCTATAGAAGCAAAAAAAAAAATGAGTTGAAAACTTATTCAATACATTTCTAAATGTTCAATGGTTAAACATCACATTAGAAATCTAACAGGATTTTAAAACAATCTTGAAAAAAAAATAAAAACAATATTGTTAACCACGATTATACAAATAAGAAAAATGAATCCATGGACAGATGAGAGGGAAAACCAAACTTCGATACCCTTTTTTTTCAAAGTACGTAGTCGATTTCGTCCATCATGAAATCATTCAATTCTGATGTCCACTATGGAATCCCAGGTCCTTAGGGAGCTGGACAGACCGGTCTGTTCTTTTAGCGAGGGTAGAGTCTCTTTCGTCTAAGAACAGCAAGGAGAGGGACAGATCCATTTCTTGAGCAGCCGTTTGTGTGTGTGTGGTGCGTGTGGGCGTGTATGTGTGTTTGGGTGTCTTTTCACTTTAGCTAATGCTTTTTGATCTTATTCGACGCCCTAGCTTTGTTTCAGCATGATCAGATGATCGGAGGGCGCTAGAACTATAGCGGTTTTAGACCTACTGGACGGTTGGGGGTGAGGAAAAGTATCCAATAGTAACATACAATAGTAACATACAATAGTGACATACAATAGTAACATACAATAGTGACATACAATAGTAACATACAATAGTAACATACAATAGTATCATACAATAGTAACCTACAATAGTAACCTGACAATAGTAACCACAATAGTAACGTTGCAATAGTAGCATACCAATAGTAACATACAATAGTAACATACAATAGTAGCATACCAATAGTAAACTACAATAGTGACATACAATAGTAACATACAATAGTAATATACAATGGTAACATACAATAGTAGCATACAATAGTAACCTTATAATAGTAACATGCAATTGTAGCATACAATAGTAACCTACAATAGTAACATACAATAGTGACAACATACAATAGTAGCATACAATAATAGTAGCATACAATGGTAATGTATACAATAGTAACATACAAATAGTAACATACAATAGTAGCATACAAAAATAACATACAATAGTAGCATACAATAGTAGCATACAATAGTAACATACAATAAGTAACACCACAATAGTAACATACAATAAAGGCGGCATAAAATAGTAACATACAATAGTAGCATACAATAGTAGCATACAATGAACATACAATATTGGCAACCACAATGGCAACAAACAATAGTAACATACAATAGTAACATACAATAGTAACATACTAATTATACTTCACTAAACAGTTAAGATTTATTTATTTGTTCATTCATCCATCCATCCACCCACCAAATCCACCTAAGCTTCCTGTCTATCCATATATCCATTCGTCCATCATCCACTAAATGATAATCTATCTATCTATCTATCTATCTATCTATCTATCTCTCTATCTATCTGTCTATCAATCTATCTGTCTATCTATCTATCTGTCTGTCTATCTATCTACTGTTTTGGGGTTTTAGGGAGAGGATAATCTGGGGCCCCTAGGCAAAGGTTCGATGAAGGGACCCGAGGGGACCCCATCCCATGCTCAGACTGTTACTATTTGAGTCAATTTACTTCGGAGTTTGCTAAGAAAGTCTCAACTGAGAGCCCATTTAGATTGTAGGTGTAAGGTGGGGTAGTAATTGGGAGGACGCTGGACAGCTACACATTTAGCATAAGAACATCTCTTTATCTACTAATGAATGTATATTTACATGTTGTAATATTGTTTATTTTTGGTCTCGTATGTTCTGATGTATATATATATGTCTTTGCTATGTGCTTGTGAATGCCGTCACGTCTGAAATAGTCGCATGACCTACAATTTTCACAAATTCTTAAAGCCTCTATTTTTCTGTAGAAAGAGAAACATATTATATCAACTAACAACTAAATTGTCTGTAATTTATTTGTTGTTTTATGAAGCTAGTGGGGAACAATTCAACGCTCTAATTTTTTTTACTCTCCCTTAGATGACATGAGTACATTGAAAACCATCGAACCGAACATACTTTACCACAATCAAACGTCATTATGCTCCCCCCTTATATACCCCACCTCAATATTTGCCCTTCAGCCCCCCCATTGAACAGGCACAGTAAATGAATTTGCGCGTTATTCAGTTTGGGAGGAGGTTCAGTATTGATAATCATGCTTTCAGTAGCTGGTGGGAAAGGGATTTAGGATAGTGGTTTTAGATCATTTACCGTAAGCGGAGGATAAAAAGGTGTGTATGTATGTATACTATTGTATTATTGGTATGAGTGTGTGCATGTGTGAGTGTGTATGGGTGGTCATATATGTAGAGTGTATTTGTATATATGTCACAGGTGTCTGTATCATGTGTATTGTGTATGGGGTGTGTGTGAAAGAGTGTGTATGTGTGGTATGTGATAATATTCTTCAGAATGTTATAACTCTGTAAGGGTATATATATGTATATATAATTATATATATGTGTGTGGTATATAATACTGAATATAAATTAATATATATATACGAATATATTTATTTATATATGTTATTTTATGTATATATGTAATATGTAATTAATATGTAAAGTATATTATATATTATAAGTATATAATGTGTAATGATTATATATATATGTGATTATATTTACGTATATATATAATTATATGTGTATTTTATGTACTAATGTAAGTCCTTCTATGAATATTTATCTTTGATATATATTATTAATATATATATCATGATTGTGTTATTATTATTATGTGCTGAGTATGCTGTGATGTATATCTTTATTAATATAAAAATAACTATGTATTTATATAGTGTATATCTCTAAATGTATTCTTATCATAAATTATTATTTACATTTGGATATATGTATCATTAAAACACAGTGTACATGTATGGCTGGAAGTATGTGTGCCTGAGTCTTCATACTCTCTGAGTCTTTATGTGTGTGAGTGTGTGTGTGTGAGTGTGTATGTATCAGTCTTTATGTCACTGAATGTGTGTATGTGGGTGTGGATGTGTGAGAATATGTATGAATATACAACAGTGTATTATTGAAGTATTCATCACAGTATGTATGTGTGATCATACTGAGTGTGGTGTGAGTTCGTAAGTGTGTGTGTGAGTTTGGTATGAATGTGTCGTATGTGCAATTCTTATATGTATGATGTCTTTGGGGGTGTAGGTGTCTATGTGAGTGTATGTCAGAACAGTAATAATTTATGAATAAAGTGTAAAAGTATTTATTAATACAAGTATATATATGTACAAGTTCTAGTAAAGTGTGTGTGTGAAAATATATGTATACAATTCTATACCTACAATTATGTTCTGTGACATGAGTAATTGAGAGCACAGTCTGGGTGTTAAATGCAGGTATGAGTGTTTGTCTATACACCACAGTGCACAACTATCAGTAAGGCCTCTCTCTCTCAACCTTCACCCCACCCTCTTCCATGAATGCAAGCTTCCCCCCCCCCCCCTCCCAAAACCCTGGCAATTCTTAATGTAATTGTTCTGATGGTGTCTGATCAGATTAATACTGGGGACTGAGAGTCAACTATACTGACAAAAATCTTAATCCCTACATTGATTAGTAATTTGAATATTTTTTTAATAGCAACAGTGTAAATGATGGTATGAATCTCAACGTTAACTAATTGGTCCATGCTTTTGAAAATCAATGTAACTAATGTGAACTAATTTGAACTCCATCTTCTCCAATTCTCCATCACTAGATGGGTTACAGAAAGTTGGTTTTTTTAATACAATAGACTAAATTTAGCAATGCTTATTGGTATTTATGCTATTATAGTAATAGTC